>CM065947.1:13000000-13459601 GCA_033459515.1 Theretra japonica
CCAACAGGCCACCACGCACTATATGTTGTAGTGTTTAGATATTATGTCTCCTTAGTATTGTACACACAAGCGAAGTGTCGAACGCCTATCTACAAATAGACCGAATCGACCTATAATAGTCAAGGATGTACGAAGTCTTAGGCAAGGTTGTAGGTTGCTTGCACTCGGTCGATATGGCAATCTTTGAGGGATACCTCCGTCTAGCAATTGATCTCCTGTGCTTGATGAATAGCGATAGAAAAACAGCTTAGTATTGTAGGTATTATTCGACTGAGCAATTGTTTTTAGTGTGCCAGCGATATAAAGTGATTAGTTTCCCTGATAGCAAATGCAGAGAGTATTGCAGATGCCCTGGTAATTTACTTTAAGCTAAGGGGAATAGAGAAGTAAATATTGGGGCTCTATCTTTCTTACCGAACAGTTTAGTTGTGAGAGGAAAAGGTCAATTAACCTTGAAGTTTAGTAGCATATTTTGTTTTAGTTTCAGGTTTAAGTCGGAATTTGAATAAATAATACAGCACTGATTATAATGGTAAATCGTCTTATCAATGAAACCAACATTGTACCTTATAAAAATATATAACAGAAAATGGTTATATTCCACTTTAGAACCTACATCTCACCATTTTACTTTTGTTATTTCAACTCAACCACTAACAGAGTAAAAAAAACAAAATTAAAAAATAAACGAGCAATTATAAATTGATATATTTTTCACGAGCTGGTCCCGGTGCATCGAGATTCGCGGCGCATGTCATTTTATTGAAAACTCAATAAAATTGGATTGATATGGAAATGGAAAAATGTTTGCAACATCTCTTCCCGCCCGGGGCTTTTTTTGTGAGCTCATGCTGAATAATAATTTTCCGCTTAAAATCTCACCGTTATTGGAAAATTATTACATTAAGGATTAACACGAGATATTTAATTTTTATTTATTGGTTGTTTTTTTTGCATTTTATTTCAATTTGATAAGAATAAATTGAATAGTAATGTCAGGACAAACACACAGCAATGTAAATTCACGTACATACATGGTTATGTATTATATAAACACTATATCACAACTCACCATGACTCTCGTGTAAAGTGCAATAAATTCCGTTGTAGGGGTAGTGCGCCCATTTATTACAAATACCATCGAATTTTGCATTATACGGAGGTACTTGTGGAAGCGGTAATACAATATATTCAGTGCAGTAGTTTGTAAATAGTATTATATTTTTTCATCGATAAACCTACTACATAGTTTATAGGAATAGTAAGTTGAAGTGGCAGTGGGCCGTGCACATAGCGCGAAGAACTGATGACCGATGGAGCCGAACGGTTCTGTAGTGGAAGCCACTTACAGGCAAGCGAAGTATCGGAGGCCGAACCACATGGTGGACGGACAACTTTGTTTAGGTTGCAGGAAGTCGCTGGATGCATGCCGCTTCCAACAGGTCGATGTGGAGATCCACGAGGGAGCCCAATGTTCATCAGTAGACTTCCTGTGGCTGAAAAGAGAGATAGAGAGAAACATCCTACCCACGTTTTTAATTCCCAATTAAATATACAAAGAAGCTGAAACATTTATCAATTACTATTAATAGAATAAATTTATGTAGTAATTGTAATTCTGTGAATTTCATCCCTCTTTGAACTAACTTATTGGTAATTCCTGGGAAACTAATTATTGGTTGCGGTGGCGGCTTCATGTGTAAATGGATTTCATTAGAATCTAATTGATTGTAAACACGAAGGTGCTTCTAGAATTTGCAGGCGATATATTTGCTATTCAAATTGCTTGTTTACCAATCAACACTTAATATATTAGCTTAATTTGGTATTTCTTGCTCATTAACATTAATCATTAAAATATACAACAGTAAACGCACAGTTTTGACCCCACGATCTTTGATCAAGTCTTGTGTCGTGGGTTTTAGGAGCTACGAGAGACTTTTCGACCTCACAAACGGCCAGGCCCGAAACAAATACCTGTGGTTCACACATACATTTATCTCGGTGCGGGGATCGAACCCGTGGCTCCTCATTTTACAGCCGGTGTCTTACCAGATGCGCCACAGACGCTGTAAACAACGGTAATTATCTCGGCATAGTGACCCACGGATTTCTCACGTACCACGGAATTAATCTTGGGTGACTGAGTGGCATTACCATCACTTCTGCCTATTTTATAGAAAATGTTAATAGTATTGTTGGAATTGGTAGAGCCACGTTGTCAGTAATGACTGAGCATGAATGGGCACGCTCGTTCAGGGCGGTACTACCGTCTTACAGGAGATCGACGTGAATCGATAACTTGGCTGGTGCATTTCGTTCTGTGAGTGAGATTCTCGCATGCCCAATATCCTTTTCCTCTTCCCATCCTTCTTCCTTTCCGCTCTCCTCCCAATTTGATGGTTCGGCAACACATCGATGATCCAGCGTTATGAATCTTTATGGGCGGCAGTAATCACTTACAATCAGGTGACTTGTTTCTCGTTTGCTGGACATATACCTATTTTTATACTCAGGAAGTTCACCAGTAAACTTCCTACAGCTTATGTCAATGATTAATATAAAAAGTTTGATCATGACATTGCATTAAGCTGTATAAATCCCGACCCCACCTCCAATAACGTATCTACAAGTATAAAAAGTATCGGCTGCGAGGAACAAGCAGTAAGACGGCGCTACAAATAAAGCAGTAGCGCGTGTTAACGGAGCGGAGGTGTGTCGCACGCAAAGGATTACTCTATGGGGGCTTTGCTGCTGGTTGGAGACAAGGGAACAGCTGAAGCGGATGGGGATTTAAGCGTGGTGGGATTACAGAAAGACGTGGAATCAACAGTAAGGATCTAGGCAAGTAGGTCGCGTTTCGGGTTTAGCTGTTGTGTATCTGGTCCCGAGCAGGTCCTTAAAACTAATTATGTGTGATACCCCATTGGGATTACATTAGTCTTACAGGTTGATGCAGTGTAGTCTATTCTTTGTTGGGTGATGGTCGTTAGATAATCTAAGAATTTGGAAACTATATCCCTTGCTATTTTTGAAGATGTGATCCAGCCGGTACGCAACATTTACTGGAAAGTATTTGCTTAACCGTTTTCTTCTCGTAGCTTATATAAAACAGTTATTATAATCATTGAGAATCAAAAAAACTAACTCGCTTTCTTCTACAATTCACGCCACAGCGAAACACAGTCAGTGGATTACACACGCGACATCCAGAACTCACATACGTAGCCCGAGTGAGACAAAATGCTCATTGAATTTCATAAGGCAGAGGATTGCGACGGCTTGTATGGGCGCCGCGGACGGACCGGCGCTGTGACGTCACACGCCACGCATACAGGGTACACCACACTGCGCCACATGTGTGGCGTTGGATGTAGGATAGTGTAGAGAAGTTAGTGGATTTGACAAGTTTAGTGGTCTAAAGTTGTATTCACTGTAATTTTGTGTTGATAAGTGGAAGGAATTTGGCATAGTTTTCAAATAAGACTTATGTATGCATACTTTAGTTATATTTATTTATTCAGATATAATATATTTATTACTGTCTTCAATTATTAGCTATATCTTAACGTTTTATTACTGCAAAAATTGCTGCGAATTCTATTAAGTATTATTCTAGTCAGCTTCATTATTATCAGTCACAGTGCATCTATCAATACGTATTTCCCCTCTCTTTCTTTCTCTATTTCTCTCCCCTCCCCAAACCAAATCACTGCTGCATGCGTGTTCCCTCCTTCCTATAATCCTGGGTCCTTCCGCCGTAGTGTGAAGAAGCGTCTCAGCAGGCCGGCATGATTGTGTTGAATGGCATGGGACCGCCGTCTGATGCCATTTATTTATGGTAATAAATAAAACGATGTGTCCGAATGTAACCTACGCGCGCGTCCTCCTGCCGTCCTGTAATCTGAGTTGAAACTTTTAAAAAGTTTACACCGCCACGTTAGGAGTAGTGTCGTGCAGTAGTTTTATGCTTTCTAACTTGGCTTCGCGCTCCGTTGCTCCTGGTCGGACAGTATAAACAACTCCACCTGATGTTTCTCTTTCAAACTATTATGTTTGTTTTTGAAATCATCTTTGTGTTTAAAATGGCTGCGGGGTTTTGTTTTTAGTTATTTTTGTGGTATATTGTTAAGGTTAATGTACGTGTAAAGAATTGTAAAAATTAATAGTGAGGATTTGTGCGCAGATTTTGAAAATTCCCAAAATAATATATGATTTAAAAAAGTCACTAAAACCAATACAATTGAGAATAAAATCTCTACCTACTTCGGAAGTTTATAGCAATCAAAAAAGTTATCATTTTAACACTTAAAATGCTTCTCAGTAAGTTACAAAATAAAATATACACTTAGTACTAGAACGCCCCAGTTAAATAAACCTGGACAAGAGAAAACCAACAAGACGACAAGCCGGTACAAACTGAATGGAGAAAATGATAGGTGTCTGCAAGGAAGTCGAGCTCGCCAAATGAATGAGGCATAATCCGTTAGGGGGACATTCTAATGAAAACGCCTTGTAATACCAACACCAGAGTGATTTCTGCAAAGCTAAGCTGGTGTCGACACGTAGCTTTACCATGTGGTGCAAGGTAGGAGCGAAAGCGTTTTCGTCAACGCTGTGGTTGCCCAGTTTGTAGTGATGTGTGTTTTTCCTCAATTTATTGCTTTGAAATAACTAACACAATTTCTACATTAAAAGAGTCTTTGATCTAATTTTCTAGTAACAGTAAAGTAGTATGGAAGGGAGGTGTAGAGTACGAGTAGAGGGGATAAAGCAAGAGATTTGGGTTTTTTGTAAAACAACTTAGTAATTGAAACGTTACAGCAATGCTATTATTTCATCACGGTACTAAATAAAGGTATATATGGCCGAGCTACCGATTCTAGGCGGTATCAACTATATACAGTCAAAAGAATTAATTTTAGGGGCATGTACATAAGTAGAGCTATGTTTGTGCACTTAAAGCTTACAGGGAATACTAAATCACACTATGCCTCCCATATGAAATCCAAAAGACACAATATTAAAGACTTACACTCACCAGCACCTAAGTATTCCGCTGTTTTAACGCACATTGACACTGAAACCAATATATTCAGTACTAAAACCCTGCCTTTTATTTACTTGTTGTAGATCTCTCAAATGTGAGAAGCCGGCTGGGTAAGTACCACCGTAACGTTTATTTCTTCTGCCAAACAACAGTGTAAACGCATTGTTGTGTTCCGGTTTGACGGGCTACTTGTTTGATTTTGCTACTGTCTATGAGCGGTCGTATCGTTCACCATAAGGTGAATGGCATGTACGTCTCGCCATTCATTGCAACAAAAAAAAGCTAAGAAACTTCTATTTACAACCACATTCTTATTACCCGCTCTCCGCCATAACTTACGCCAGACATTTAAGGGCGAGTTCATTTGTATTCATTGCGCGCGGCCGGTGTCAATCGAACGAGTCTCGTCCATGAAGATTGATGAGAGAGCTGCCGCTTAAACAAACGGTCTCACACACGCGGCAATTATTCCTTCCCGGGAGGGACCAGTTTTAAACACAGACACTCGTGTATTTTAATGGAGGTTGAACTAATTCGTCTACTAAGTAAGATGATTTTTGTAGATGAGAAAACTATTGTTCAAGGAGAGATTAATATATAAATAAACATGAAGCGTTTTTCCCAGAAGGGGTAGGCAGATATGCAACCAGGACACCCACGTTTCACCGAATGCGTTTCGTCCCATGATATGATAGGGGGCGAGCCTATCATCATATCGAGCACACATTCCTGACTGATAATGAATGGAAGAATTCAATATCACTTTGCCCGACCCGCAATTCGAACCCGAGACCTCAGCTTTGTAAGCATACCGTAGTACAACTACGCCACCGAGGCAGTAAACGAGAGATTATTTGGATATATCCGAAATAACAATTTATGACAAGCTCTGATGTGTGTGTGTATGTGTCTGTGATGACATGTGTGGTTATTGACAGTCGTTGCCATAGCGTAATTGGTTAAAATATTTCAGTCTATGAAACTAGAGGCCTTGTTTCGATTTCCGGGTTGAGACAATTTATATGACTTACAGGGATTTTCCCTAATGTATAAGACCCTAGACCGACTGCCTCGGTGGCGTAGTTGTACTACGATTACAAAGCTGAGGTCTCGGGTTCGAATCCCGGTTCGGTTAATTGATATTAGACTTTTCTATTCATTACCAGCCCGAAGTCAGGAATTTGTGCCCGATATGGCGATACGGTCGCTCCCTATCACATCGTGGGACGGAATATACAAGGCGAAATGTTGGTGTCCTAGGCACCTCTGCCTACCCCGTCTGGAAAAAGGCTTCAGTTTATGTATGTATTTTCTAATACCCTCGTATTCTAAACCGTACTACTTACCGCTCCACAGTCTCTACCCTAGTCAGACACAGACGTGACTTTATATATCATACGCAAAGCTCCAGCAAACAAGTCATCCTTTCAACTCGTATGCAAAGCGAAACCGTTTATCATACTTTCAGTAAACATATTAAAATTCCAGTGCGAGCGAAACGTACACCGTACATTGTTCAATTTTATTGGAAACCCGAAATTTTTGACGGCCATACGTGCTGGCTAAATGTCGTGTCCAACGGGCGACCGGTCTACGATGGCGAATCAAAATAGCTAAAATGCCACGTCGACTTTTTGCGAATAACACTGCGGGCCATTTTGACGGGCGGATAAAATAAAACCTTTTGTTTTTATTGCATTACGGAGCGTAAGTTTCAACAAAAATGTAAAGCCCCATTTACACGGAGAGAGTTTCTCGGGGCGAGAATCGTATGCGATTATCGCCAGACATAACCGCCATAGAGAGTCGTGTTCTGACAAATGTTTACACGATGCGACTTTTTTATTTCCTTGCGATAATCGTATCTTAGAGGCGAGATACTCTCCCCGTGTAAATGAGGTTTAAACGAGCTGTTCAAAGGTTTAAATGCGTATTGCAGTTTATAATACTTATGGATGGAACAGTGCATGGAACGTCCGACGATATGAGGTTATTTTCGTTGAGTATCCATTGCTGCGTATTTATATCGTTAAAGGATACCTAGGGTAGCCTCTATATACTTCAGTCTCTCATTTTTCATGTTTTCGAATAGGAAATAAAGTAAATTTTATGGTGATTCTTCTTATCAATAGACTTTAGCAAACATACGTAGGTACATTTGATTAAAATATCACATATCCATCCATCCATCCATCAGCCAAAGGAAGTCCACTGCTGAACATAGGCCTCTCCCAATGATTTCCACTGTGACCTGCTGGAGGCAGCATGCATCCAGCGACGTCCCGCGACCTTTACCAGGTCGTCTGACCACCTAGTCCCACGCTGCGCTTTCCGCTTCGTGGCCTCCATTCGAGAACTTTTTGGCCCCATCGGCCATCAGTTCTCCGTGCTATGTGCCCCGCCCATTGCCACTTCAACTTGCTAATCCGTTGGGCTATGTCGGTTATTTTAGTTCTCCTACGGATCTCCTCATTTCTGATTCGATCTCGTAGGGAAACCCCGAGCATAGCCCTCTCCATAGCTCGTTGAGTGACTTTGAGCCTCCTAATAAGGCCCATAGTTAGAGGCCACGTCTCGGTGCCGTATGTCATCAATGGCAAAATATCACATATAGGTAATGTTAATCAAAATTCAAAACATAAGTGCTTAATTTAATAGCATAAAAAATTAATTTAACAAAATCCAAATTGTTCATTGCAAATAATATTCAGTAAACAGATTATTCAACATCCAATAAGCAGAGCAGTATAATTCATTTGAATAAAATTAATAAGCGAATGGTATCAAAACTAAATATTTAAAAATTGTATGAATTCGGTCGGGAATATAAAAGTGTACATTAATAAATGGCTATTAGATTTTCTTATTAATATAAATTGATTTTGGTCGATACAAATTTAATTTTTGATATGCTCACCTTATTTGCCTAAAAAAATACGCTACAAAGTATTCAATTTGGAATGACTGGTGTGAAGCATATTACGTCTCAAATAATTGTATTTTATCAATGCATATTTTATTTATAATTAATTTGTGTTTTTAAAGTAAACATACAAACTGTATAGGATATGTACTCGTATTTAATATTACATAATACATATATCTATTTAGGTACCTATGTATGTAATTATGTATATGTATGTAAGTAATATGATATTATTACATGCTATATAATATGTATATCTATGTAATTATATATATATAACATTGCAAGCAAATTCTTTTACACCATGACATAATGTAGTGACACAAGGTGGACGGACGACCTGGTTAAGGTCGCAGGAAGTCGCTGGATGCAGGCCGCTTCCAACAGGTCTATGTGGCGATCCATGGGGGAGGCGTATGTTCAGCAGTGGACTTCCTGTGGCTGAAGAGAGAGAGAAATGACGTAATGAATTTGGATGTTGTCCAATGTTCACAAACCAAAAGCGGATTATCATATTATATTTTAGGCGAGTTAAAATATCCATAATCTCTGGAGCTTTGCAAATCAGCCAGTATTCAGGTCTATGGCGACTTGTGAATGATAAAATACTAAATTCGTATATAATTCTGACGAAAATGCCATAATAAATTGCCGTGCCGCATAAATTGCCCTGCAGTTCCGACCTAAAATTGTTCAGTTGGTAAAATAATATCCGCCTGGTATCGATATCCAATGCCAATTTGCGCAAATGAACCATTAATTGGCTTCGTTTTGTTTTAAATATGAATTAAAAGTGTTATTTTATTAACGTTTGCTAATGACTGGTAGTAATTCTTCCGCCAAACAGCAGTGTAAATGCACTGTTGTAAGGACATTTCAGTTAGAACAACTACTGGACATGATGAGACTTAACATCTTATATCTCAGGATGGTGAGCGCAATGAAATGCCGAGCGTTGCTTTGGAGTTAATAGTGTTGTTTGGTTTTGCTTATCATCAGGCGAATGGCATGCTCATCTTTCCATTCATTGCAATAAAAAAGTCACACATACCATATACATTCTTGAAAAATCATTATGACTAGCAGATCCTTTCTAATTCACTATTTAAATATTGGTGCAATAATCATATATTTTTAATAGTACTATAGTGGTCGATCATTTTGGTCAACACTACATCTTGTAAAACGACACTTTCATCGGCATTTCAATTTTGGTTCGGAGATCGCGTGACTCGTATCGCCACGTTTCATTCAATATTTATCTGTGTAAATAAATCCTTGCTCGCCTCGCTCCTTTTAGAAAATTCGGAACACATTACACACATTTCATGTAGTTTTCCTTTTTATTGTGCCTTGAATTACAAGGATTTTTTAGACTAAAATTATGAACCTGATTGGAAATATCAACCGTTTAGGATCGTCTCTTTATGTTTTAAAATGTGTCTTCTTGAATGCTAGAAGTAATATCCAGTATCCTGAGCCTTCTGAAGCCAGTCGTAAGAAATAAAAAATATCTCGAATATCGACTAACCAGGGATCTAGATTACCTAGACTTAAACGAACCTCTTCATTTGTTGGACAATCAATCATTTGTTGGATCTGATCAGTGATTTCACCAAACACCGTTTCGACTTTTGGGCATCATTTCTGATCCTTATTATAGTGGTTTTGAAAATAAACAGTGAGGTTTACAATAGGTATGCTTATCTTCGCCATACATTTGCAGTTTTGGCCGGCAGGTAACTGTACTGCATCAGCCCATATACGTCCCACTGCAGTGCACTAGCCTCTTCTACAATCGTGGGTACGATTTAGATGCTAGGCCAACCACCACGCTGGCCTAGTGCGGTTTGGCGGACTTTCGAGGTAGGTAACAGGTTGCTATTTTCTCGCCGGAAACTAAACTACTCAATATGGTCACTTTTCCTTATAAAAAAAAACCCTTTTCTTGTACTATTAATATTTGCAAAATGAATGCTGATGTAAAGTAATTGGAAGAGAACAATACGCGAAGGTCTTCCTGTAGCCCGCTGAGTTCATCTTAGCGGATCAGAGGAAGCATTTCTATGCAAAGTTAAATGTAAATGTTGCGGAAATTGAGCAAAAATTATGCTGGGATTTTCATACTTATTTTTTTTGCAATTCTTGTACTACTATGAAGAATATAGTATGTATAGCGAGTTTCAAGAAGATTCTAGGGTATGAATCGTTAAAAAGTTACTACAACTGCCGCTCTCACTGTCTTACCAGTGCAGACTTTTATGTCGGCCTGATTCTGAAACGCTTTGACCGCCCATTGTACTATTTTAATTTAATTTGTTCTATTTAATTACTATGTTACTTGAGATGTACAATAAAGAGTATATAAATAAAATTACAAAAAATAACTGACTGCCTTGATGGCGCAGTTGTACTACGGTACGATTGCAAAGCTGAATTTTCCAATTTATATCAGTCCGGAGTGAGAATTTTGTGCCCGATATGGCGATAGGCTCGCCCCCTATCACACCGTGGGACGGAACATCCAAGGTGTAATTTGAGATGTCATAGTGGCGCCTCTGCCTACCCCTTCTGGGGAAAAGGCTTGAGTTTATGTATGTATGTATTTAAAATAAAATAAATACACTATGCCTAGTGCGGGTCAACAGACTTCACATACCATAGAAAATCATAAATGGCAGGGTACGTATGTAATAAATCATATTATGTTGCTCAAAAGCCGTTCTATTAATAGCCGACACATTAAAGGCTTACGGCAGCTATTCAGTCAGAACACGTATTGCCCGCCCTTTCAGCGTGGTCACACGTTCATCCATAATTTCCTTTATAATGTACTGGTTTCCCACTAACAAGGTTACTCCCGTATTTTTGAGGATTATATTATTTTATTAATGTATATGTAATACCGGTAACGGTGAAGGAAAACATCGTGAGGAAACCTGCATACCATAGCGATTTGTATAAATTTCTATGGTATGTAAAAGTCCGCCAACCCGCATTAGGCCAGCGTGGTGGACTATATGGCTTAACCACTCTCAATCGTTCTCTCAATTGTAGAGGAGGCCAGTGGGTCGTATATGGGCTGATATAATACAAATATGTAATACACGAGTATAATTACCAGCCATGTGTGAGTTGAATTTATGCACAAAGAGTTACGTTCCATTACACAAAGGCTAGTACTAAGTCAGTTTTCTATTGGTTGTTGTTTTATAAAAAAATAAGCAAAGATTCCGACGAATTGAAAACCTCTTCCTTTTTTTAGGTCGGTTAAAAACGGTAACGTTCATACAATAATCCCACTAACTTTGAAGCTTGTATATTAATACTATATTAATAGATGGACTGAATTAATAAAAAAACAATAGTTTTACTTTGATTTCTTTGATTATTACGGGTTAGTACATTTGTCATTATAACACATTTTGTATCCAGGGGTATTTTTCAGATACAGTATATACTATAGAGGAAAAAAGAGCTGGAGGAAGTGGAAGAGCTGAAAATTTGTGAAAAACTATGCAATTGAGGATATAAGTCCTAAAGTTATAACCGCTAAATATTAACCTATTCCAATCAACATTGATCCATTTATCACCAAAACTACCCCCGAAACCAATATATTGTAATTGCAAAGCACTAGATTACGCCAAAAGCCAGGACCAAGTGAAATTGGTTAGATATTAATCGGAATATTCAACCCAGTCGGCCTGATATGCATACAAATTGTTATTTGGGGTGAATGTTTTTTTAAATTTTCCTCATAATGCCCTAAGCTGCTTAGATTTAAAAGCTCGGTCAACTGTAGAATAAATGTATTTCATATTTTTAGATTACTCAGAAATGCTCGGATTTTGGAGAAATATGAATATATTAACCTTTTAGGTTTTTAGTTTTTACAGTTTATTTTCATGTAGTTGAAAATAAAGGACTAAGGTGTCGGGGGAGGTAGAGAGTTAAACCCCAAGTGGTGCGGTTATATATACAGCACTTTTCTTCATTTTTTTACATCCATCAGTCACACACAAAGTTTTGATCCTACGCTAACATACAAATCTTGTGTCGTTGGTATCAGAAATTACGAGAAACTTTTGGTCTCACAAACATGTCTCTCAGTACAGGGATTGAACCCACGGCCTCCCAATAATATTAAGTCATATACATCCAACTGCTATGCACGAGACTCCTCAAAAACCTTAAAAAAAATGCCTCGATTTGGTATAAAACCACTATATCTCGTTTCACAAGCAGCTTCGTAACCGCATCGCCACGAAGTTTTACAAGACATTTGAATCTCGAAATTGGTACTGTTACGTTTAGTTCCCCCGGGCCCTGTTGTACAATCGTATTGCTAGATTACTTTTATTTCGCAAGCCTTTATTAGTTTGGAAAATATTAAAGGCAGCAGAGTTTATATATATCGAATGAAGTAGAGCAAATTACTTGACATGAAAGAGGCTCATGTTTGGGAGTTAGTGCGTAGGCGACGTAAATTATGTTGATGTTGTTAATAAAAAACGGGTCTTCACCTTGCTATCTTTCTGTTTGTTTCTTAGGTGCACATATTTTTTGATTCCTCTTCACACCAGATACATAGTATGTATGTATTATACATATAAACCTTTATCTTGAATCACTCTATCTATTGAAAAAACTGCATCAAAATCCGTTGCGTATTTTTAAAGATCTAAGCATACATAGGGTTAGCCGAGAGGATAGAGAAAGTCCTTCTTTTTGTGAAGTCGGTTACAAATGTTAATTTCCTTTGAGTCTTCAGTGTCAATACAAGCCCCGCTTTTTAACCAACTAATATGTTTCTGGCAAACAACAAATCTCATTAACAACAGCACACGTTCGACGAGCATAAGAAACGTCGCGAGCGCGCGTGTTCGCGATGCATGTAATTAAGTCACTTTAACATTGCCAGTATTTAATATTGTTTGTAATTTACCTTGCACACCAAAAAATACCTTAAATCTTTAATTAGTGTATGCTGCTCAGATGATATAAATCCTATAGTTTTTATATATCTATCAGTTTTTTTTGCCAGTCCCAACGTCAATACACAGTCGATTTATAAATACCGAAGGTCTAAGGTTTTATTTCCAACTCCTATTAATTTAACTTATGATTGATTTCGTTGTGGGTTAAAGACAAGTTAGACATTCCCGGAGACGCGCTGAGCTTCAATGCTCAGTGTCATTACAATGCGTGCGACTGTTGATCCTGGCTTACAGGAGTTGCAGTGGTGGGTGTGAGGGCGGGACCGGTCTAAAGTAACATACATATAAAAAAGCATCCGAAATGAGAAGCTCCCCCTTTCTTTGGATTCTGTTAAAAACAGTTCCTTTGAGCCTTCAGTGTCAATACAAGCCCCGCTTTTTAACTAATATGTTTCTGGCAAACAACAAATCTCATTAACAACAGCACACGTTCGACGAGCATAAGAAACGTCGCGAGCGAGCGTGTTCGCGATGCATGTAATTAAGTCACTTATTCGCTTGTGCCGCGCGGATTTGTCTAAACGAGGGCTTCTACAAACATCGCCGACGTAAATCCGCCACAGCTTGTGTAGAGACGTTGGAGGATTGCGCCATAAGGATATTACATACTTGTCTTTAATGAGTTTCGAGGAAATGGGGTGATGGTGGTTGGATATTTGAGTGGTCAGAACGACACATTTTATGAAGCGTGTTAATTATTATGATATTTGGCTTTGAGTGCAATTGGCGTCAACTATGTTACGGAGCTGTAATTACTATTATCAAAGTCTAAACAGATGCTCTAAGAAATCGTTTTTGGGTCAAACCTTAAGGTACGTTTGGATCGTCAAACATTTAGTTTCCTCTTGGTGCAACATTTCGAGCATATTTTGCCATGCTTATTTTCCTTCGTTGGCCTGTCTTGTCTTTTTGTGTCAGTTAGTCAGTGGCAATATTTGAGCATAAAATGATGACAAATTCCTTCTTTGAACGAGGCTTAAAGAGAGTACTTTCCTTAAGGTAGGCAGCGACATTGTTGTGCTGGACCCCTGGCACTGCGGAGGTCTATAGGTAGCGGTAGCCGCTTTCAATCAGGCGGGCCGCTAGCTCGTCTGCCTATAAAGGCAATAAAAAAAAAAGCCGTGCAATACACAACAAGAGCGCACAAAAAACATCCACGCAGTAGATACTCAACACAATTTTGGCAGTAACAGAATCTTTCTGTAGGTAATATAGGCTTAGTCAATTCACATAAATTCAATAAATTGGCCAGCTTGGCTTTAGTAGTATCAATATCACATGAAAAACAAAGACGATAACTGGAGATGCAAAAATTCCAACTCTCCCCTCATTTCCTATTTCAGACCTAGACAGCTGGCATTTATGAATACCAGTCGTCATAATTAGACTATCAAATCCTCAATCTTACTTCAAAAATACTCCATAATATGAGGAGGCACCCCATAACAAGTTCCTACGTCATCCAACACAATATATACACGAGAGCAGGGCGCGGCGGCGAGGAAATTGAATACACAATCTGAGGAATCGACCGCCCGCTCGGATTACCTACTGGGTTCATGCCGCGTATTGCTTTTATTTTTTACTATATATACCACTTTTATTTATTAAACCGGAGCTCTATTTCGTGCTTCGGTGGTTTTGTCAGATATCATTTTTGTCTTTTTGTACGAAGATATATATTTTTTAATTAAATTGGATGTTTGTGGTTTGGTATGTGGATTGTTAAGTCTTGGAATTGAATGGTAAGTTAATTCATATTTTAGAAATTATAGGTTCTATAAACTAATCCTCGTAACGACTAAGACTGCCTCGGTGGCGTAGCTGTACTATGAAACGATTACAAAGCTGAGGTCTCGGTTTCGAATCCCGGGTTGGGTAAAATGATATTGGATTTTCCTATTCATTATCAGCCCGGAGTCAGGAATTTGTGCTCTATATGGCGATAGGCTCGCCCCCTATTACATCGTGGGACGGAACACAAGGTGAATCATGTGTGTCCCGGTTGTACCTCTTCCTACCCCTTCTAGGATAAAGGCGTGATGTGTATGTATGTATGGTAACGACTAGATAATATTAGAAGGCAGCTTATGCATGTCTAGGTTAGAGTATGCCGGTATAATTGTGTTGACTGGAGAGAGAACGATCTCTCTCCGGTGGTTACGCCATTTTGATTACACTACACTAACCATAAGATTTAAAAAAACTACGTATGACTTTTAGCACTGTATGATGTATGTTAAAAATTTTAATAGTGTTACGTACTACTCTATCTACACTGAAAATTATATAACATACTGAAACATAAGGAAATCCGAATCAATAGATACAAAAACACCACTCCTCGAGTGTGTATTATGTTTACAAATAAGGAAGTTAAGGAAACCAAACACGAAACCAAACTAACTATTACGGAAATGTCATTTTCAAAGATATTGTATTACATATAAAACAATATGTATTTTTGCTTTAGCATGCTGATAACTATAGCTTTATTATTTATCTTCTTCTTGGTTTAAGCTGGTGATAATATTGACAAAGAATGCCCTTTCTCTTCTCTTATATCCGTCCAAAGGTTGCCTGGAAGAAATTGCCTAGTGTTTTAATTCAGTCTCTTGTACTATTATTATTTCATTTCTTAATTGTAATGGGTTCTATATAGTGCATTAAAAGATTAAATAAATAATAAAGAAAGCATTAATGGCGCTCTTATATTACTGTTTATAAGGTCTAATTTATCTAAAATACATTAATAAAAATAGCGCTTTATCGCTCTAATCGATGGAGTTTTTAATGTCCTGGGTTTGGTAACCAGCTTGGGGACTCTTATATGAGCATGTTTTTTCGATACGCAAATTCTCATAAGAATTGCACGAGAGTTGTGCTGCGTATATTGATAAGCGCGCCCCCTATAACATTTTGTGACGGAAATAGATTCGGTGAAGTATGGGCTGTACTAGAAATATTTTCACCGACCCTCTTTTGAATACAAGGGTGAACGTGTACATACATGTTCTGTTTTCTACTTCTGTCCGGTTAAAGACCATGTAGCATCTCCTCTCCCGTCCTTATATTCAGCCACACCCTTTGCTAAATATAGGCCCCACGAAAAAAAATCCACAGTGATCTGTTGGAATATTCCATCCAGCGAATTCCTGGAACCTTTTAAAAATATATTGAATTAAACTGAGCAATCGGATTTTTGTTTTGACAACTTCAAAATATAACTTACAAATATATTTAAAATTCAAATAATTCCAGTACTTTTTGCGCGACCCAGATACATTTAGCTATTATAAAGCGAATACAAGAAACATCGCAAACCAACATG
This sequence comes from Theretra japonica, assembly GCA_033459515.1. Taxonomy (NCBI): domain Eukaryota; kingdom Metazoa; phylum Arthropoda; class Insecta; order Lepidoptera; family Sphingidae; genus Theretra; species Theretra japonica. The sequence continues at coordinate 13,016,308 of CM065947.1, forward strand.
TTATCCCACGTCTGAAACAAGAGATATTGCTGTTACGTCACAGCGAAATCGCTTCCCGAATTCTCCGGCCGTTTCGCACAATCGCCGATACAGCGCACCACATCGGCACAAGACACTACTCGGTAATGGCGACAAATTGCTGTCAAATTGTCGTCGGACCAATCTACTGACATATTGTGTATCAACAGAGGACAAGCGCGACGGGCAGACTTGTAATTGCGGGTATTGTACGTAATGCCCGGGTTTTTTTAATGAAACTAATTCGGTGTGTTTGGATGGTTATAAGTCAAATGGAATTATTGTGTTGGACTTTAGTTATTGCAAGGATAAATAATATGACGTGATTAGATTGTGTTACAAATAGATATGAAATAAAGTTACAGCCTTCGTGGCGCAGTTGGTTAGATGCCGGCTGTGAAATGAGAGGCTGCAGGTTCGATCCCTGCACCGAGACAAATTTTAGTGAGTCCCGTAAGTATTTCTTTCGTGTCTGGGCGTTTGTGAGACCGAAAAGTCTCAAGTAGTTGCTGATTTCCACGACACAAGACTTAATTATGTTTTGTTTATATTATTATAGGGGGCAAACGAGCCTACGCTTCAACTGGTGGTAGGTGATCACCACCGCTCATGAACATCCGAAAAACCATAGGGCATCGAAATGCGTTGCCGTTAATTGATCTTAATGTGGGGTCAGGACTGTGTATGTGATTGTTGGGTGTATTTATTTATTTATTAAATTTAATTTTGATATTCGTTGTAAGAATAAATGAACCTATTTTGATGTAATAATTTTAATTTGGATTGTGATTTGAACTGAACTGAAATTACCGTCGGGTGCACTTTAGTGTTCTGTTAAGAATCATAGAAAAATATCATTTTATACGCATATATAATTAATCGAAGTGGTATTAACACCAAGAAATGTTAGGTATTTATTTATTTAATCCTCTTTTGCACTATACAGGAATACAATTTACATAGAGATTACACAATAAAAATAATGGTAAAAGTGGCGGCCTTATCACACTAAATAATTTCTTATAGGCAACCATGGGATGGATATATAAATAGGAGAAAGAAAAGGCAGTCTAAGTCGTAAATGAAATAATAATAATCTACAATTAATAAATATAAAAATATATACTTTAAGTAGGCATAGTTTATTATATGCAGATGATAATTTTATTCCGTACGCCTCAGAACGTATACACGATGTTAGACAAATGAAGCTTTAATAATTTTCACAATATCAAAAAATAAGTACCTTATAATTAAAAATCAAGATACATTATAAAGGTTTCCTTAAAAATACTTTTAGAAAAGAATTTATTGCTTAATTTTAGTTTAATCGCGATAGTGCAAATAGTTCCGGAGGTTAACTTCCGTGCAGTGCACGCGAGCTGAATTATTTGCAACAAAATTACACGCATTCTTACATTCTTCTAACTGACCTTACACTGAAACAGCTTGTCCAACTTTGTAATCTTCTACCACAACCAATAATTCAACTACAAATAATACAACCAGCAGTCAAATACATTAACACACCAGTCTTGTGACTTAAGATTAGAAACTACGATAGACTTTTCGCTCCCACAAGTATTAAGATCGGAAACAAACGGTAGTAGATCACAATATTATTTATTTCCTCGTAGATCGAATCCGTAGCCTCCAGTTTGACAACAAGCGTTTAAGTAACTGCGCCACGAAGACTGTCAAAACAATTAGCCGCCCATTCCTCCAAAATATCATTGTCTAATTCAAAACTTTGCGAAATTCAGGGATAAGACAATTAGCTCCGATTCACCTCGAAGTTGTCCAAGGCCAACAATAAAACAATAAGACAAAACGATAATTGGCCGATATTGAAAGTTTGTCTGCAACGCGTGTAACGTGCCTTTGTCCCGCAGTTAATTACAGTTATAGATTATCAGGTGGGGCGCGTTAATGGACCACTTACTGATAACCCGTGTAAACCATCTCGAATATTTATCGGTTGGGTTATTGATGAGGTGGCGACAACACGCTTAGGACCAGGTATCATAACACCATGTATATAGAAATGTATCAAAGGCACGTTCTTCCCCAAGAAGGCCAGCATAATTTTATTGACTAGTCAGAGACAGTCTTAGTTTCTCGCTGGTCTTTATTCTACTTGAATTGCACTACACTTAAAATCAAATGTCACTGCGGTCACTTAGCCGTAGCAGTGTAAAAAAACTGTATTAGAGGTACCAGCAAGATTTCAGCGTAATAAATAATATACAATCACTAAAAATATATTTTAATCATAGTTTACCATTAATTTAAATACACATTTTGTTGTGGTTATCAAAAATTATCATAGACTTTTTGATCACCCAACATCCAAAATCATAATTAATATTTGTACATCTATCAAACATTTATCTCAGCATATAAATTGAATAATTGACCTCTAGTTTCAGAGCCGACTTTTTCACTAGACTCAAATAAAAAAATTATACAGCTCACCAATTAAAACAAATATGAATTGTACAACTCACAAACATTTATCTTGCGTGGATATCGAGTTTATCAGCCAGCTTCTCAATTCAAAAATAAAAATAGTCTCAATACTCCGTATTAAAATACAGTTTCATAAAACAATACGCTCGGGGTTCTAAACACTACCATTCCTAATAGCATAAAAGCTTTAGCGCAATTCAATAACAAAGCCGGTGTTTTATTATTGAATAAAACAGTTTGAAAACACATAGCTGTTAGTATTCTGAGCGGGATATCGTATAATTTAACTGTACGCACACAAACCCATACTAATTGCGTTAGTAACTGCATTCGACTAACTAACGTGTGGGATAAACGATAGCTGCGCGATGTTAGAACGATATTATTGCGATATTATGGAACATGGTTTTATAAGGTTCTAGCACCTAAGGTTTCCTTAAACGGTTCTGAAAAAAATCGTAGTTCTCTATCGAGCTTGGGAGTTATGAAACCGTAAATACTAAAGGCTATTGTAGTCCCTAATACCTACGACACAAGAGATAAATCTTGCAGCTGGTCTGGGACTACGCGTGTGTCTGCTGGGTTTAATTTTTTTTTAATTTTAATTAATTTGTTTAAAAAAAATGATTCTGTTTGTGCCCAATTATGGATTTTAAATATAATAGAGTATAAAAAGAACGATTAGTTTTCAACATATATATGGGTATAGATGGTAAGAATAATCCAAAATGCGAGGGTAATGACAGGACAACAATTTCTTCTACTTTTGCAAAGTACAACTCAAGTTCTAAGATAATTACGATCACCCCTATTTTAGTCCACTCAACTTTTCTGTCCTATATTTAAATTTTGTACAGTAAAATACTCAATTTTCCATCTGGTTGGGCACATGAAGAGCATTTGCGCTTTTACCAGTCATTTTCTATAGACAGGAATTCGAAATGAGCAAATTGCATCGGGTATGCGTTGTAACGAAATGAAACAAAGGGCACTGTTGATGGAGGAATAAAATGTCCTGATTTATGCATTTATTCTGACGGTGAATATGTAACATTTATCCAAAATACAAAGAAGGTATCAACGTAGTTTTCTGTCGAGTTTAAGCTTATGTTTTAAATGATACAAAAGCTATCAGAACAAAAGCAGAGTTACGTTTTTCAAATGTTGTTATATCGGAAAGCTCATTAATTGTTCTTTATATTCAAACATAATTAACATTTTGTTATATTTACTACTACAATTTATTTTTACGGTATTATAATGATTGGACAAGTTCAGAGAGTTCTTTAAAAACGTCATCATATCGTTTTAATCTCGCTCGAAGCGATACACGTATAGTTTAACATAATCCATTAGAGTTTAGTTTATGTTTGGTGGGTCGGCTCGATAACGGCCGGTTCGAATCGACTGGCCGCGCCGATTGTCGCCCGCTGAAATATTAGAAATTGTTTTATCTACATAATGCCCGTAATTAATTGTACTCGCGTCGATGTGGAATTTTTTTTGTTTGTATTTTGAACTGTTTTTTTCAAAACTCCGTGGCTTATAGCTTGTTTACAATAATACGAGGTATTGTTATGGTTCCGTGGCAATATAAAGGTTTTCAGCAATCAAATTGACAGCGATCCGTTAGATTCGGAATGCATGTTTCATCGTTTTCCAAATTTCAGCATCGTCTTGTGGACAACCATGTAAGCCTCAGAATAAGAGATCTTAAAACTATATTTTCCTGCCAGTATAGAAATATTGAGCGAAAGGGAACATTGCTATAAAAGGCTGATCGTGAATTATATAGTCTACTAATTCTGCAATATTCATTAAATTACGATAATTTGTTCATCTTAATAAGAGTGGCTTAAGGGCAGATAAACGAAGAACAGTCTCATAAAACAGTTATATATATAACACGAAATATAGAATTAATATAGAAAGATATTGTAGATTCGCTATCTCAATATACCTTACAACAGCTTGCAACATTTTTTACGACTTCGAAAAATGTAGTATTGCGACAAAGGGGCCCGTTTTAAAAAGGATAAAGGATATACGGAATTTCAGCGATTTTTATGACGTTCCGTTTTATGTCGGAGGATCCAAGTATTTGTATCTACTTACAATGTGGATACCATGTACAAAGGCGTGTTGAAATAAGAATATCTCAACGTGATTGCTACGAATTATTCAAAATACTTTGAAATGATACAATTAGGTGTTGCGTCAAAATGTTATCCAACATTTTTAATAAAATATAAGGGTTAAATAATTAATTTATTTACCAGAAAAAAAGAAGGCTCCTGCCCTCAATTCGAATGTAGATAGCGGTCCATATGCTTATAAATGTATATACACAATCTACACAGTCAGGTCATAAGTATTGTCACACAGTAAAAACTTTTCTTTTAGAATGCTGGCCACAAAAAAGATTATTGAATTCGAATTTCGAATTGTTCATGAAAATAAAAATGTATACTTTTTAGAATTCTACTCATTTTTAAATATGGAGTGGACGCTTAAAGAAGACCGTGTTGCAGTTATTGTGCTGCATCGTTGCGGTTACGCGCCAATTCAAATTTTTGACATACTGAAAAATTTGAATATAACCAAAAGATTCGTTTATCGTACCATCAAACGATACAATGAAGACTCTAGTGTAGATGACAGGTCAAGAAGTGGTCGCCCTCGGTCTGTTAGGACTCCAGCAGTGATAAAAGCTGTGAAGGCGCAAATTCAAAGAAATCCCAAACGTAAGCAGAAACTGTTGGCCCTTCAGATGGGGTTAAGCAGAACCACGGTGAAAAGGGTGTTAAATCAAGACTTAGGGCTTCGGGCATATCGAAGAAAAACAGGACATCGGTTGAATGCTCGTCTAATGGACCTGAGACTGAAGAGATGCCGCGCTTTGTTGAAGCGGTACGCGGGAAAAAAATATCGGGAAATTCTTTTTTCGGATGAAAAAAATTTTACCGTAGAAGAGAGCTACAACAAACAAATGATAAGGTGTACGCACACAGTAGTGAAGAAGCGAGTAACCGTATTCCGCGTGTCCAACGAGGTCATTTTCCATCCTCGCTCATGGTATGGTTGGGAGTTTCTTATTGGGGCTTAACAGAGGTACACTTTTGTGAGAAAGGTGTAAAAACGAATGCAGTTGTGTATCAAAATACAGTCCTGACGAACCTTGTGGAATCTGTTTTTCATACCATTTTCAATAACAGGCACTGGGTATTCCAACAAGATTCGGCGCCAGCTCATAGAGCGAAGAGCACACAAGACTGGCTGGCGGCGCGTGAAATCGACTTCATCCGGCACGAAGACTGGCCCTCCTCCAGTCCAGATTTGAATCCGTTAGATTACAAGATATGGCAACACTTGGTGGAAAAGGCATGCTTAAAGCCTCATCCCAATTTGGAGTCACTCAAGACATCCTTGATTAAGGCAGCCGCCGATATTGACATGGACCTCGTTCGTGCTGCGATAGACGACTGGCCACGCAGATTGAAGTCCTGTATTCAAAATCACGGAGGTCATTTTGAATAAACTTTAGTGTCATAAGAATCTATGTTATGTTAAGGTCATTTTGGTATATAAATGGTTGCATAATGAATAAACTTGTTTCAATTATTTTATATTAAACATGTGACAGAATTTATGACCTGACTAGGTATTTTTCAAAATACAGTATATTGACAATATTGTGTATTAGCGGTTTCTATACTGATTAGTAACAAGCTTTATTTAAATGCCCGCTTTACCATTAAACTAATTACAATTCCTTTTAACTACTCCAACATACTATAGATAGGTAGAACTGAAACTATTCAAATCCAATATAAAGACATGTTTCCCAAACAAATCTCAATCGAAAACAAAAGAACAGTACCCAGACCTTGGAACGCAACCATCCCGCCCCAATTATGATAGATAGTAAAAAGATTTCCGTTAAAAATTCCGAATGAAGTTAGCAAACAAAACTCATCAAACGCTGACGCTGGCTTGTTACCGCTCCGGATTAATTTCGACCCGGTTTAAACGCGCCTCGCTTGTAGACTATATTTTATTACTGGCTCTTTGTTACTGTTTCAATTTCTTTTGCTTCGTTTGTGAATCTTGGGAGTAAATATTGCGACAAATTTATTACGATGAATTGGGTGTTGGAGGTATTTGGTTTGGGATTTTGGGATGTTGTTGAATGGATTTTGTTAATGTGTGAACCTTCTGATATATCTCTATGTGAATTTTGGGTCTCTTAGCAACGCGCTACAGGGGCTTTGGTGTGTTCCTCGTGAGATCGCGGAGTCCCTGATTAGTGCTGAAGGAGGTCATAGGGTCTTGAGCTGGTAGAATTCCGGCATACTCTGTCTATCTATCCCCAAGGCGAACAGGGATTCAAGAGGATTTTCCCCATGCTAAAAAAAGAAAACTAAAATTTTGGGACTTAGAGACGATAGTTGTACTAACTCAGTTAATCTGACTTATTGGAACTGTCACTTTCACAAGCTACAGCTTGACTCTACCATTTAATCTATCAGATATTACTTAATTCTGTTACAGAATATTGTTGATTTTCAACAAATGTTTTTAAGGATGAAAATTGCAAAATTTTTCCAATTTCTATCTATTGTTGAGTATAAGAAACAGCTCCAAACATTAGTAGCAACTTCTGTTTCAAATGCAGAATTTTTACTATCCGCGTTTTATGATCCTGCCTTAGACGACGTCGCTCTGTCACCGGAGTCGCGAGCCACAAGCGAGCTCTCAACTTTATTACGCGCGGGCTAAAAACTAAAACGTGGTAATTCAACATTGTTGCATACATAAAAGTAAAAAAGCGGTCCGCACAAACGTAAGGCGGCTAACAAAAGAGCCGGCGCTCCTACTTTATATTCACTCTGGTACATGTTTGCCCCCGCCTTTATTCCACTCACGAAATAAATCTTTTCTCTTTATTTATCCTTTTCACAACTAACCTATTGTTTTCCTGCCCTGTTTCACTGAGCACAGATCTGGTTTTTTTACATAGTTATTGTGAATTCAGTTTGTATTCGCTCGGTAATTTCATTGGTACTTTTTTAATTTTTTTTTTAATTACAAGCTCTTTGGCGGAGGAACTTTGTTCGTTTGATTCAATATCTTCATCCATTTTGTATTCAACGATAGAATATGTTGCAGGATTTTACTTTTAGGGTTAAATATTTTCATATAAATAATTATTGATCTAGTTTAGAGTCCATTTTTAAAATAACTAGAGTGCGAAAATATTTCTTTTAAAGTCCGTTTTCATTCATTAAATTTTTGAAGAAGAACTTCTTCATTAATGACTGCATCGTATAATGGAAATTGCATCGCAATATCATCTTATATTCTAGAAATATCCGGTAACAAAAATACATACATTAATATGAAGATCCGGCTGAATACATGTCACTTAAAAGATTTTATAAATTGTACACATTGGCAAGTACGTGAAATAAATGCAGAAAAATGTTATTATATTTGTACTTTAATAAATAGTATATGCAAATATTAATTTTCCAAATGCAGCGACAAATTTAGAAAATTAAATTAATTTTTGGAAGTGGTAGAGCCAGGCTGGTGTCAGCCACGACTCAGCAGGAATGGATAGGCACGACCGGGGTGGATTGACCGACCATTGCGTCACAGGAGATGACAGCTTTGCTGTCGCGTTTCGTTCGGTGAGTGAGATTGCTGGATGCCTCATACCCTTTTCCTCTTTCCATCCTTTTTCCTTCCCACTCCCCTCCCCATTGGGCCGGCAATACAGATGTTCATGTTTAAAAAAAATATATATTTAAATCCTCTTTGGTGAAAAACTGGCCACACAGTCCACTCAAGTGAAAAAGAAAAAGAATGGCGAGAGAATTAAAACAAATGCTGTCCGTTTAATCTTACTTACGTTGCGGTGTTGTGTTTTTAGTTTTTTTATTTAAGTCTGGTTATCCTGATAACATTATTATGTGTTCGTTTGAACAGTAGAAAGTAGCAGTCGCTGAGCGCATTAGTTGGTGTATATATATTATATATGGCTTTGTAGTCGACCAGTATTGATGTATTTCAAATATATCTTAATCACATTGAGTCTACGGCCGCAGTTAGCACATGACAATAATCGTTAAGCCAAGTCGAATGGGTTCGGCGGCGCCCATAGATTATTTTTAGTCCGACAATTACATGAGACTCATTCGTAGAAAGGTCTTATAGGTGATGAGTTTAGAGAAGTTGGGACTTGTCCAAGGGTTTGTTGATGTGCTAGGATTTTCGATGAAATTGATTGACAACTTCCTTGTTGGAGAAAGTAACAAGAAAAACCGGTTGGTAACCTTCCTGCTATTTCTGGGAAGATTCTCATACTAGAAAAGATGTCAGTGCGATAAAAAATTTGTTAGCATTTTGAAGTAAAAGTGCAACTCCATACATTATTACTTCAGTAATAATAAAATTAGAGTAAATAGAACATTATTCGCATCACTCCCATTATTAATTAGTAATTGAACGGCCCCATTTCAGAACAACCAAACACGCAGATCATATTCTGTCCAAAAACATCGCTGAAATCGAGTTTGTTTTATTCAATTATGTTATTGTTCCATCACAATTTTACTCTGTTTCGGATACACAAACATTTTCGCTTGCCGATTGTTCTAAAAATTGATCTAAAAAATGTTGCCATTGATTCGCAAATGAAATAACGGGATGACATTCAATCAAATGAGCGAGCCAGGCCGTTGTTATTGGAAATTGGCATGCTTTTGTTTTATGTACACTGAGACGTGGAATTTTGGATTTGGCGAAGGGATTAAATCGACTACTGTATTGATTATAATTAATTGTTTGATAGTCGGCGAGTTTCGTCCATCATCATTTTTGTAATAAAATTGTTGAATTGCGCGTTTATTATTCTAATCCTTTTATCCCGTACCGCATGTGAGACCGATCTATCAAAGATTCATAGTCTTACTATGCAAAAAATCGTATAACAAATAATAACACAGTTCCTTGTAATGTGACAGGTACTAAGTGATTGCAACAAGATGGCAAAATCATTAACACATCCTTCACATGATGACGCAAGAAAAGTCATTGTCTCCTAAACATACACAAATCACGTGTCGGATAATTTGAGCATGGCGGCAGGATTGTGTTAACCAGGAAGATATCACCTTCTTTCATCGGTTCATACTTTGTTTAGGGCGCATTGTGTTTACCATCAAGTGCAGTGTTGGTATTTTGACCATTATAAAAAAGAATACTAATCCTATATCTTAGGTGGGAAGTGCGTGGGGGCCTGTTGGTAAACGGACCAAACGCGGCTGCCTACATGTTCACGGTGGTCGCGGGTTCAAATCCCAGGGCACACCTCTGACTTTTCGGAGTCATGTGTGTATTGATAGTCAATCACCACGCACTATAACGGTGAAGGAAAACATCGTGAGGAAACCTGCATACCATAGCGATTTGTATAAATTTCTATGGTATGTAAAAGTCCGCCAACCCGCATTAGGCCAGCGTGGTGGACTATATGGCCTAACCACTCTCAATCGTACTCTCGATTGTAGAGGAGGCTCGTGCCCTGCAGTGGGTCGTATATGGGCTGATACAATACAAAAAAAATCCTATTTCTTAAAAGAATCTTATATCTTTACCGGCAGTGATCACTTACCATCAGGTGACCTGCTTGCTTGTTAGTCGGACCTATGCTATTTAAAAAATGTATAGTCCTATGATATTTCTGATATAAATCAAGAATTGTATTAGATAAGGAAATACGTATGAAATGGTAAATGTCGCAATAACGCGATATTTCAAAGATTTTGGAGCACACCGACAGAATGAAATATTTAACATTTATTGTTACAATAAATAACAGACAGATTTCCCGTTCAAGTCGGCAATATTTTAATATAATACCTCGAATTAAATAATAAGTTTTAAAACGTCAACCGTGGCGAAATTACGTGGAGTGGGGCGCAATACCCGAAAACATCGGGAGATTCATCACTCCACGCCTTGGATTGTGCTAAGGACACGTTACTAAGCGGAGCGGAAAACAGGAAAGAAGAAATTATTTTATCTCCTTTACTAAACATTATAATTATCTTCTATTACTGAAAGTTATATTTCTATGGTGGTTAATTTATGCCAGCTGTGCGCCTGTGATAGATTTTTTTTTATTTCAAGGAATGGTGAGACGAGCATACCATTCGCCTGATGATAAGCGATACGACCGCTTATAGACAGTGGCAAAACTAAACACCATGAATTCCAAAGCAATGCTTAGCATTCCTCTGCGCTCGCCATCCTGAGATATAAGATGTTAAGTCTTATTATGTCCAGTAGTTACTCTGGCTACAATGTCGTTAAAACTCGAACACTACAGTGCATTTACACTGCTGTTTGGCGGGAGATATAGACATTGCGGTGGTACCAGCACAGGCAGCCTCTCATAATATGAGAGATCGATCATCAGTGAGATATGAGATTGTTCTTAAGCCACATAGTAGGGTGGACTTGAAAATAACATAGTACAGAGTAATAGAAAAACAATAGGCACATGTTAGCTCGGTTGCCTCTTCTACCATACAAATTACTCTACTTTAAAACATCCATTATGCACGGTGTTGTCTGCTGGTACAATAATTGTATGGTCACTTGATCGTTGTCTCTCATCTGTCACAGGAAGTTTACAAGACACCTCTCCAAAGAATTTCCACACCGACCTGTTGGAAGTGGCTTGCATCTTGTACTCTATCAGCCCAGATACGTCCCACTGCATGGCATGAACTTCATCTACAATCGAGAGTACGATTGAGAGGTGTTAGGTCATATAGTCTACCACGCTGCCCTAGTGCGGGTTGGTGGAATTTTCATACCATAGAAATTCTTGCAAATCGCTATGGTTTTCTGACTATGTTTTCCTTCACCGTTATATTGCGTGGTGATTGATTATCAATACACACATAAATCCGAGTCAGATGCGGTATGCCTTGGGATTTGAACCCGAGACCACCGTGAACTTATTGGCGGCCGCGTCTATTCCATTTACAAACAGGCCATCGCGCACTTTTATACAGCTTTGCCATCCTTAAAGTACTCTACAGAAGAAAATATCTTACGCAAATAGAAAATCGCTCATCCCATGACCCTCCACCACTTCTAACTCGCATAGCGGCAGAGAAGCGAAATTGTGCTGAGGCAGTTAAATCCAGCAATTAGGCGCCGCGACGGCCGGCGGTGTTCTGGCTTAACTCGTAAACTCCGCACTGTCGCTCTACTGCCGAATTATAACAATATATCGCCTGATCATTTCTGATGTGTTTTAGGTGCGTTTAAAGAGTTCGTTCTAGTCTAATACTAAGGAGTGTAAAAAATATTTTATATTTCTTTCGCGTTCCTCTCCTCCTCGATCCATTCCTAAAGTATATCATAATTTTATCAAGTTTGAGTGTACATTGAGCTATCGTTAAATTATTTGGCTCATTTGTTAACTTATACTGTGTTGTATGAAAATAATTATCGGAATAAATTTAACATCAATGTCAAACTTCGTTCTTTCCAAATATAACTCCACAATATCAAACAAAAATAACACTAAAAATACATATTAAATTCACTGAATATTTATGTCAAATAGAAAAGGCTTACATATATGAAAAACGCATTATTTTAAAATAATGTCGCCGTTTTGAGTCCCTCGGTGGCGTCGGGTAAAGATGAATACGAGTATTCGCAAGCAGCGGCTCCGCAGCAAACTTTTTAAAGATATTAGATCGTGTAATGTTATCAGCATTAATAGGGGTAAAGTAATATCCTTGCGCGAGTTTTCTAGGGTGTTGTTTACTGAAGTGATGGAAATATTATGATGCATTATTTTTTTGCATGTTATATGACGTGGGTGTATATTTTGGCCAAATATATTGTTTTTTTTCTTCAGTTAAATGTGTGTGAGCGATTTACTAGAATGGACTAGTAAGGCAAAAGCAGCGTGTAAGAGGATTGATTTTCGAAATTTCTTTAGATTGAGACATCCGTTATTCGCTACGTTGGTCAAGTAATAGTAGAGATATTTCAATTTAAATAAATCTGATTAAAATCTTGTTGTTTATTTGAAGTTGTGTAAAAACATTCCACTAAAGAAAAGATAGTCGATATCATTGAAATATTTAATGCGAATACATTTACAACAATACAGATATACATTACATTTATTCAACATCCAAATAAAAGAAAACCACCAGCTATTGTATAAATTTACACGCGAAATATACGAAAATATTTATAAAATTATACCCAAGCGTCATAAAAATTGCATCAAACATCGTATCTTACAAATATAATAACAAACGGCGGTGTGAAGTCGTGCATGTGACATTCTAAAATCTAAATTTCGTGTAAAAACGCGCCTTGCTCGCGGTCCAATATTGATGCGAAAAAATTCACCGCACGCGTACATTGTCAGTGTTAGCGATAAGTTCAATGTGTACTTAAATAGTACTATTTTTTTTTATAAAAGTGGTATACAGGGTGAAGTGCGTGGTGGCCTCGTGGTATCGGACCAGACTCGGCTGCCTACATGTTCACGGTGGTCGCGGGTTCAAATCCCAGGGCACACCTCTGACTTTTCGGAGTTATGTGTGTATTGATAGTCAATCACCACGCACTTTAACGGTGAAGAAAAACATCGTGAGGAAACCTGCATACCGTAGCGATTTAAAAAAAAAATCTACGGTGTGTAAGTCCGCCAACCCGCACTAGGCCAGCGTGGTGGACTATATGGCCTAACCACTCTCAATCGTACTCTCGATTGTAGAGGAGGCACGTGCTCTGCAGTGGGTCGTATATGGGCTGATAGAATACAATACAATACAATACAATACAGGGTGATAGCCATCCGAGTTAACAATGTACCAGGTTTGAAAAAAAAATGCCTGGAAGTTTGGTCAAACATCGCGATTTTAGTTTCCAAGACCTTTGATCAACCCATATAGGTACGATTCTTTTGACGGTTCAGGTAAGTTCCCGAACTGAAGGTCAGCTAAGCGGTAAAAAATAGTCGTATCAGTGCTGGGTGGCCAAACATCGTGAAAACTAAACTCACGATTTATGACAGAATATTATCTCAGTTTTTTTTTTCAAATTTTGTACAATGTCGCCTGTTGTGATGAAGCATTTGGGGTAATTTAAGTAACAAGTAATTTAAGTAAGAAAGCTGTGGAAAAGTGGAAAGTGCACTCCTCCACTATTGGAAACGGTACGAAACTTGCAGAATTATTATTGCGTAGCTAATGTTGAACATATAAAGTAAATAATACCAGCCCATTATATAATATATCCCACTGCAGCATACGGGTCTCCTTAACAACCGAGAGATAAAATAAAAGGGGTTAGCCCATAGACCACCACGCTAGCCTAGTGCGAGACTTCACATACCATAGACATTCTAGAAAACCTCAATCTATCTAATATTATTGTTAATTATTTATACATATTATGTATCTTCAGTCACGAAATCGTGTTGATATAAATTAACCCGCTGCTAGTAGGACCGCACCCGCACCTGACGCGTTAATGCGACGTGATGGATGCGCGCCGCCCACTGACAGCGGGGATTATGACGCGCACTCGCAAAAACAGATTCAGCCCGCTTACAGGCCCACCGACGCCCTACGAGCGATGTGTTGAAATGTACACGACAGGTTTTTTGTTCGTCAACTTGGCTTAATGCTATTGTTATGAATTAAAATGTATATTTTTTACTTTTTGTATTTGACGAATTTTATGTCGTCATATATTAGAATGACAGAATGTGATATTTAAGGTAAATAATTCAGTTTTTAAGGGCGTTTGGAAGTTGCGGAATAGAATATTTCTCTCGTTCTAACAGTATTTCAAAGGCAAAATTGAGGTAATTTATTTTCAATGAAGGCATTGAAATTTTTTATTTTGCTATTCGATTATATTGATTTTACTACTTGATTGATTTCCTTTCGGGTTGACAACTTAGATATTCCCAGAAATAATAAATACTCTTCTCTTCTTCAATACTCAGTGCTATTAAAAGACATAGGTACCTACTATCGCCCCTGGCTTACAAAACTTGCAACGAGAACACTAAAGACTACTTTTTACATACATAAAAAATAAAAACATGTCGTATACTCGCAAAAGATTATTTCTTTATTATAAAGCCATTCATTGTGCGTACAGTATCTGGGCGATATTATTAAGATATGAAGGCGTCCTCTCCACAGTCATTATGCCTTTAATGTGGTTATAAAGCCGCGTTAAGCCCGCTCTATGGCTCAACCTTCCTTATCAAAGGCCTTGGACAACAAAAATCTAAAATTCTTTTGAGGGTTCTCATATACGATATTTTTGACGGTTTAATTGAACATTTTTTGTAGGCAAAGGGTTTGTAGGCATGTGGTTTAAACATTCTGAATAGTTTTTGTTACAATTAGATCTGATGTTAGATTTAACTTTAGGATTTGGGATTGAAATACTTATGTGACTAATAATTTCAATTTATTACATACATACATAACCACACGCCTTTTTTCCAGAAGGGGTAGGCAGAGGTGCTACTAGAACACCCACGTTTCGCCTTGTATATTCCGTCCCACGATGTGATAGGGGGCGAGCCTATCGCCATATCGGGCGCAAATTCCTGACTCCGGGCTAATAATGAATAGAAAAATCCAATATCACTTTGCCCGACCCGGGATTCGAACCCGAGACCTCAGCTTTGCAATCATACCGTAGTACCACTACGCCACCGAGGCAGTCAATTTATTATGTAACACAATAGATGTTTGCTGGGGATAGAATATTTGAATAAATCAGATAAAGATCAATAGACTGCCTAGGTGGCTTAGCTGTACTACGGTAGGATTACAAAGCTGAGCTCTCGGGTTCGAATCCCGGGTCGGACAAAGTGATATTGGATTTTTCTGTTCATAATCAGCCCGAAGTCAGGAATTTGTGCCCGATAGCGCGATAGGCTCGCCCCCTATCACATTCTGGGACGGAACATACAAGGCGAAACACAGAGATATCTTCGTAGCACCTCTGCCTGCCCCTTTTGGGAAAAGGCGTGAGATTATGTATGTGGATAAAGATCAACATACACGGAGTGAAAAATCCTTTCACAGTGAACAGCCAAATGCATCCCGCTGCGTATCCGGCTGGTAGTGTCCTGGTTTTGACCAGGCCGAGCTACCTAATCGTTTCAGGCAAGTCTACTTTTTCATTGAGTATAATCTCAGTCGCTATGTGATTATGAAAGAGGATTATTGTTGTGGTAACGATATGAAGAAGTTAAAAACACTTGCGAGAATCTCATTCTGTTCCCCTATTTCTCTTCGGATTACCTTATATCTCGGTTCCTTAATATGCCTCTCTAAAAGGCAATTTTGGAGCAAATTCCTAGTATTACCAAATACTCGTACTAGTTCGTCACTGCTATACTTTAACCACAAAAGAGTTGACGTAGCGACGCAGACGACACGTATTTATCTCGTTATTAGCATATTAGATGCCTCAGCCGTATGTTCTAGTTTTAATTAAACCACGTCAAACGTACACGAATATTTTTTGTTGTAGTGACATTTTAGACAGTGAGTTTGCGCGAAGAATGTTGTATTTATAATGTGGAATGTTATTGTGCAGTAGTGCTTCATAATTATAACGAATTTTATGAGAAATTTTTGGTTATTTTATGATAATTGTTGGTTGTGATATTTAAACTAAAAAGTTGCTAGAGTAGCTCAACCACATTTCGTAGTCATGGCCTGTAGTATGTGGGCGCGAGGACATCTTGTATTTATTTTATATTAATGTATACCTACAAAGAAGTAAGCGGGTCATCTAGGGGAGAACACTGGACCGTCGTCCACGAAGCCACAATCTATAAAATAATAAGAACATTGTTGATCTTTAACATAGATGTAAAGATACTAAGGAATAAGTAAAAATTGAGGGACATCTGATTCCTAAATTAATCGCGTAGAACCTTTTTACGAGACAGTGGGATTGTGACGGACAAACCGGGTCAATTATGCTGTACGGAACTTGCCTTTCCCACCGAAATTTTAACTTTCTAATTTGTCTTATGAATAGTGTTCTATTAAAAACAGCAACAACTTTAAAGCAAGTCACGAACACAGTACAAAGCTCGCAAATTCCGCAATTGATTTGAACGCAGATATTTCGTCTACCGAAATTGTTGAAATAACCAGCATTTCATAATCCGTCTTTATGATCTTTTGAATGTTACTGCTCTCTATTTAAAGTTGAAAATCGGCAACAGTTGTAAATTTCTGTAGCTGTAAATTCTACAGTTTTATGGATCGGTATAATTCAAAACTGAAACACAACGCCTTTTCACGAAACTAAAGGCGTGAATAATTGTACATTCGGTGCTCTGACGGCGTTAGAACGGTCGATTCAAACGGAATCCTTTGTAACAGCTCTCCTCGAAACTAGTTTGCAGCTTTACAATGTGCTGGATTTATTAAATTTACGCTGTTTTTATTATTCACGTCGATGATTATATAGGTCGATGTCGGGCTTCACAAAGGTTTGTCGGTGATTGGGTTTCCAGGAAGGGATGTTAGGTGGAAGTTGAAAATCATAAATAAAATGAGTTAGTATTATATACTTAATTTTATTATCTGATTGTGAATAGATTTTTGGGTCATTTTGTGAAACACTGACTTCGACTGATTGGTACAGTTCTACATCCTTGTACGAAATCTCAGAGAAGCGGGTTTCCTTGCTATCTATTCCTTTTTCGTAAATATGACTGTATTGATGACAATTAATTTGAATGCTAAATATTTTTTTCATTCATTAAAATCACTACTATGCTCAATTCTGAGTAATCGTCATGCTTAAACTCACACAATTACCTTCTCAATTTTACCAAAAAAATTACGCCTAATAAAGAAAGTTTTTGATTTCAATCGACAAAAGAAAGTATAGCGAGAGTGAAGCTGGGATCGTGCCGTTCGTGCTACATCATTCATACAACATATACGGGAATAATTTGGATGACATACGTGGCGTATCGCTGTTCGAGATGTGGCACGTATTACGTGTCACACGGTATCAAGTCAATAGATATTTTTGATAGGAATCATTATGTTTTTCGTTGAGATAGTCTAGTAAATCTTTTAATGAAGATTTTACAATAAGAATGAAAGACAATTTTAATTTTATTAAGGGAATAAATAATTATCTTTACGGAGTATCTTAGTGGAGCTATTCTAACTCATATTAAAGTTTATCGCTTTTTAAGCTGAGAAAACATTACATTCTTAAAAGGATTTATACCATTATGTTTATCTATATATTAAACTTTTCCAAATTGTAGCCGTAATTGTTTTTCTCACTTTTGCTGGCTGTAGATATTTACAATGTTTCTGTCGATCTAAAATACTTCACAAATTAATTATTACCCTACGTAACTAATGTAAAACACCTGACACATGACCTATTATCAAACCAAAAACATAGCATAGCGATACTTCCTGTCACAACACTTCCGATAGAGACACATAATGCGGCCCAGATAGCGTCGGCGGTAACTCACGTCATACATATCTCATCGCAGTAAATCGCACTACGTACATAAATTGTTGCAAATGCTATGTTTTTCACGTCTATCGTTTGGGTAGCTAAGGATAATAATGGGTATGTAACACAGTAGGTGTGTATTTGTAAAAATCGCCTTTAAGTGAATAATTTTAAGGTTTCTTGGATAGTGTGGTGTTACTAATCAGCAGAAATTGGGTTTGATTTGAGACTAAAGTTGTAAATTGGGAATGATAGAAATATTTTTATATCAAAAGAAGTGGTGCTTATTCTAAAGTAGCGCCTGAACCGGTTTCGTCCGGGTACAAATAATTTTTGAGTCCAGTTCATATCAGACTTTATTTTGCACGTAGGTACTAACTGTATAATATATAAATTCAACCATTCCATTAAGTTTTAAAGAGTAGCAAGTATAAATATTTTTATTTTGGCATAACAAGTAGCCTATGCGTTAATCCAGGGTATCAGCTCCTTCCTAACCAAATTTCATTAAAATTGATCCAGCCGTTTCAGCGCAAAGAAGTAACTAACACACAAACTTTCGCCTTTATAATATTAGTAGGAAGTAGGAAAAATCGTACCCCAAAAACGATAGCGTTTGGTGACAGCCATTGGCGAGATTTATAAAACATTAGATAGGCTATCATGGTGGACGAGAAACCTGTCAATAAGAGGTCTAGTGTTCAATTCTGATGAGACAGGTGTTGGAATTAATTCCTTGCGATAGTGATACTTGTAATTTTTTCCGATACCCACGACATAAAGAGAATTCTTAATTTTAATAAATGCACCCCTTTACATACGAACTCGGTTCATTCATCGAAATATACCCACTCAGTGAACGAAGGGCAGTCTCTATAATTAATTCTGGGAAAATAATATCTCCCTTAGGGATTAAATTATACGCAAGTCGCATGGAACAATAGCTCTTTCACTAATAATTATGAATTCTGAGTGTCGTATGTTAAATGAAACGCATGACATATTCATTATATGACACGTCAAAGGAGTCACGCTACGACATAAATAAACAGGTTTTAATATCAGTTTAGAAGTTGATGTTCAATGACAGCGACTTGGGAATTAAAAAAGGGTTGGCATTTTAGAAAAACACATAAATATACACACATAACTCCGAAAAGTCAGAGGTGTGCCCTGGGATTTGAACCCGCGACCACCGTGAACACGTAGGCAGCCGAGTCTGGTCCGATACCACGAGGCCACCACGCACTTTGATAGTCAATCACCACGCACTTTAACGGTGAAGGAAAACATCGTGAGGAAACCTGCATACCGTAGCGATTTTAAAAAAAATCTACGGTGTGTAAGTCCGCCAACCCGCACTAGGCCAGCGTGGTGGACTATATGGCCTAACCACTCTCAATCGTACTCTCGATTGTAGAGGAGGCTCGTGCCCTGCAGTGGGTCGTATATGGGCTGAAACAATACAATACAAAAATACATAAATATGGTTATACAATCCAGATAAATAAATTCACCCAACAGTCACATTTATATTCCTGACCCCACACTAAGATCGAGTCTTGTGTCGTGGGTATCAGAAATTACGCGAGACTTTTCGGTCTCACAAACACCCAGACACGAAACAAATACTTGTGGTTCACACAAAAATTTGTCTCTATGCGGGGATCGAACCCGCGGCCTCTCGTTTCGCAGCTGGCGTCTAACCAACTGCGCCACTCAGGCTGTCAAGATATACTTATTTAACTTATTTAAGTAGTTGCAATTACATATTTTGGCTAATTTCTTGGTATTGTATATTAATAAATATTCATCGGTAATAGAGACACACACAGATAGACAGACAGTGAACTTAGTGGTGGGTCTTGTAACCATAGTGTTTCGTGTTGTATCTAGCGTTTCAGCCATCGTAGCACGGAGGTTGTGGATATGCCTTGTTATTTTTTTGCAACGACTAGAAATAACTATAAACAAGGTTAAAAATGTTCTTCCTTTACTTTGGTTTAAAAACATTTATTAAAAGGATATGTCACTTTTATGATTCGGTAAGATTAGGAAGGTTTTCTCTCTCCAAATTTTATTATATTGAACATTTTAGATTAGATTACGAGTATAAATGCTTCTTGTTTATATTAAAAAAAGTAATATTTCAAACAGTGAGTTAAATACATTTTTTTTTAATTTTATTTGTAGTTCCATATTTCGCCACGCGCCAATAGAATTTAGATGAATCATACCCAATTTTTTCCGCATTAAATTCATATCTTCTTATCAACCCAAATCCGCACCGCATTTAATCAAACCATGAAAACAAACTGGCCAAAACCAAAACACAGTTCGGCCATCAATCCGCGGCTTCGGCCAACAATTATACGAGCCGCGAGACCGCAAAACAAATCGGAAAGCCCATCCCATCGAATCCGCAAAATCCTTTTGGCAATAAAAAAATCGCCGCTTCGACAAACGCAAATTTGTCCAAACATGAAAAAGGGGCGCACTTGACCGGGGGAGGCCTCCTTCCCCTTCCCCCGTCTCTTTCCATCGCTGGCAACATTACTGGACCATTTTGTTCCGGCGAAACGGAATAATTTAATAGAGTGACGGCTTTTGAGCGGCGCGCCATCGTCGCTGCTTAACTTTTGATTTTTTTGGCGGCCGTAGTTTTTCGAGGTGGCCGCGTTTGTCTGACGTGGATTTATAGAGCCAGTTTTGTTGTGGCTCATGCCTAGGAAACGTTTCGCTTTTTGTGCATAAAGGAGCAAGAACTTGAATGGACGGACTGTTTATGAATGTTTTGCTACTGTATTTTATCAACGTATTATTCAAGCTACCACCGTTACTATATAAGGGACGTTAGCTTGTCACCATTGTTGCACTATGGTCTGACAGACAATGTTTCACTTTGAATAAAAATATATTTATTTCTTCATTGTGCAAACATACGCCGAAAGAAAAACAAAAAACAATTTTAACTATGTTAAAGTAAGGACTAGGCACTAGGCCAGCGAGGTGGACTATATGGCCTAACCACTCTCAATCGTACCCTCGATTGTAGAGGAGGCCCGTGCCCTGCAGTGGGTCGTATATGGGCTGATACAATACAATACAATACAATAAAGTAAGGACAATAAGCGGCCTCATTGCACTAGGCAATCTCGTCCAGACAACCTTTGGATGGAGATAAGAGAAATGAGAGAGAAGGGCAGTCTTTGTCAATATTATCACCAGCTCCGGCCAAAATAAGTCTGTTACTGATTATAGAGTTTCTCTAAGGTTTTCCAGTTTTCTTTTGGAAGCGGCCTTCCTTCAGCAAAATAATTGTGTCGGCCCAACAGAGAGTGTAAAGTGGTAGAGCTGTACTTTATTCAGTTTCTAATACAATCTGTAGGGTGTAACCCACGCTGAAAACGTTCATGGGTGGTGGCAATCATTTACCATCAGGTAAATCTTTTACCAATTTGCCGGAGTTGAGCAAAAAATATCGTTTATCATACAATAATAAGCCTTGACTGCACTATTTAACATCAAATGGATCAGTATGAGCGAAAATATCTAGTACTCAGTGGGTGGAAAAAATAGCCACACGAACTTTTAACTAGCATTGCAGACATTTTATATTAAAATGATAAGATAACTCCATATAACTCTCGACGTAGTTGCGAACTATTCGCGGCGGCTGGCACGTGTGGAACATACTTGTCTCAAACTATGCGCGGGGCGCTTCAGATGCTCTCTCTCACATCTTTATGACGAATTGGTGAAAGATGGTCAAAATATGCTCGCGATTTGCAAGGCAAAGACTACGGGTAGGGGTGGTTACCTTGAGCAGGTCGACACAATTATAAAGGGTGTTTGGGCCAGATATGCTCAGGATGAACCAGAAATGTAATGTATTACCATGGGTCTTTATAAAGTATTCTACATTATCTTATATTATTTTATACATAGTCCTGACCTTTCATAACGAGAAATTAAGTCTTGTGTCGTGGGTATCACTAACTACGAGAGACCTCGGTCTCACAAACACCTCAACCCGAAACAGATACTTGAGGGTCTCACAAACATTTGTCTCGGAGTGGGGATCGAACCCACGGCCTCTGGTTTCACCGGCGTCTAAACAATTGCACCCCGTAGGCTATCTGGAGGGATGCGAATACGAGAAAAAAAATCACCAGTTTTGTATATCTCCGGCAAGTTGAGACTCTCAATCTTTGTAGTTTGTTCTGTTATGCCAGAATGAATGAATACGCTTATAACATACAAAAGTGTTCTAACTTCTTTGTGTTGGTAGCCCGTTTCGTCAAACTAACGTTCACTTATTATTCAAATTGCACTAAAATATCATCTATACTAATATTGTGTAGAGAATATTTGTTAATATAATGTATGTTTGGTTGTTTGGGGTAATCTCCAGTGCTACAAATCTGATTTTAAAATATCTGTCACTGTTAGAAAGGAATATTATCTCATGGAGAAGACACAGAAGTGACACAGCTTAGAAGGAAGACACAGCTCGGATGACACAGCTCATGTAGGAAACGACACAGCCCGGGTGACACGGCTCATGAAGAAGACACAGCTTGGGTGACACAGTTCATCGTGAACACACAGGTTTGATGACACAGCTCATGGTGAAGACAGGTCGGGTGAAACAGTTCGTAGTGAAGACGCAGCTCAGATGAAACAGCTCATAGTGAAGACACAGGTCGGTTGAAACAGCTCATGGTGAAGACACAAGTCGGGTGACACAACTCATCGTGAAGACACAGCTCGCGTGGCATAGTTCATTAAGAAGACACGGCTTCGGTGTTACTACTCGTGGAGAAGACAGGTCATGGAGAAGACACCTCTTTCAGTCGTCGCAGTCCGCCCCGTGACCACAAAAGCTGTAAAATAATCGAAACGTCCGGAAGTTAAAAAAATAACTAAAATTCGTATACACGAGACTGCACGAAATATACGAGTAGCATGTAATATATGATGTGGAGTGGAGTCAAAAAATATCTGCACCCAGGCGAATCACTCTCTACAATCGAGAGTACCATTGAGACGGGTTAGGCTATATAGTCTACCACGCTGGCCTAGTGCGGTTTGGCGGACTTTACATACTATAGACGCAACGTAGATATTCTTAAAAATCGCTACAGTATTTAAGTGTCTCCACGATGTTTTCCTTCACCGTTATAGTGCGTGGTGATTGACTATAAATACACACATAACTCCAAAAGTCAGACATGTGTCCTGGGATTTGAACGCGCGACCACCGTGAATATGTTGGCAGTCGCGTCTGGTCCGGTCCCAACAGGCCTCCGCGTACTTTATAATACTAGTCATAGCAAATTAAACAAAAAGTACGTTTATCCCGTCCCGCAAACATTATATCAACAATTTCCTGCTGTACAAAGGGACTGTGAAATTCATTTCGACGATGTATGCTGAACTGGTAATAAAGTTGGTAGGACACCTAGGCCAGCCGTGCATCCGTTTGTATCAAATGTTCGCAACTCAGATGGAGTTTTAATAAATATTATTATTAGTTTTGTTCTACACTGAGCGTTGTTTTATACAAGGAATACCTAAAGTTGCTATTTTCTGTGGTATTTAAGGACAATGCCCACTACTTGGTGGATTTTGACCTATTGCTACTGCTGAATTGAAATAACGTCCAAATTGTTTCTATGATATAGATAGCGGCATATGATTAACAGTGTAGGTTGAATGAAAAATTGAATTATTTTAAATGTTATGATAGAATCAAACTAGAATTATACACTCAGATATTCACCGAATGTTGTTCTGTTTTTGAATTATTGTGAGTACAATTTCAGATGTACTAGGGTCATTAAATACAGCAGAAATAGACTAGTTTCTCACTATCTCTCAGAAATGCGACGCTATTTGGCAGCAGTGAGATTACAAGACATCCAGAAATCTTATCTCTCTACATTTTACAATCCGTTTTAAAGACTGACTACCGCAATTGCTTTTTTACTTCCTTAGCGCATCATCAAATCATATCTTGGATTTAAAATTAATCGACCAAAATATCCAGATTGCATTAGATATAAAAATATTAATTCTCAATCAAGAATTGTAAGAATTTGATACAGATCTGAATATAAAATTTATCAAATTAAAGTTTCAAAAGATACCCACCACTTCCGGTCCCGCTCTAGAAAGCGACAATTCATATCTAACATAACCACAATTGAAAAGCCGGAAAATCCATGTCTCCAAAGCTGTGTGAAGAAAGCATCGGCTCTGGAGCGCGGAGTCAGCTCACCAACCCGTTGATGTAACAGCGCCCGCCGCCGTACTCCGTTTCATCATTTAAAAGATCTTTTTGATTTATTACTATGCCATATGGGGAGATTTGAGGGACGTATTTCTTCAATATCTCTGTAGCTTTTTTATTCATTCGGCCACATTTTAATATTGGCAGGGATAAATGACTACAATGAAGCATTGAAATCCGGTTAGAGTACTTATTCACTGCCAAGTATCGGTTATCTTTTGTCACTCGACACAATTTTGCCGGACTATATCGAAACTCTACACCCTTGTGTGAGTCACTGTGGCCGCTATTCCATCATCGTATGTGATTGATCTTATCTAGAGGATGCAAAGTACGATTCTCTTTCTCAGTAACTATTTATATTATATTTTCTCTTCCTTTTTATCTTTCCTTGTAAATAAAACTACATAGACTAATGTAGAATTTACTTCTTCGCCATATCCGATATGTAACGTATTCTTAAGTAAGAACACAATTTTATTTCTCAAGTAAGATTTAGGTTGAATGTTTTTTCGTACATTTTCCTTCATTCGTGGCCTCGGGCGAGGCCCGTGTTCCCAACGCTCCCCTTCTACTAGTTTCTCGCGAGTTTTTATAAGTCTGCAACGTGTTACGCGATCGCCTTCGATAATACTATAAAAAAACTCACGTTAAAGGCTCTATAAAAACTGCGTAAATATATTTAGATTTCTATTATAGGGTGTTCATGTTATGACAGTGAAAATGATTTTCCTTTGATTTGCCATAACTGAATGACAATAATCAGAGCACATTGTGCGGAAAGCTGTAGTCCTAATATTCTATCACAGTCCCATACAAAGTCCTCACGCCACACTTGAGTCGCCTTGTGTTGAGGGTTTCAGAAACTACAAGAGACTGTGGAGACCTATGACCATACAAACATGTCTCAGTGCGGGAATCGAATCCGCGGCCTCTCGTTTAACAACCGGCGTGTAAAAAATATCTCAAATGAAGGGCAAATAATCCTATACGTCTACAAATTACCTATTAAATGTGGCAGGAAGTCGCAGTATGGAGGCTTCCAACAGGTCGTTGGAGAAATACTTGGGGTGGTCTACAATTTGCATAATTTAATGTTCAACAGTGGTCTTCCTGTGGCTAAAATGGTGATAAAATCAATTTTCTTTTCACAGTTAATATTGCTTTGTGTCCATTTAGTTTTTCTGGTGTCACACATAATTTATTTCGTGAATGTGACGTGTTGTGAGACAAAATGTCTTTATTACCAAGTTTTTACAACACAAGACGAAGTATATTAACTCTTGTTCGCCACGGTTATGTGTACGACCGTTGGGTATAGATATTCATAGATGTTTACTACCAGTATTTCAATACGTTCGGCCACCACCCAGATATAAAGACAAAACTTTATTGTATACCATTTAAGACAAAACCTGCACTAGGCCAGCGTGGTGGACTATATGGCGTAACCCTTCTCAATCGTACTCTCGATTGTAGAGTAGGCCCGTGCCCTGCAATGGGTCGTATATGGGCTGATACAAAAAAAATAAGACAAAAGGGTATACATTTAACAATAACTGTTAAAATAACCCAAGTGTTAAATAATACTGACTGCCTCGGTGGCGTAGTGGTACTACGGTATGATTGCAAAAGCTGAGGTCTCGGGTTCGAATCCCGGGTCGGGCAAAGTGATATTGGATTTTTCTATTTATTATTAGCCCGGAGTCAGGAATTTGTGCCCGATATGGCGATAGGCTCGCCCCCTATCACATCGTGGGACGGAATATACAAGGCGAAACGTGGGTGTTCTAGTAGCACCTCTGCCTACCCCTTCTGGGAAAAAGGCGTGTGGTTATGTATGTATGTGGTTATGTTAAATAATGCTCAGTATTCATACGTAACATTATCATTTGTTCTTGATAAGTGGCTGAGTCTGGAAGATGCGATCCATGGTATCGCCACACCGTGGGTACACACATTTGCGTTTAGTGCATGCAAATGCATTCCACTTGTGTTCAAGCTGTGAACGCATATTCTGGACGCTGAATTATTTTACTATTAGAAATGTAGAGTTTGTTCGAAGGTTGACCGATGTACGTAGTACTCATGTCACGATATTAATTAAACGATTACTAATTGTTCTTAAAATCAATTACTGCTACTGAAAAAGTAACCTTTTCTGGATATTAAAAAGGGGTGGTGTAATACATTTTCTTTTTATTTTTCATGGCTACAAATTAACTTACTTACTTAATAGATATCCAACAATGGAAGTCACTTTATATTGCTAACCAACAGTATAATACAACTCGAGACCTCCAGAATAACCCCGCGAGTGGACAGTAGAGCAAACACTCGGCTATTGGTTGCGGAAGCGACATGTAACACGCATTAGAGGCCCTCGCGAGTCTGGCCCACTCAGACATCTTTATGCAAGTGGCCTGATGGTGCGGATTTGGTTTTGGATGGGTTCGATTGGGATGTGCGGCTGTTTACTTGAGTTTGGTATTTTAGTTTTGTTATTGCGTCAAAACGCAGCTGCCTACATGTTCACGGTGGTCGCGGGTTCAAATCCCAGGGCACACCTCTGACTTTTCGGAGTCATGTGTACATTGATAGTCAATCACCACGCACTATAACGGTGAAGGAAA
The DNA here is from genome assembly GCA_033459515.1 of Theretra japonica. Taxonomy (NCBI): domain Eukaryota; kingdom Metazoa; phylum Arthropoda; class Insecta; order Lepidoptera; family Sphingidae; genus Theretra; species Theretra japonica. The sequence continues at coordinate 13,043,314 of CM065947.1, forward strand.
ACATCGTGAGGAAACCTGCATACCATAGCGATTTGTATAAATTTCTATGGTATGTAAAAGTCCGCCAACCCGCACTAGGCCAGCGTGGTGGACTATATGGCCTAATCACTCTCAATCGTACTTTCGATTAGAGGAGGCCCGTGCCCTGCAGTGGGTCGTATATGGGCTGATACAATACAATACAATTGGGTCAAAAAAGTTCACGATAGATGCAAATATTATGTTCTAGATTGGCTCAACATACTTGACTCCATGTGTACGTTGCGTTTCGCGTTTAGCCTGTATATTAAGTTGTTTAGGACGGCATAATTGTACCGACTGGGAGTAGGTAGTAAACTCTGATTTTTGGATATCCTGTTGCCCAAATTGACCACGCTTGCCCATTACGCATTATTGACTTCACAAACTATAGTTATTCAAGCAGTATGTAGGTTCCCTCCCGATATTCTTCACTATTAAGCCCCATTTACACGGGGGAGTTTCTCACCTCGAATATACGATTATCGTAAGTATATAAAAAAGTTGCATCGTGTTAACATTTGTCGGAACACGGTAATCTATGAAATCTACGCATCCGATTCTCGCTGCGAGAAACTCTCCTTGGAAATGACACTTAAAAGAACACATTAAAGAACCAACAACAGAAAAATATAAAACTACTGTTAATAGCGTAATAATCCACGCCAATTCGATTGTAAATACGGTTCTAAATGATTCTCGGCCGGTCCACTCGTGTACTCGTAGTACAACACTCGTCGAGTGGCGTCTGCGTGTGGCGGAGCACGCTCTCGGTGTACAATAGAGAAAAATGCTTTAATGAAACAATTGGTCTGGCTTATTTGAAAGTTAATACTTCGCAATTTCGAGCATTTATTCTAGTAGACGTACGTATACTCGTTGGAGGTTTAAAAGATGTCGAGATTATGTTGTAGAAATCTGAAGCTATGTAAGGTTTTATGTACTAACAATATGTGTTACGAATATTTGTATGTATATTCGGCAATTGGAAGTCCACTGCTGTACATAGGCCTCTCCCATATATCGCCACTTAGGCCTAATATTTGTATCGTGTCCAACTAATCATTTTTTTAAATTTATTTGAGAAACATACATACATGCTTAAACTCACGCCTTTTCCCAAAAGGGGTAGGCAGAGGTGTAACCAGGACAGCCACGTTTTGCCCTGTATCCTCCATCCGACGATGTGATAGGGGGTGAGCCTATAAATATTTATGTTTAAAAAATAAGGACCACAAAATTGAACACACACACACACATATCTATGTGAGACCAAATTAATGTTAATTGTAGTCGCTTGATATCCACGTCACAGGACTTGGTACTTACTATTGTTATAGAACTATGTGCGTCATTTGGGTGTACTCATACATAGTCTACATTCTAAACAAGTGCAATATGTTCATTGCGAAAACATTGAACTCTAACCATATTATACCGAAACCGTGGCTTTTCATTTACAGAACATTTTCTAACTATGCAACCAAGGGTAAATAGGGTTCATTGACATAGCCTTAAATGTTATATAAAACACGCATCAGCACAATTTATCCTTGCGGCTCACGGCAGTCTTTAGTTATTTTTATATTACTTCAGGTGTTTCGACACAATGACTCGAAAAAATATAGGTCCTCTAATATTACAGGACATAATAAAAATTGTGTTTTCGGTTGGTCTATAGAGAGGCTCAGGAAACTGGCGCGTACTCCGGCTGATTTAGGTTGTTTTGTATATAGTCTGGGGCAATTATCATCCACGTGAAGCCTGATCAAAGTGGTGTTAATTTTCGAAAGATAAAAAATTGCTTAAGCACGTGTGCTTCAATTTAAATAAATACACCCAAGAGTCAACCGCACTCCTCACTCTACACTAAGATGCCCAGCTTTGTGTCGTAGGTGTTAAGACTACAATAGACTTAAGAACTTCACACAATAAGCTTTTGTAATGGATATCCAACACTACGAGAGACTATATAGTGCAGCACTCATCTGAGAGAAATATACGTGGTTCACACCGACATATTTTTTGGTGCGGGAATCGAACTCGCAGTTTGTCAATCCACCGCCTCCCAATAACCTTCGTAATACCAATTGTGATTGTTATATTGTGTGAAGGTTGTCAAAACGACAGGCAAGTCTAAATTCCCATAAAACATAACAAACTTTTGTTTTCACCTGAAAAGTCAGGCCGTTTACAAAAGTAATAAATGGTTGAAACTTTTCAATAACAAAGTGGTTGGCAACAATCGAAATGAAAATAACTCGCGCCATAATTAACCATAAAACAATTAAACCGGTTATTAGGATAGGTTAGAAGTTGTAACTGCTCGGCGGGTACAATAAAACCATTAAAATTCTAAGCTGTAAGGCTGCGCTCTTGAAAGTGTTGGCCGTAAGAAGGCGACTCAAAGCGGTTTGGAAAGGACGCAAAGGGAAATTCGTCGTGTGCTTTTTGAAGTTTTACAAAGAGAATTTGTTTTTTTTTATGTTTGTTACTGAATCGACAAAATTACTCACTTTTTTTAATGCATAGGTCCTGCAAACAGGTCACCTGATGGTAAGTAATCACTGCTGCCCCATGCTGCTGCCTATGAACATCCACAACGCTGGATTATGGATGTGTTGCCTGCTCAATTAGGAGGGAAGCTGGGAGGAAAAAGGATGGGAAGAGAAAAAGGTTATTGGACATTGAATTGCATGAGATACAGTTCTGTATAGATAGAGATCGCTTTCCAGATAGTATCGATTAGTTTATTACTAGTCGATGAGTGTGACTCATTGTAAACAATAAGCAATTATTTTAGCCTAATCAATACCAGATAAACTGGCTGATATCGGACCGTAGTATCATAATGAACTGGATAACATAAAATGTATTACTTATTGACGTGATGATATTATTTCATTTCATGGTTAAGCTTATATAGAATCTATTTGATAACTATCAACTAAAAAAACTTTACTCGATAGTGGTGAACCTAGTAAAGAGCGTGTTACTAGAGTGTCGCGTTTGAGATTCAGCTGGTGTATAGGTACCTGAATTGGAACAGGCAAGATAAGGTGTTAAAAATTGCTGGATGGCTCCAAGTTGATAATTAACACAAAAATCCAATATCACTTTGTTCGATACGAGATTCGAACCCGAGACCTCAGGGTTGTTATCGTACCATTGTACAACTGCGCCACCAGGGCAGTCTATATTTTTTTTATTACTATGAATCGTATTTTTTTTTCGTTTAATATAAAAATCTCTGCCTCCCCTAACTTGTAGTCAATGAACGAGGTCTTGAGACAATAACACTGCTTGGAGCTCCCCCATCAATTTTATTACTCAAGTTCGAACGGCGGCAACTTAGCTGTGACGTCACACCACTTGGTGTCGTTTCAGCGAGTGCGGTTCCTGAAACATTTAACATCGCCATCCAAAATTATACGTGAATTAACAACAAATTAGGGCGGTTAAAGTATTGTTTAACTGTATGTGTGGTGGTTAAATGTACGGTACAAATAGGCCACTACGACTTATGTAGTAATACTGTCCTCTAAAAAAAAGACAGGAAGAGAAATTTTAGCTTTTGCGTGTGTATGTATCTGATAACAAGCAATTCATTAACTGTATCATCTCTGTTTGAAATGCCCTGTATCATCAGGTCCATTGCACTTTTTATTGCAATGTATAAAGATATAGGAAGTCGACGAGTGTTTATGAAGAGATTGATGATAGTTGATGAAGCGAAAGAGGTATTTATGGACCGTAGCACTTGGCGCTCAATAGTCTCTGCCTACCCCAATTGGACATAGGTGTGAGTTTATGTATTTATTTATGTATAGAGAAGGAAAATAGTTCGTAATAACAAATGGGATTAAGTGCTATTATAGCAAGATGAAAACATTAAACTTATTTGCCATACATTACGTAAATTGCAAACGCAGATAGACCACCATCCACAAAAACGTTTATAATTCGTAAAATATTGGATCGCGAGATGTTTTCCCCCCACTCCCCATACGTTTGCAAACAGGTGATTGTGACACTAAACGATTTTTATAGTTGGCCCGCAGCGGCTCGTAAATCATCGGCCAGTTTACACCGACATGTAAACCGGAGTTTTACGAGCAGCCGCGGAACATTGATGCAGGATTGATAGAAGAGACTTTGGTGGAATTGGTTGAATTTAAGCGGATTTTAAATTGAGGTTTTATATCAATATATTTCTTATATTCCTAGCCTATTCATTTATGCGTAGATCATTATAGTTTGACAATGTATTTTTGGACACACGCTTTAAGATTAAGTAAACGTAGTTTAGATGGAAGTGGCCTGCATCCAGCGACTTCCTGCAACCTTAACCAGGTCATCGGTCCACCTTATAGACCGGCATCCGACACTGCGTTTGCCTGTACGTGGCTTCTACTCCAGAATCTTTCGGCCCTGGATACAGGCCATTTCCAACGTGTCAATGTGGAGAACCTTGGCCTACGTTCAGCAGTGAACTTCCTGTCGCTGAAGAGAGAGAGAGACAAAAAGAGAGAGTTGAGATGTGTCAATGGATACCAACACTTTTTCAGTTCGTTATTAAATGCTCACAGCTCTTTTTATAATGCAGTTATCATAGTATAAGACGGCAGATAAGATATAGTGTGTGTGCAATAGACTCAAACCTTCAACCATTATCCCAGCAGTTTGTTCCCCTCATAACTAAGCGTATCCACAGCTTTAAATGTAGCTTTGATGTCTCGTACACATTTAAAGGCCTATTGCTTGCTAATGACAATATTGGCGGCCTCTTCTAAAGCGCACACATCGCTGTACCAACGCTGAGTTAATCAACACTCGACGCGCGCGCCCTACACGCGGCTAATTGAACCCTGATTCACACTTTTACGGGCCTGTTTGCAGTTCTCACTTGTATGGTGTGTGCTTTAACTTAACTCATTGGTTGGAGCAGGGATTTTTTTCTATCGCAGTAACGTACTACGAAAAATCGGTCAGTCAAGATTAATAGAGAGTAAAGAATTGACAGCGAGCACTAAAACTTCAGTCTTAGATATTCTAGCTAGCGTTTCTACTTAGTTCCAGTACGTGAAGTTGTATCCAGCATAAAACCCAGATTTTATAGAAGTTTGGATGTATATAAATCAGAAAAATTACTCTCTTATGTCTTTGTTGCAAGGAGCATATTCGTATCCATCTAGATAGCGTACCTTTCGACGATAGTGGAACACCCGTCACAAATCAATTCTTATGTTTCAATCTGTGTAATTATTTCTCGCCCATACGTTCTCTATTCTTCTGTCTTACCATCACAGATATGCATTGTTGTTACTGTATCGTGCGGGTATAAAAATAAATCTGGAATGATTACTCCAAGATTGGACCGTCCAAGGTCAAACAAAGGTCCGAACAAAACCTAAACTTAGAACTCTCATTAAGCGTCTGTATGCCGCGTCTCATTAAAATACATACAAGCGTACGCCGGAGAAATATAAAAATACGTAGAAAGCCCGCACCGAACTCATTCCAACTTGAAACTCTCAATCGGCGAGCATGAAATTGCAAAAACAAGAAAAACACTCAAAAACTTGGAGTCGCCACTTACACACACTCGTATATTACTAGGACAGGTAGGGACTTGGGGTCAATTGGGGGATTAAGATATAGAGTGTCTTGGAGGTAATCGTATTAAAAAAAACTAAGGTAAATATTGATATATTTTGGTTAGGTTCTATTTTTGCTATCCCATGTTTTGTATAATATAAAACTCGCTTTTTTATAATTGCGTTATACACCTTTCCGAATACAACGATTAAGTGTATTGAGTACGGAGAATACAAGCAGCATCAACAGAGAGATAAGACACGGGGATTGGGTTGCCGGTATAGAATAATCACGAGACTTTTTAGTTCTACAAATTTCAGAACCGAAAAAAAAAAACATTTCTTTCTGTAACAAAACCCAGTCCCTCGTTTAACGTGTATGTCGTCCCCTGCTAATCATAAATTATGCAAATGAAAAGAACATTCTAATTTATAGTCTCACTACATATTTTAATTTGTTTTGTATTGTATGGTATCGGCCTATATATGTGCTACTGGGTACGGGCTTCCTCTACAATCGCAAGTACGATTGGCAGGGGCTAGATCATATAGTCCACCACGCTGGCCTAGTGCGGGTTGGCAGACTTTACATATCATAGAAAATCTTACAAGTCGCTGTGTTATGCACGTTTTCTCTCTCATTACGCTCTTTATCGCTGACGAAAAACTACATAAATAAATAAATACACCCAACAGTCACATACATAGTTTTGACCCCAACTAAGATTGAGTCTATTAGAAACTAGGAGAGACTTTTCGGTCTCACAAACACTTAGACCCAGAGATATTTATATTTTTAAAATATCTGAGCTGGTAATGATGTCTACCCTGACTAAACAAAGTCCCGGTCATATGTTTTCATACGTTCTGACCTCGACGCACCTGTTTGTGATGGCTCCATAACCTTTGTCTTCTGTCGCGAAGTAATTTATCATTGTGACATTTGCGTGTACAAATAGTTAGCACTATTCTGTAGGTTAAAAAGGTGATCGAAAATTTGCGAAAGTTTGTATTCGCACTGCTTTCATAATTGTTTTTGATACTTATATACAACTAAACAGATTAAGGTGATTTTTATAAACTTCTAACATGTATGTTAGTCTGTAAGGCCTCTTTATAATGAGCGAACCATTTTGCGATCACTTGCCTGTGTCATATTGAGTTGAAAATTAGCATAGTTATGTAAGTTCGTTGACAATATGGTATTATGATATGATATTTATCTCGTAACTACCTGTGTTAAATGCGTAATTATTTTGCGACATACCCTTATCAGACGTCTTATTCTACACAGACAAAGCACACATTTTCAAACTCAAAAAAATATTTTGACCCCCTCTTTAACTCCCAATTCCGTCCACCGTAGAGGAAAACAAGAAACGTCCCGGCGCACACCTGTGGATAAATTACCTCAATCCCGCGCGACAAATTACTCGATTACCCAAATAAATTACAGAGTCGCTTACCTTTCGTATAATAGTTTACTGAGCGCCGGACACGTTACACGGTCGGCTTATACCAGCCTTATTCGACTCCTTGGTGCGTTTAATTAATCACCTGTTGTTTTAGGATGAGATTTTTGCGTGAATTAAGGGTTTGATCAGTGATTCGGTATTTATTTTATGTCTCAAATGTTACTTGGATTAAAAAAAATTGCGGATTAGGTTTATTTTCAAGTTCGCTTCGCAAAACAATTTTGGAGTGTTAGTATTAACTACTCGTATTATATATCTTTAGTTGTGAAAATTTTTAGACCCATTTTTGATGGTCATAACTCATGTATATCAATGATTGCAGTAGAATTTCACTGCAACAATGAGAAGAAAATATCACCTAAAATATCTGGAGACTGAATAGAAATCAAGCGTCCAATAAAAGCCTTTATGACAATTCATAACATTTAAAATGCATTCCTGCTCACCCTTTTGATATATAAAGCGTGAAGAACACGGCTTCAGTAATAAGCACCGAATTATTCAGACCATAATATATTTTAAGACAATTACACACAAATTCGCGATCCAAAACCAACCTTAGCACAACCTTATAGAGTCGAAATTTAGATAGCAAGCACCCAGTTGTAATTCGTCAAATTTATGAAAGGACATTTATCGGTCGAAGAAATCGTTCAGGAAATATAGCCTTTGAATATTATATTTTATGGGTATAAATAAAATGTGAATTGTCCGTATTCATGGCATGTCTCAGGTTTATGCTGTGCCGTGTTGTCGGGTTGCTGGATGCTATGAGGATCGTTCGAGGAATTAAGGGTTATTGGGAGTCTTTAAGAGGATTTGATTGCTGGATTTTGCTGAGATAGATTATTGAAACACGAGAATCGACATGTTACGACTTTGCTGAATTTGCGACGCAGCAGGTTACTGCTGGTAGAGTATTCACATCTACGTAGACAGCGGTCACCGAATACTGTGGAGGAATATCCGTCAAAACTACACACTCAAGTGTGTCTCGTTTCGGGTTGATTGATGTATAAGGTTTGAAGGAAATTGTATCCAGGGTAACTACTAGTCTTATTGAGACTTAACACCTTATGTCTCAGGATGGCGAGCGCAGTGAATTCCAAGCAATGCTTTGTAATTAATGGAGGTGTGTAGTTTTGCTACTGTCTATGAGCGGTCGTATTGCTTACCATCAGGCAAATGGCGTGCTCGTCTCGCCATTCGTTGCAATGAAAAATGAAAAATATATCCGGCTCCATGCTTAGTTTGAGACTCGTAGATGTATGTTGCATTGAACCATGTATTATTGTGAATAAATAAATTATTAAAATTATTATTAAATTTGATTAGGCATATCGCCGTCTCACCAGTAGATTCTCGTTTAGATGCTGTGTCAGCCCAGATACGTCCCACTGCAGGGCACGAGCCTCCTCTACAATCAACAGTACTTACTACTACAGCTTTACTAGTGCGAATCAAATCTTAAATGCAAAGTACACAGACTGCAATGTATATCACCAGTAACAAACTAAAATTGTGGATTAATATTTTTGCTGGATAGTTACCCGACGAGAAACGGTAATTAGAGATTCGAGATAAGAGCCAAAGTTCGGGTGAAGTAAATTGTTTTCTCCGAGTTACATGAAGATTTCTGAGAACATTATAATAGTTTTATGAAACGACCCGTGCGAACACTCACCTTCTGGGAAGTCATTTAATTATCACGCTTCATCATTGAATAACGTGTGCATCACGATTGTTTTGAAGCGATTTTCGGAAATTGGTCATTAAATATAATATTTATTTACATTTTTGGTGCATGGCAGCATGTATGGGTTGTGAAGTGAATCCAATTTGTATTTATTTCTCAGTTCAATAAATTTAGTACAAAATGTCCGGGACTTCAATTTGTGATGAAAACTAGGGGTGAAAATTAGATTGACGAACTATGGATGGGACTAATAGCGCCTTTTTATCCTCTTAGGGATAGTGGCGAGAGTTTATGTATGTTGTTATGATAGACCGTATCTAGATGTAAATAGTTTCTAACAAGTGACTTCGAAACGCTTCAAAAAACATCCTGGCACGTTGGTGAAATAATTTCTGCATTAGTTCTGGTATAAATAAAGATAGCAAATTTTATATACGTCCTATAAATTGCTAAAAAAACTCATCTTACAAGTGTAACTTCCTAACATATATTTTTAACCTTAAATTTTTCAGTCCCATGAAAAACACAAATGAAGGTGAATTTTTTTAGGAGGCTCAAGGTTCGCACATGGAAAAAGATAAATGGGGAGCCGACGTTGACACAAAGGAGGCAGGTCCGACATACAGTTTATACTCATTTACACAAAAACAGATTGGGCGGAGCGATCCATCAACGGGGATTACTGTGGGCCGCGATTCGCGCGGTTGAGAGCAGTCGCGGAGTTGGATGAACCTAGCTCAGACTGGCAAGATAGCTAGTTATCTAACTATGTATGGGCAGTAAAACGTGTGATTTTCGTAACGGCCTTAGTTTGATTAGAGGTGAATTCGAAAATTAAAGTGAAATATAAATGTCTGAATCACCAAAGGGATTATGTACAAATAATGCCTTTACTGCCACCAACATGATGTAGAGCTATTTTCTGTCGATCTGATATTTCGTCGATATGATATGGGCCTAAATTCCAAGAAATGGTAAATTATAGGAGATTTTTCAAAGCGAAATACTGCCACAAAAAGAAGCCTGACGTGCTACCTTCAATTCCTTTACATCGCAGATGTTCATAGATCAGAAAGAAACTGTCGGAAAAGGACATAGTATTCTTTTCCATCAATTTACTTTCTCTTTTGGAACGTTTATAGAAACGTGGCTATGAGTCCAACTCCGTGCCTGTCGGCGCGATCCCACCGGCCTCTTTTTGCCGCCGTCTTCCGAATAACGCCTCTTGACAATTTTAAGCCTCGCGTCGCGCCCAAGGATTCCGTTTGTCTGCGATAATTAGCCTCGCCGCTTTTAATTAGAACCCCTCCCAAGCGAACTGCTACGTTTTTAATATAATTGTCGAAATCTCATTTGGAGACGGGAGTGATTCATTATTATTATGTGTTGGAGAAGTAATGTTTGCGTACCTTTTAATAATTGGCTCTGTTTTGTTAGAAATTTATTTTGCTTTGGGGAAAAAGATTTTGAGAAAATGGACGTGCGATTTTTAATCGTTTGAGTTACCTCCTTTAAGGAGTGAGCTCAAAAGTAGTAAAGCAATGATGGAATAAGCCTTGTTTACTGAATAAAGGAACGGAATTGTCAGGAGCGGTATTTATGTGTGGAAAAATACTGAAGATAAGAGTCCTGGGACGATCAAATAAACTAATAAACAGTACGTAAAGTATAAAGGCGTGCGTCTTTGACGACAGAAGGCAAGGGGTAAGATTTGATAGAAATACGCCAATCCGTATGTTCAAACGAAACGTGTCGACGTACTAGCACTAAGTTTTCTGCATGGACTTTCAGTTGTTCGCCAAAAACCGGACGAAGATTAAGCTGAAACGCAAGGTAGAAAAAATAGAGGAATTTCTACCGCTCTAGCCCGTACCTGCTTGCTTAAAACTGGCTACAACATACAACATCTCCTTTATGACGTAATCCTTTGTAAATTTTAACCAGCATCGCGGAGTGTAATTTGATTATGTTTTTTCGCTTCGTTTTCACACATTCCGAGACGTACCCCATTACGTATTCGCATCTCGGAGCGGTTGGTTATTCCGAACGCGTCCGCCACACGTAATAAATCCATGTTATTTAATTTACCGTTAGACATCGTGTATAGAAATATTTCTGTGTTGATTGAAATTTTCACCTTGGGTATAATGTGTTTTGTTTCAGTGTGGTGAGCAGGTCATACGCATAATGTACAGGAGATGAGTAACTAACATTGAGATTTATGTATATTGCAGTGTGGTAAAGTCTAACTTAAACGGTGTCTTTCTTCACTTTAACGGTGAAGGAAAACATCGTGAGGGAACCTTCATACCGTAGTGATTTTAAAGAATTTCTACGGTATGTAAGTCCGCCAACCCGCACTAGGCCAGCGGGGTGGACTATATGGCCTAACCACTCTCAATCGATTCTCTCGATTGTAGATTAGGCCCGTGCCCAGCAGTGGGACGTATAGGGGCTGATAAAAAAAAGTCTAACATTTGAGTGAACTAAAGTCCCGTGGCCAAAACTGTGATTTTCTGCCATATAGTGGTACCAACCCGACCGACATCTGTTTGAATTGTAACAATAACTTACAATCGCAAAGCTCCATCCTACGTACAGCTCTATCATTTGAAGTTCCTTTACTATAGCTGTTTCTAAAAAACACCACTTACAAGATTTCTTTTGACATATAAATTTTACATGCACGAACACAACCAAAACCTCCACATGAATCAAAAAGATTTTTTACTCAAATTTTACTCGAGCCAATTAGTGTGAAAGTAGGACATATGTAGCTTATTTCATTAGCCAATGTCGAGAGCGCTGAGATATGTTTCGATAATTTCAGTGAAGAGAGCTAACGAAATATCTAGAGTAAAAACTCTAATCCCGAACACCATGTGAGTGAAAAATTAGATTGGCCTGTTCGCCGGACGTGCCGGAACCTCACTGTAATTTCATTGCATTTACCAATGGTGTGGGGAGTAGGCGACAGCGGGTTTATGATTAATATTGTACCTAACTACCTACTGACTAAATTGTCAGTAAATAAATATAATGGTTATACATATAGATTTCTTAGCTAAATACGCAGTAAGGTACTATTACATTGACAGCCTCCGTAGCGCAGCTGGTTAGACGCCGGCTGTGAAACGTGAGGCTGTGGGTGCTGTCCCCGCACCGAAAAAATATTTGAGTGATTTCTAGGTATTTGTTTCGGGTCTGGATGTTTATGAGACCGAAAAGACTCTCATAGTTACATAAGCGACACAAGACTTAATTGATCTTAATGTGGGGTCAAGAATATGTATGTGACTTTTGGGTGTATTTATTAATTTATTGCGATTGGGAGTAATAAAAGTACTAGAAAGTTTTCCATTCAACAATACAATGTCCGAAACTTATTTTATTTTCGGTTTTGATCACAAAGACAAAATATTCGTGTCCTTCCGTAAGAGCTGTACTGTAACATCCAATATACATCCCACTGCAGGGCACGAGCCTCTCTTACATCCGAGAGTATAATTGATAGTGTAATTATAATTATAATTACAGTCCACCACGTTGGTCTAGTGCGGATTGGCGTATATAACGACTTGGTAATGAATTATTATTTTCATAAAATAAACGATGTCAAAACAATTCATAAATTGCCTTTGTTTCAAGAAAGCAAACACTTCCCCGCTTTATTCTCGTCCCTTGTCCCGCTCTGCGTGTCCAACCAGGCGCTCCCGCCACAGGCGAGTTGATACTCCTTTTTGCTCTCACTCGGACATTGCAAATATGAAGCCAAAGATATCCTGCCTTGGTTACAGATTTTAAATCAATTCTAACCCAGTTTTACATCAAATACCCTATGTTATTCGCTTTCTAACATTTCACAGTTTAACTCGTTTATTTGGCGCGTCGGTTTTCATTTCAAATGCACGGATTTATTCTAAAAGATTATTAAATTGCTTGGACGTCTTCTTTTTGTGTCGAGTTAGAGTTGGGTATTATGAATTCAGGATAAGAAACGAACATGGTGAAGGATTAGATTATTAAAAATAATATTTTAGTAGTTTTGTTTTCAAGCATTGTTCTCACTGACGTCTCATGGTAAGTGCAGTGAAGAGTATCTACTGATGCGTGATGGCTATCTCTAAATGGTCGACATAAATATGCCCACCTGATTATATCCGTATATCGGATGATATTGACATTTTATTATGGTATTTAATTTAAACCACGTGCAAAAACGAAACGAGGCTTAAAGAGAGTACTCTCCTTAAGGTAGGCAGCAACTTTTTTGTGCTGGACCCCTGTCACTGCAAAAGTCTATGGGCAGCGGTAGCCGCTTTCCATCAGGTGGCTCGCTGGCTCCTCTGCCTATAAGGGCAATTAAGAAAAAAACAAGCTCCTAGTAGTTTTGCCAAAAATCGCGATTTTAGTCTTCAGGGCTTTGGTCAATCTGTAAAGATATGAATAATTTTACTTTTAAAAGTTGAGTTAAACGGTGAAATGATTCGAACTCATATCTGTACGGGTGGCCAAAAATCGTGAAAACTAAAATCATAAGTTTTGACACAAATTGCACTCGGATTTTTAGTACAATGTAACCTGGGGTAATGAGAAATATATTGGTTTAATTAAATAGAATTTGTCAATAACACTGTATACACAAAATTAACCCAAACGCGATACACTTATGTGCAGAATTCTTTACGATGTTTTCCTTCATCGTTAAATAGCGAGAACGTTAATTAAGAATATACATGACTCCGAAAAGGTAGTGTGCCCTCGAGCTTGAACTCCAGATCATTTTGATACGCATCATGTTATATTTCACCAGGCTCCACTTGTAACCTTATCAAAATACTCAAATATAGATACAGTGAGAACAAGTACATTACAAACACACACATTAATTTATTTTCTCATCCAACACTCCGATATTCCAATTCACTTGAATAATGTAGCCCGAGTAAAAAATGTAAATGTATTTAAGCAATTATTTTCTCAAATGTATTTGTTTGTTGCGCAACACAGTCGGGATCCATCACAATAAAAAATATTTCACGAGATCATTTCATACAATACGGTGAATATTTTGTCTGAAAATTTTATTACGCTCAGACTTCGGCTATACTGATAGCGGGTCTGTTTAAAAGTAGCTACAGTGTAGGGATTAGTAGCTAAAATATAGATGAGCTGCTTTGTCGCATAGTGTTGTTATTTTTTTTAGAATAACCGTAAAACTGTGTATTGACATCAGATTGTTTTGACATCAGGCAGGCAGTCAGTCTTAAATTGTAAATCAAATCGTGCTGCAATACTTGTAAAATGCAATTATCATGTGGTGTGGTCGTGTGGTGTGCCATGTACTAGGTAATATGTGTAAAATATCTTTTCGTATTAGGACATGTTAAAGGAGAGGGGCCAGTTGAACCAAAGTGGCGTCGCTGCCTTAGAAAAAATCGGAAAAGAATAGGCAAGGTTTACTAATAATAATCAAGCTGACATATGTCGCACTGCAAGGCTCGGGCCTTCTAAACAATCGTTAGTAGCGTTGAGTGGTTAGGCCATAGTACACATTCTTGATATCATTATTTAAATTATCATAATTAAAAATAACATTTCGCGCTTTTAAAGTTAGTTACAGTGCAGCCATAACTTTCTAATTAATACTCTATTGTGTTTTCATGCGAGAATTCATCTGAATTCATAATGTGCATTTGTTTATTTTAAAATTCTCTATAAAATTATAGAGACGGAATATGCAGAGATGTGCAAATTAGTTGCGGAGTTCAGTTATAAATAAAACGTTAATTGCGATTCTGTATGTTGCGGCTAGTTTGAATATGTGGAAAGAGAAGAAATGTACTGGCCAGTACCCCGTAGAGGAATGTTAGAAAATATCTACGAATATGCATAACATTAAAAACTAGCTTTGCAATATTGTCGCGTTCTGGATTGCCAGTGAATGCATAGTTACGTAGTTCTTAGTAGTAGTAGCAGGCTTTTATATATAATTGTGTTGATTGTAAACATGCAATCAACATTCGTCCTTCTATATAGCATCCGAAAAACATTGCCTTTCTCAATATGAGGACTATAGAAACAGTTGTTCCTTTGGGCAATGAAGGTATTAAATATACAATTTGTATCGTAATATTTATTGTTTATTTGTGGAACCAATTAATAACAAAATCAATATCTTGCTTGCATTAAAAACTCATAAGCGGTTTAAATCGCTACCCGCTATCAGCACAACCGCAGTTTATTACGCAACACAAACTGTATTATTGAAAGTAAATTCTTAAGATGCTTATAATGTATCGTGAATTATTGTTCGCAAATTTTTCCAATATCCCTCCCCGTTGATTTTTCTTGCCGAAATTTTTGTGTATACCTAAAAGTGAAATTTGCTTCGCCATTGTTTTGTTACGGAGATTTTATAAATGTAGGATTTGAATTTTCTCCCTTCCTGTTTTTCTGCGTTGTTTACGGCAAATGTGGGGCCGTTATGAAAATCTTGGACGATTGTGTGAATGCTAAGTGGTTGCTTGGATGTTGTGATTGTGTGGTTTTTATGGCGCAATCGCGGCGTATGAGCTGTGGAAGGGCGCAGCTGTGGAAACGCGACGTCTGCGGAATAGGCGGCCTTTGAAAATGTATTGTGAAAGTGAGAGCATAGAATATGGGGTGGTGGAACTTCGCATATTGATTTGGATTTTGGTTTTATGCTGTAGTTGTGTTTTCTAACATTACTTTTCATTTTTTAAATATAATTTCAGCAATTTTAATAAGTTTTAAATTAACCGTGATTGTGAACTGTAAGTCAAAGAAAACGAAGATAATATGGAGAGAATTGAAATAAAACGAATTCTCACGGATTTTATCGGGAATTGATGTGTGATGATTATTACTGTTACAATTTAACTGAGGTGACAGAGTTAAATTGTAACAGTCACTAAGCGGATGACTAATACCTCAGTCCGCCCCGTGACCACGAAAACTGTAGAGTGATCGAAACGTCTGGAAATTAAAAAATGTAAAAATTTAATCAAATTCGCGATAAAATCCGTAAGAATTCGTTTTATTTCAATGTGTAACATTCGCATAAACCCAACACACCAATGTAGAGGGAAAATAAACATAACTTAAATATGTATATAATTTACTCTTCTTCTATTTCCACTTATCATGACATAAGATATAACGGTGTTTTAGTACTACATGAGGCGACCACCGTCTGACCCCCACAACATGTACTATTTCATTTACTATTGAACTTTATTTTATTTTCCTGTTTTTTGTTTCAGGCATAGTCGGACTGCATTGCACAAGTAAGTCTCATGATATTATTATAAAATATTTTACAGCCTCAACATTGAAATCTAAATCTGAATAAAAAACGCAATTTAAAATGCACCAAAAAAGTTCTAACGGAGCACATACATCGTGGGCACAAACGTAGCGTTCAAACGCCGTTGCTCGCCGGCCGTGTCACGCGTCACGCCAACAAACACGCATTAGCATAATCAAACGACGTGAAGCAGTGATTGCGTACGCACTGCGCGGCAAACACGTCGCTGTAATGCCCGATGAGCGTGTCACACGTGACTGCGGCTTTCAAATCACAGGATTAAAACGGCCTTTTGTGATCGGAAATTATTTTTTATGTGTAATGGAGGTTAGAAGTCAGGTTAGGGTATGAATAAAATAATTAAGTGGATTGAGATTTAAAACGATTACTGAATGTAGGACGCTATAAAAATATTTTTAGAAAACTTATGATTACTTTGACGTAGCTACTGATATCAGGACAATGCGTTATTAGTATTGTTTTATTTAGGAGTAGGTACCTATAAAGATTTTTTCATTTTACTTGAAATGTTTATATCGATGCTGTATTTAAGTTTCGTGGTATTTTTATACTGATTTATTAATTTTTCATCTCTCCTCGTGAATGTCGTATATACTTTTTAAAACTCATCACATATCTTACCGCGCAAAACATTTGACATAAACGCAGCGTTTCCCCATACAAGTGCGATACCCTAATAAGATTATGCGTAGACTTATCTGAGAACGCCTGTAGTTCGTAAATAACACTAATATTGGGTGGGAGGGAAAACATAGTTCAAGTGAATGGCACGCGTAGGTGTTCTGAGACGGGACGTTTTTGTGTCTTTAACCTTTGGCTTAATTCAAATTGTGATTTTATGAGGCTGTAATTAATATGATAAAGAGTTGAGCCATGTGGCGAATTAAACGTGATTTAGTTTCAAAAATAATTCAGAAGTGTACATTCTAAATACGTGGCTTAATTCTGTGCTGTAGAACTGAGGCTCTCATGGTCCAATAAGATTCTACAATCTAGTAGATAGATATCGTCAACGAATGTGAAAAGTCAAATTTCAACTCTTTTTTCATCGATGCATGAAGCCGGTTCCATCCTCTGGGGTCCTAAAGTATATTGACTTTTCGAAGGTTGCGCTAATTACGTATCCCCACACTAATATTCCATCTCTACAAGAAAAGTACAAGCCAAAGTCAAAACAAGCGTCGCCGCAAGCCAACCTAATACGAATTAACGTCATAATAACCAAGTTGCGGCTGTTAGTTTTATATTTGGGGACAAGTCGTAAAAATTACAGCGCTCCCTAATTGCCCGCACACAAAGGAGTGACTCACTCTGGGCGTAAAATTTTGCCCGGCAGAATAAGTTAGTATCTGCGAGGGCAGGTAAACGCTACTCACCCGACCTTTTTTACATTCATCAGTCGTCGTTTAACCTTTTTGTTGGGGCTGGAAAGGGCCCGGCGTCATTACTAGGGACGAGACTGACTCATATTTTAGTTCCGAGTGTTTTGAGCATGATGGATTTTGCTACAGGAATGATGGGTATCAGGCTTCGAGAAAAATATGAATAAATTGGAATGATTTTTTAGCTATCACTTTATTTAGACGACGCAAGAATTCATTGAGTTAATTCATTCATTAGAGTTCCGTAATAGAGTCCTACAGCTGCATAATTATTTACAGGGCTGCTATTATCGACAGCCTCCGTGGCACAGTTCGTTAGACGCTGGCTGTGGTACGAGAGGCCGCGAGTTCGAATCTCGCACCGAAACAAAATAAATTTGTGAGATCCACAGGTCTGGGTGTTTGCGAGACCGAAAAGTCTCTCGTAATTCCTAATAATAAGATCAATTAAGTCTTGTGTCGTGGGACGTCTTGTATGCAGTCAGGACTATGTATGTGACTGTTACACATATTTCTCGCCACACAGCAATGTAAACGCATTGTTGTATTCCGGTTTGAAGGACATTGTAGCCAGCGTAACTACTGTACATAATGAGACTTAACAACTTATGTCTCAGGATGGCCAGCGCAGTGGAATGCCAAGCATTGCTTTGTATTTCATGGTGTTTTTTGGTTTTGCCACTGTCCATGAGCAGTCTTGTCGCTTACCATCAGGCGAACGGCATGCTCGTCTCGCTATTCATTGCATAAAAAAAATCTTTTCACTTCGTCGTGGCAATGTAAAAACGAATTACCCTAAAATTACCTAATGCTCTCATAAAAGTACACTAATGCTCTGATGTAGGTTCACATTTTGAAGTTCTTGACACATCGCCAGATGACAGGCTGTACTAACGCCAATATTTATCCCGCTAGATTTATGTCAGCGATAAACCCAGGGATGACATCTGAAAACCAGTGGCGGCATTAGACGGCCCGAGTTCGAATTCATTTCATCTGGGGCTGTTTGATAGAACAGGGATTTTTTGAATATTTGCAATGTTTAATTCTGTGAGTGGTATTGCCAAAAATCGATGAGGTAAATCATTACTTTAGGCTTTGTTACCGCAAACGTTAAGGTGAGGTTTAGTTGAATTTAGTTTCAATACTTATAACGATTGCACAATACAATACGTTTATACGTTATTATCAACATTTTATTATTTTGTTACTATCGTGCGGATATATTTTAAAAAATGTCTTCTATATTGTATTTTATTTTTATTTTGAAGCGTACTGTCATAAAATGCGCACATTTATAATCCATATAATCAGTACACGATCGTTTTTACCATATTTCGCATTTCCATGTGGAAAAATAAAGGTTTTAATTTTATTTTATAAATTCATTAAAACCGAGCGAAACGAAATCACAAAGAAGCAGACAAGTATATTTAAATTCAAATGTATTTATTTGCATTTATTCAAGGCGACCTTTTGATTCCAATCAAGTGGGTCCTCCACCCACAAACAGTAAGAACCACTCGCAAATAAAAAGGTAAATCAAATATTTTATGACGACTCGCCGTAGTAGATGTTTTAAGAAGCGTCAAGTGGTCATATAAACGTTATTAATTTAAATCTTACTCGTCATTAATAAAATTTATTCGTAATCCATTTAAAAAAAACAACTGAACAATCTAAAAAATTTGTGCCCTCGCTAACGATCAATTCACTTTTAGACCAAGACTTTTATTCAATCACTCTATCCTGAAGTGATTGGTAGGCATTTTGCCTTCGTCCACTATATGTAATGGTGAAAATCCTGTTATAATGGCACATGCATGTGTTTGACATTCCGTTATCGCCCTATTTATGTATATATTGTGTTGATCAGTCATCATTACGTCACAGGACATCTGAGGACACAGGAGATTGCAGGATGTCCAATAACCCTTTTCTCTTCCCATCCTTTTTTCTTCCCACTCCCCTCCCGATTTAAGGGTCCGGCCACAAAATATATATAATCCCAGCGTTGTGGATGTTCCTTCCCATCAGGTGACCTGTTTGTTCGTTTGCCGGACCTATTGTATAAAAAAAGGCAACCGGTAGTAGAAAAGCATATCTTGCTGGTTGATAGTTCATTCGCATTGTACTTATCATGCGTTGCAGTCTCATTGCATGTGCCAGTATAAAAAAATCAAAAATATTCAGAGTGAATCTCAGTAAGCTAGAGTCCCATCCCTAGTCATTACACGTTATTATCTAAGCTGTAACATCATTGGCGTGCGCACGAAATTATTTCCTCCGGCCGGTCGTCACGGCCCCGCCACGTACTACTGGAAAAAATAAATCTATTTTTAAAGGAAAATTACGGTGTAGTGCTTTTTGGGTAGGCTTATCGCTGCGATTATTAGACCTGAAATTGGTAGGGATAATGGGTATTTTGGTGTGTAGAAATCACCAGCCCGTGCAACGATGTTTTTATATGGTATCTATAGATCTGACAGTTGGTCAGAACCAAAAGCACCTTCACATCCTATAACCTAAGTTGCTAACTATTTTTTTGGTGAAGCCAGTAATCAAGATGAGGTATGTTTGTAGCAGCTTTTATTCAGTTGTCCACAATCTTCATTAGGTCCTCTTTTCACCTAGTGGTCGCTTCGATTGTCGGTACGTGACCTCCACTCGAGAACTGAAGTTGTCGAGACTGTACATCTGTATCATTCTAGTGCAGATATGGAGCAGGTGTTCTTTTTCTTGTAAAACGAACTATAACTCATATGCATCTATTTTTACTTCCATATGTCAAAAGTATAAGCTCTAAAATTTCCCTTCTATCTTTTTAGTCCTTTCTACCAATGACTTCAGTCCCTTATCATTTTAAAGCGTCTTAGTGTCTCTATGCGCAACAAGATTATAAAAATCCAGTAAACGCAGTAAAGAGTCGTAAACACAATCGGAGGCTATCGGGGCTCACGTGCGTATCTATCGCCTCGCACATCGAGCCAGCTTCGGTTAACGATCACTTTCGGGAACAAAGAGCTCCACTCACCTGGGTGGGGTGACTATATTGTATCGAAATGAGAGGATAGTCTCTTGAATTTTATATGGATTGGTAGATGAGGAAGGTTGTTTTGAATGTAATAAAAGGTTAAGTTGTAAGTTAATTTTAAAACAAAATATATTAATTGTGTTGTGCGAGCGGAAGCGGGACAGAGCATCATGCAAAGGCTTGTTTTTTAGTTCCTTGAGTTCATAATTATTACAATACTTGTATAAACTAAATTAGATATTATTTTTTGCTTTTTCTTTGTATGTGTTGTACTGTTTGTGTAGTAGATTTTTATTTTTTATATTTTACTTGTTTCCTATTGTTATACAATATGTTTTAATTTATGTTAGTATGTAAGCTGGCGTTCGCATGTCACTTAAGGTGACCACTGAAAACCAGCGTTGCGCTGTGGCTCGCGTCGCAGTGCAACAATAAGCTGAGTGGTCACCTACGTGTCACATTTATGCGACGTACAAACTCCCTTTTACTGTATTTTTGTTGTTAGCTATATATATAAATTTATGTTAAACGAGTGTGTGCGTCATCTTATTTGTGGCTAATAAATGAGTTTTCTTTCTTTCTAATTTTAACAAAAATATTATGTAACGCTCTTCATGGTTATTAAAACAAATTAGCTCAAAGCAACCACTAGTTATAGCTATTTTATTACATAGGCTGAATATTTTATGAAATAAGTTATTGATAAATGCTTGGTGGCCTATTGGTAAACTGACCAAACGCGGCTGCTCATATATTCATGGTGGTCGCGGGTTCAAATCCCAGGGCACGACTCTGACTTTTCGGAGTCATGTGCCAACCCGCATTAGGCCAGCGTGGTGGTCTATACGAGCTAACTCTGCCCTGCAGTGGGACATATATGGGCAGATAGGTACAGATATTTTGAAAATTGTGCTGCTTATCACATTACTCTTTACCGCATTTATACTCAATGTTCATTAGATAATGCTCAATTCTAAGTCTATAAAAAAACTAAAACTGACATTTCATTTGAGGTTTTTAAATAATCCTAACCTTGTCTGGTTATTTAAATGCATTAAGAAAGAGTTATAAGATATTGTAAGCCTTTTTAAATGCTAACGAAGTGGCGAATTCAAATATATTCGGTTCAGCAAAAGAGGTATAATGAATTGTTTTCATGACAAGAGCTTGCTCAAGTTTCAAATTTATGAATAACAAATCTGGAGACGTTTTTATGAATGTAAAGAGAATTACGTTTTTTGTAAGTAGATGTTGTTTAACATTTTTTGTGAATCACAATTTAGAGAAAATTTCGTTTAATAAGTAAAATATTGCTCTGCGGTATTTAAATTGTGATTTATGAATGTGTAAATTAAAATGAATTTCTTTTTAAATGTCTTATTACAGCGCGTCTTTTATTGCTTTTATTACAATGTTTTTTTAACTAATTGGAATGAACACATACTACGTTGCAACTTGTATATACCAACATCATCATCGTGTTTGAATATGTTAATATAGAAAATTAAAGTTTTACAAGTCTCTTACGAAAGTAAAGAAACGGCGAGTGAGCATAGCTATATTATGGTTTAATGGAAAGGCAGTGAAATGACTGGACATTGAGACCTGTAACATCGAAAGTTTCGGGGTGACGAGGATAATGAAATGTCATCCAATTCATAATAATTTCGGCATGTTGTTAATTCTGTGTATGGGTAGGTTTAAAGCTTACCGGGCCAGTGTTCTGCTAATATCATAGTTCACGTTAATAAATAAAGGTCAACAGAGACTCTTATCTTTAGTTTTGCATTGCCAATTGTCTGTACCGCATCTGTGATACAAAAAATATTTTTTCAAAAAATATCCTGAGAAATGCCACCTTATGCTCACCCCACATCGCTAGATCGCGATCCCGGCTATTCTTTTAGCTGATAATATCACTGGCAGTGATTCGACAGAGGTCGGTACGCTAATGTCGAAGAGCGGTGATTCGGCGGAATTTCCGAACACGCTCCGAAAAATACGCTTAAACGACTCCCGGAGCAATTTAATTTTGTGAATGATTTAGTTGTTGGCGGAGTGGTTCCGGGAAGTAAGTCGGTGTTTTGCATGCGTGTTTTTTTTAAGGTTTGTCGGTGATATTGGTTTAGTGGCAGAGTTTTGGGCCGTGAACTCTGGGGTTTGATTTCCAATTTAAGTATGTTCTTGTGAGTTTTTGAGTTTGATCAATAATCTTGTATATTTTGCTGGAGAAATTTGTACTCGGTGTAGGACTAGGCTCGCACTCTAACAAATTTTTAGGCGAAAATAAGTTCGGCAAGATATAAGGTCACTATGGGCATCTCGGACTACCTTTTTGGGGATATAGGCTTACGCCTAAGTTTATGTTTTAATACAGCTTACATATTTCCCTCACAGGCCGTTTGTCTCTTAGCAAAACTCTTACGTATACATACATTTTCACAAAATCATCCTGCACTGTTAAATCGAACTATAATTTGTTTAAAAAGATTAGATATTATTATCCTCTAATACTCCACCTCTAATGCCCAATACCCCTTTCCTATTCCCATCCTTTTTCCTTCCCGCTCCCCTCCCAATTGGGCCGGCAACACATCCATGATCCAGCGTTGTGGATGTTCATGGGCGGCGGATCACTTACCATCAGGTGACCTGTTTGCTCGTTTGCCGGACTTAAGCAATAAAAAATATATTTGAGAAATCCCAACAAGTTAATAGATAGAATCCTAAACTGTTATAAAAACACACACTTAATCTTCACAAGTAGTATAAATGGTCCTCGTGACGTCACCGGGTCCTCCACTCTATTACAATTCCCGTGTCGCAAAGGAAACTGGCAAAACGACGCAAAACAAAGTCACATATCAGCCATTTCCGATTCCGTCGGAAACGGATGTCGACCCCCCACCCTCGGTCCCCCATGACCCCCTAACCCCCTCCGTTTGACCATCGCCGACCGATCGCACGATAAACGTTTTAATGTCCAACCTAGAACAAGGTTTGCTCGGATCGCTTTTCGATCTTAACTGCGGGCCTTCTGTCATAACTGTTAAAATAGTTTCAGTTTATCATGGGTTCGAGTCCGGAGTAATTTTAGGAAGTTTATGTTTAGTGTGTATTCATTTGCCGTAAATTGTAATATACATTTTGAATATATTCATAGATAAATTGTCTATGAAAACAGCTTACAACTCTAAGCAGTTTTTCACATTATTTATTTTAAAAAACTTAAGTATTTTTTTAAAAGTATAATGAATATTTTTAACCTATGTAGGATGTAATATTTATGTATTTGATACATTACTGGATTCTTCTACGAATTCAAGGGGTTGATATGATTCGGCTACGATTCGGCAGTGTATCCTCATTTTAGCTAGTCATCTTTTTTTACCCAGCATTAGTTATATGCTTTAATTTCGAATTCACTTGCGTTATTAACGCATCTTACAAGAAGTTTTGTTTACCTGATTCTGTGTCAATCACAACTTGGTATAAAAAAAATCCAAGCTATGAATAGCACTAACAGCACATCTGCCTACCCGTTTGGGAATTCAGGCGTGAGTTTAGTCCATTCGTTTTATTTTAAAAATGGTAGAAGAATGTATTTTGGACCTTTTGTTTTACATTTTGCAAACGCTCCCAAACTTGGACGTATATGGTCACGCGTCAGAACAATCCGAACAATGTAACAGCTATTCTAATACGTTTTTGTTTAAGTTTTATCTGAAAAGTTCTCGTGACGGGGCCGAGTTTAAAATATACTGTCGTATGGACAGCCGGGCTGCGATACCGCGCGATTTATGGCTTTAGTTTACAACTTGCGTCCACCGCTGTGCGGGGTAGGCATATATGTCTTGTCTGTAATACATGCTTTCCACTATTATATTTGAGAATTATTTATAACTTTTTAGAATACAAGAAATAAAATTATTTATTGTTTGGTTTTCGTATAAATGCAAAGTATGGCTACAACACACATTTCATCATTGGGTTGCACTGCACTTACAAACAAGTGTGTTTATATTATAATAAAAAAAAACTATATAAATAAAATATAAAATAAATAAATACACCCAACAGTCACATACATAGTCCCATTCCATCCCGTCCTGTCCCGTCTCAGCCTGTTCCATGACTTAAGGCATTTAATCCTGTCCTCTTATATTCCATTTCGTACATCCTATATTATATTCAAAGCGATCTCGTTGAGTTTGAAAAAGTAGTAATACACATTTGAATTCCTTCCTCATCCCACGAGAACACATTTTTCGGGATAACAAGTAGCCTATGTGTTAAATCAGTATATCAGCTAGCTCTATACCAAATTTCATCAAAATTGGTCCAGCTGTTTGAACGTGAAGAAGTAACAAACTCACAAACTTTCGCTTTTATAATATTAGTAGGAAGGAGGACAAGATTCTTGGTTCAAAAACACTTTTATACACCTGATTTACAAGTAAAGTCCAGACACATAGAGGAGATTCCTCCAGTGCAATGTACTGACTGCGATGCCGTATCAAAGCGGCAACTTTATAAGGGAATGCTCTTTGAGAGCGCCAGCGATGGCTCAGATTTTTACTGAATATTCCTACCATATGTACATATACTTATATACGGGAGTTTATGGAATCGGTGTACGTTTGCATATTTTATGAGGGTCAGTGTCAGGATTTACTGTAGATTCCAATATGAAGAGGTGCCAAGTTTGGATATTAAAAAAGAAAAATCATTGAAAGCCTGCGTTGCGCAGCTGGTTAGACGCTGACTTTGAAAGAGTCGAGTTTAAGGTTCGGTCCCCGGACCGAGGCAATTATTTATTTCGGGTCTCGGTGTTTATGAGACCGAAAAGTCTCTCGTGTTTTCTGATATCCACGTCCCAAAACTCGATCTTAGTGTGAGGTCAGGACTATGCATGTGATTGTTCGGTATTTGTATGTATGTATTAATGTCGCTTGAAAGCGCAGTTGATTAAGAAACCAACGGTGAAGCGAGAAGCCAAGTACATAGACAATTAGTCCGAGCCACAAATATTTTGTTTTGGTTCGGTGTATTATTAGGAGACTAAAAGTCTCTCGTAATTTCTGATACTCCAACAGGACTTAGCTCATTGTGAATGCAGTACTATGTTACTGTTGTATTTATTTACATACATTTGTGATAAACTAGTAATTTTCTTAGCATCGCCTCATGCTATATATTTTCCCGCTATATATTTTCCCGGAATATAAAATACCCTGTTGCCTTCCACAAGAAATAGGCTCTTCAACAATATAAAAGCTTTTTAAATCTAACCTGCAGTTTCTGAGATTACTGTGTACAAACAAACAAACTATTCAGCTTTAAGTAATAATATATCAGTAGAGACATTATTGGAGTATTTAGATTTATGATAAATAATACAGTACATAATTAATCTTGCCAAACATGCGGTAAAGAAATGCGGGATTCATTAATTATTCATTATAATTGACTGCAAAAACCACACGCGGTTACAATGAGCCACCAGCCGTGTTCTACATAATAATTAAAGATGAAATTAATTATCGCGTATCGGTTTGTAACTTGTAAGGAATATGATTATGTTATATTACCTCGCGATGAGCTTGCGGTTTTGTACTCAATTATATTTTATTGTTTGTGTACTCGTAGTATAGTTTGGTGGTGTTAATTTTGATACAACATAAAATAATTAAAAAAATTGGGAAAATAAATAAATACACGCCGTCATATACACATTGCTCATTAACATTAATCATTAAAATATACAACAGTAAACGCACAGTCCTGACCCCATACAAAGATCGAGTCTTGTGTCGTGGGTATCAGAAACTACGTAAGACTTTTTGGTCTCACAAACACCCAGACCCGAAACGAATACCTGTGGGCCACACATCTGTCTCGGAGCGGGGATCGAACTCGCAGCCTCTCGCTTCACAGTCGGCGTCTATCCAACTACGCTACGGAGGCTGTCAAATAACACTTGTCATCCCATGTATTGCTTTTACTTTATCGATTCTCAGACTCAGTAGAAAAAGCGTTACAAAATTAAGCAGTCAATACTGTATAAAAAAAACAGTCCATTAGATTAACCGTAGTAATTTACATTTTAATGAAAAGTACAGAACCGTCAAACAAACTCAAACGACAGACAACCTTGCCACCAATGACATGTTATTCCAGACTATCTAATTAATTTAATCTACCCCCGACAGGCGGAGCGTGAAGATAACTTGGAATCATATGATTAACTCCGCGCGAGACGCTTTCCCCCGCATCAGTAACCCGTGCTCATTTAAGTTTTCCTATTTCCTTGTCTCTGGAAACTTAAAACGTTCGTATTACAATACATTATGGAGAGGGTCGGCTTTGGATGGGTGGAGTGTGGGTCGGACCACGCGGGCTAGGCAATTTATTTTATAAAAAAATATTAAATTTTACGTCGATGCAAATAACAATAAAATGTCCACGAAGACCGATGACCGATTTAACAAATTATGGTGTTACAAAAATTTAAGCACAATGTTGAATAATTATGATACTTGTTAAATTCTATTGAATATATCGATTAGTTTATGAGTAAAGAAGAAACATAAATAACATATGAGTCATGTACTTTTTGTTTTGAGGAATCTCAATCATGATTTACTTTGATAATTTTACTTCCATTCTTTCCTGAATCCAGCCCCCTCCACGCAGCTGAGAAGGCGCGTAAGTAACTCAATTAAGCAGGCGGCATGTGAAAACGGGCCGTTTGACAATCGGCCAAGTTACGGCCAAGTGGAGACCAGACCGGGACCAAGTTGGGACCAAGTTTGTATCAAACTAACACCAGTTGGCCACTAATTTTCTTCCAACGCGCTACTTTCAAACTATGGCGTATTTGTAGAATAAACGCGGCGGGAACTTTGCGCTCCTGTAGATGTTTTATGATTGGACTATTATAGAGTTTAACGCCTCATTGGTCGAGCATAAAGACTGTGTAACTTGACAGCGTGGGTTCAATTTCCAGGTCAAGCAAAATCTTTACAGTATTGGTACATAATATATCGGACTCTTTTCATATGTTTGTGTAGATTTATGGACTAATACGGAAAGTATGCGTAATATAAATGGCACAAATAAAAACACAATTTAAAGGGAATATTGTAAGGAGAGATTCACTAGATGGGGAAAGGCAGTAAATTGACATGAAGAAATACAAAACTTATTAAAAACTTACTAATAAGGTTACTAAAGTTAAGGTTAAGATGATCTGGTTAAGGTCGCAGGAATTCGCTGGATGCAGGCCACTTCCAACAGGTCTATATGGCAATCCATGAGGGAGGCCTATGTTCAGCAGTGGCTTTCCTGTGGCTGAAGAGAGAGATAGAGAGAGAGAGACAGAGAAAAGGTTACTAAAAATTGCACAAAAAAGAATCACTTATTTTGTGGAATCAAATAGCTCATATTTGCATTAAATCATAATTTGCCAAAAAAAATCTAAAAAGAACACCAAAGCGTAGACATCTAAAACCAGCATTTGGAGAAATCCCAGTATTTATAAAGCTTTGATGGTATTAAGTATAATTGTCCTAACTCCGGCCGTGCGAAACTCGCTCAAACACTTTCAACTCCACCAGTTTATATTAACTCAAACTCGTTTATGTTTAACGCTCGTTTCATGTCGGAGTTCGCGATGCTCTGTTTATGATATTTTAAATATAAACCCACCGTTGTGTAGAAGGGTTGGGTGGACATGACATTAGACCCAACCATAGTTGTTCAGTTCATGTTGAAGAAGAAGTTTTTTTTTTATTGCCGTTATAGGCAGACGAGCTAGCGGCCCGCCTGATGGAAAGCAACTACCGCTGCCCATACACTTCCGCAGTGCCAGGGATCCAGCACAACAAAGATTTTTCTTCACAGCTATAACACGTTCCGAAATGGTGGTAACAGTTAAGGCTATTTAATCTCGTGAACTTATGGTTCACAGCCCATTCATGCTGGCACTAGATACAAGTCTAGTATCGTAGGTATTAGAAAATACGTGAGATTGGTATTTTTATTAATTTATGAACTGTTCTATATTCAACTAAGCTGCGACTCCTGTATAATCACTGTATTGTCAATTTTGAAAAGAGCAACGCTAGAGTTTCTCGCCCGTTCTTTTCTGGTGAAAACAGCCTTGTAAACCGGGTGGTAGAGGAAAAAGTGACTGAATTTAAATAATGTATGACATTTTGAGAATCAATAAAGTATTTTCATTTCATTTCATATAACCACGCATCACTCAGACCCGAAACAAATACTTATGGACCACACAAAAATTTGCGTAGTCACTGGGATGAGACCCGGGGCCTCGTTAATAGCCGGCTTTCTACCGACTGCGCCATGAAGGCAGTCAATTCACTTATATTATATTTAGAAATTACGTTTTTTAAATTTTTCGATGTTATATCCGAAGCTTTGGTTATGTCAATTTTATTTGTATTTTTTCAGAACGTTTTGTAGTTGTATACCTTTATCATTTTCGTCGGTTGGCAGCTTTAAGGATGATACTTTAAGGATAGTCGGACTATATAACCAAAGATTATATTTATATTACATTAGATAATAAAATAGATGAGCTGATCACAATAATAACCACCAGTTGATAAATAGGCTAAGAAATAATTTAAAAGTTGCGTGAAAACTTCAAACAAATTGAGGACTTTGCCGACGCCTCGTTCCAGACAGCGAAACTTCTTACCACTTCGTCTCCGATGGTGGTATGACAAAGAGCTTCTTACAGGTAAAATTTGTGGCCGCTAGAAAATCAAAAAGCTGCTACTTGGCTGTGTTGTTACACCGTACTTGTGAAAGAACTAAATTATTATTCCAGATTTAATAATCGCCATATCCATCGACCCACCAGCCAAATGAAGTTCACTGCTGAACATAGGCCTCCCCTAATTATTTCCACAGTGACCTGTTGGAGGCATAATCGCCATATATTAATGGTACAAATGTATATCCTATATTGCTTCAAATGAACATATAAATGGTTATTTATTGATTTAAAAAAATATGTTAAATACAAACATGTATTAACGAAAGAAACTATTACAAACATAAATTAAAATAAAAAGTTGCAGTTACACGGTGAAACCTTTTTAAACACACCGTCCATTACGATAATACCCGAGACGCTTATAAAAACAAATATAAAAAAATTAAAACCGCATGAGACGGGTCATTTGCGTGTTTGCCCAACCTGACCCATGTAAAATGTTTTGTGGCGACACTACAAGTCTTGGTCTTACTAGCAGACTACTTAATAATAAATAATAAAATCTTTATTTACCTTTGTTACATTTTCACATTTTTCTTGACCCACACTAGGCATTGCCTGTTTCGTCGGTATCTGTGCAAAACAGTTGACCAGGACAACACATTATTATGAATCTTAGAAACATTGGTTGAGTTACAATTATAAAAAATGTTAATTAATAAAGATGAGTATTTAAACAATTTAGAACTAACTATAGTAGTTCTGTACCTAATTATTGAGTTAACATGATGTGAATATTAAAAAGGATGTAAACTTTATTTTGACCAGAACAAAATAATATTTTGGTAGTAGTATTAATAGTAACAATTAATCAATTTGATCAGCAAAATAGTATTTAGTACAATAATTAATGCGCTTTCTCACATGCCTATAGCTATTACACACCATTTTATTTTATCCTTCTACATCTGAAACACTTCTTAAAAGCTAAGTTAATAACCGCTGATACATAAACCAGCTTGAAAACCAGAGCGGTGTGAAAGAGGCCGCGCGCCGTAACTCTATGGCGACCAACGAGGCAAGTTTAATGAAATTCTTGCTACCTACCCTCACTTGTGGCTATATTGTTTTTAAAGTTTGCACACACTGCCGCGCCTAGCCCGCGAACTCCGCGTTCTCGGCAGGTGCTTGCGGAATATATTAGATCTCGGCTTCAAATCTTGAGATCGATTTTTAAGTTTATTAAAATATTTAAAAAGCAGCTATTTTAAGCAGCAGGCAAACGAGCATACAGGTCACATTATGGCAAGTGATCACTGCCGCATTTGAACATTCACAACGCTTGTATCATAGACATTTTGCCGGCCCATTAAATGGGGAGGGAAGCGCGAAGAAAATTAGGTGGGAGGACGGAATAAGTGTTGGGCATCCGGCAATCTCACACCGAACGTAACTCAACAGCAATGCTGTAGCTTCACGGCGATCTTCTGTGAGACAGTGGTAACATGCCGGACGAGGCTGCGCATTCATGCTCAGTCATGACTGACAGCAGCGTGGCTCTACCACAATATACGACAATTGATAGCGTGATTGGTGATTTATTAGTATTGATATGTCTCTTGTTCTTGATTAGGTGACACGTATTGGCAAGCGAATTGTTGAATATCCACTTAGATGGTGGGCAGACAACCTGGGAAAGGTTTCAAGAAATCGATGGATGTAGACTGTTTTAAACAAGTCGATGTCGCAATCGTTGCTATCACCATCATTCCTCAAGCTTTATAAACAACATTAGAGATCATCTGATACATCCCTAAAATCTATATCTTAATAGTCCCTATTAAGATGTAAGTACACGTAGTACATTGACAATTGATTAGCGAGACCGCAGCGCGGCGCCAGTACACGGCGTAATTAAATTGAAACAATCTGTAATCAACTGATAATCATGTTAATTAACGCTTTGCTGTCCGAATTAGTGTGCCTGATTACATTGGCTACAGTCCGTTGGGGTTGCCAGGTAAATAGTGCAGATTACCGGACTTTCCTTGTGTTTAGTGAATAATTTGAGTGAGTGATTAAATGAGTGCTGGCCTAGTTTGAGTGAAAAGGCGACTACGAACATGAAACTAGTTTACTAATTCCATTGAAGTATTCAACATAATTTAGATTCAGTAATTTTTTTGTTCGGTGGTTCGAAAAGTGGTTTTCACTAGAGAATAACGGGCAAGAAACCCTAGTGTTGCTCTTATAAAAACCTGTTTATAATATAGTGAATAATTACAAAAGTAAATAGTTGGTATAAAACAGTGCAATCCATTAATAATGAAAAAAAATCAAAATACCATATACTATTAAAAAGATTGGATTTAAGATATTATGTAGAATAATAGAAGAAACAGAATAATAGAAATAAACATAGAAGTAAATAATATTTTACCTTTTTCCTAAACTTTACCGGAATTTCCAACACCAGCAACATTCCAATACGCGCAATGAATAGATATCAGTAATCAGACGCGCTTGTGTATCTGATTAATATAATACATTAGAAGACATGGCTTAGCGTTAACCGTTATGTTTGACACTCCAATATCACGCTAACAATGGTTTGTTTCGTGGTATTCAAATGCCTATATGTTGTAGTGGCTGGAATTGTTATTAAGCATTATTTGATACTAGTGCCAACCCGCACTAGGCCAGCGTCGTGGTTTATATTGCACATAAACATATAAATGAAGAAACATATATTATATTGCCATTTAAAACATTTTTGTTATAAACCGTTAAATTTTCATTTACTTTAGTTACTATTTTTCAATAGCGGAAACTATACATATACACTATAGAATACTAAGCGTTAATTCCGTCAGAAAAAAATCTAAACTACCCTCTAGTCATCTCTAAAATAGTTTTTCTTCAATAAAACCTACTCTACCCTACGGTAGAGTCATCAAACTTCACATGGAGTCAACTCTACCTACTTTACAAGGTCATGAAATGAGTGAGATAAGACGGCTCTATTATACGGTGAGGTGTACCGAGTACTCTGTCGTTACATCAAGTAGAGCTAATAGCGGCAGTAGAGTCGGCAAGTTTGACGTAGCGCTCTTGGCCTGTTAGTACTGCGATTCCGTATCGACTTGGTAATTAGCAAATACTAATAAACACTAATTTAAGTTTCAGAGCCTGGCGGCGACGGTAGAGTCTGTGTATAGAGTGTTTAGGTATTTGTATGACTTGAAATATTTTAACACGCTTTTTTGCATACTTGTCAAGGACCGTTAACAATATAATAATTTAAAAAGTTTTCTTAACCGGAACCATTATATATTTTTTAAATTAAAAGGTGCTTAATTTGCGCGCGGCTGCCTTTCTCTGATAAGCTAGCCGTAGATAGACGATTTTTAGTAAAAAAAATAGTTTCACAAACTAAGAAACACACTTTCGCACGCTAAAAAAGGTAAAGTACTCGTAATTGATAATGAGTTTAAGATAGTAACAAAAATGCGTGTGCACTAAAACGTGTTTTTTTGTTTATTAAAACTTATTTTTCTGTGATTCGGATTTTTTGCATGTAGTATTTCTGTTATTCTTGAGTAGTTTAAAAAAAATATACGTTCTTAACTAATATGCACAATAATTTCTGTTAATTTTAACTTTTGGCGTAGTGTTATTCTAAATTGTATAAAAAATATATGAATTCTCCTAGTGTGGAGAGTTCATATATTTCTATATCATATTCAAGTATTTTTCACATTTGTCACATTTTTCATCATATTGTACTGAACCTACGATAAACTTCATTGCACAAACTGCACTCCACAATTCGATTTTCTCCAGTGATCCGGTAGGCCTTTGACAAACGTGTTCATAACGTTTAAAAACATCAGATTTCAAACGTTTCTCTGCTGCACGACTTCATCAAATCTACAAAGGATTCCTGTCTTGGCATGAACAGCGCGCTTTGCCTCAAAGTCGGATGACAATGCTATGTGGGTCGTGTGTGCGCCGAGGTGGCGCTAATGTTGGCTGAGATATCCGCTCTTCTCCCCTTGCGTCCCTCCCCGGTCTGCCCTCTCCCCCTCTTCGTCCCGTTTCATCCCACAAGCCAGTGCGAACTTGGCCTTACTTGAACTTACCGCATTACCGTCTCGTTGCATTTCGCACTGCATAACTGTGATGTAAAGCCCCAGACTTACTGCGTATTATTGTAGGGTTTATGATTTAGCATATGCGGTATGCGGGCGGACCAAATCTTCTTATTGTTCGGCGGACTGTGTTTTACAAAAGATATCGGCTTGTGGCGTGTAGTGGATTTTATGATTTTGGTTTCATTTGTAGAAAGTTTTGTTTCTAGCCTTTAATAAGTTAATATTGAATTCATTCGCATTTAAATATTGTGAAATTAGCCGCTACAAAAATTACATTGAGGCTTACGATGCTGTGGCTTATTTGATTCATTCTCAGTACCAAATAATTTGTTGGTTTTGGAACAATGTTGCTTTTTAACAATGAGGACATAAAAGGAGCACACGACCTTATCAAAGATGGAATGTATACAGCGTGGCCATCAACAAAAATCAAAGGAAGGAAGAAAGGCAGAAAGGTAAAAAGATTTATGGGTCTTCCGTGACCTAAGACTAAATGAAACTGATAGAAAAAAAAATAATATTTTTTGCCATTGTTCAGACGAACACTTGCAGTAGTTTAATATGCTAATGGTAATTTCCTAATTACTCTACATTTAACAGTAGAAGCATACCACTTTAGATATGATTACAACTCCCTACATCACATAAAATAAGCCATTCAATTGAAAATGAAATTGTCTTGAAACTAAGTTGATTGGAAATAATTTAAATTGAGTCAACTTCCTATATAGAAGTCAAAACGTCACGTTTAGCCTGCGGAGCGATCAAGTCATAGCCAAACTCTGAAGCAGTTTGTATTAAGGAACATATTGGAAGTCGAACTTGCATTAGACGCATTAACTTGAAGCCAGGAACATAGAGCACAGATGTAATACTGTTATGTATGGAGGTACAATGCTGTTTAAATAACATTTTGAATTAAATATAACTATTGGGAATTTATAAAATACCTTAATATTTTTCTCAATAATTCATCACACACAATCTCCATCACGATAGAGAACTTATCGATTGATGTAACATCGCTTCTGTGTCTTTATTTGTTATGGTACTTCAATTTCTTGGATATAACACAGTGGAAATGAAAGAGCCAAACTGGAGTTACCCTGGACTACTGTAGCAATGGGCAGGTCCGACCAGGGTGGTACTTTTAATTTTGTAACCGATCGATGTCCGTATATGGAACATAAATGAGAAAAACTGATATGGGGGGACGATATTAAAGTAATAGAACCCAAAACAATGATTTTTAGAATTTTTGTCCGTTTGTCTGTGCGGTTGAGCGCGATGAACTCAGAAACGGCTTAATGGATTTCGATGAAATTTGGTATGGAGGTAACTGACACCCTGGATTAACACTTAGATTTCTTTGTATCTCGAAAAATGTTGTGTTCCCGTGGGATGAGGGAGGAATTCCGATATATTTGTTACTTTTTTGTACTCAAATGGATGAGATGGGACTGGATTACATATCTTGAGTAAGAACGGGACGGGACGGAACGTGATTTTTTCTTAAAAGATAACCACGCAAACGGAGTAGCGGGCTTCTGCTAGTTAAATAATATTGTTCTACACTCTATCCTTAAAGTTTCCGTAAAACAAAAGACCAACGCTATTCAATAACTAATTCAAAACCTGACGATTCAAATTCAAACTATACCGGGCGCTAATAATTCTCTAACAGGAAGTCCTTTCATCCATTCAGGTGTTTGACGGTCCCAGACTAGGAATAGCCTAACACGACCTTAATACTTCCCTGTTCCCACCCCAGTAATGGGAAACTAATGCTTAAATACTAAACCAATTGTCATTGCAACCCCTCCGATATAATTGTTTGCGCTAGCTAGTTCAAATTTGCATACAGATTTTAGGTTGTTGGAATATGAACTTTAGTGAAAAGGAATAGAGTGTGAAATGATTTGTGGTTGTTAAATTGTTAACGATTTTAGCACGTGGCTATACCTGTTTGAATAGTTAATTGTAGGCTGTCTTGGGTGGCTGATCTTCATTGATTTAATTTGATATCGCTGTGTATTTAATTTTAATAAATTTTGGGATTGAGTCAATGTGAGCCATTTTTCTTACGGAGTTGATGTATGTGACTGTTGGGCGTATTTATTTATTTGTATTTATTAGTTACAAGAAACTCATTATTGCCAGTCTATTTATTTCAAGGTTGTTAAAACGTGTAAGATCTTGCGGTATAGTGGGTGTTTGGTGCTGGCAGTTACTTATTATCAATGAGTCACTTATTCAAACGCATCATGTGCGGCGATAAAAAATAATAGTTGTAAGTTATATCAAAAGTATAATGTAAGTAAGTATACTGTTCTATTATAATAATGATGAGAGATAAGATAATTATGAGATGATCGTATCACAATAACTAGACTACAAATATAATTGATCACTTTGATTGTGTATAACAGCTTAATGTTCCTCGCTCATTTGTAAGCCAACTTTGCATAACAGTCTCCGTGATGTGATTAGTTAAGAAGCCGGCTGTGAAATTATAGGCCACGGGTTCGGTCCCTACACTGAGATAAACATGCATGCAAGCTATATAATTTTGTTTCGTGTCCATTCATATAAATTTTCCTCCTTCCTTCTTTTCAAAACAGTCCATCTAAAGGTTGTCTGGAAGAAATCGCCGATAGCGATACGACCTACGATTGTCACACTTATTTAAAGCGCTCCATCAACCAAAGGAAGTCCACTGCTGAACGTAGGCCTCCCCCAATGATTTCTACAGTGACCTTTTGGAGGCATGCATCAAGCGACGTCCCAAGAATGTATAGGCATAAATAAATCCATAAACAAATATGAGACGAAAAAATATCTCACAGTATCTCATAGCCATGTTACAATACATTGTTTCTTATTATGGGGTGTATTTATTTCTTTTACATCAAAGGGGACGGCGGGGATTAATTTATATTCATTTACATTAAAATATTTCTACCTTTACAATCTTTGAGCTTCAACCTTTTTTGTGTAAATTATATCTCATGCACTTATATCTATAATGTAATTTCCAAGTTTAAAATTATAGAATTGTTTTCATGTGCTTGAAGTGTATTAATGTTGAATTGTAGTTTAAATATTACGACAAAACGGTGGCGAAAAAATATTATTGAGGAAAGCAGCAAGGGAACGATTAGAGAGAGATAACAATTATAGGACTTGATTGATCTATTACAAAAAATACTAATTAGTGATTATATCTTCTAATCAATTAACATATTTTATACAGTAGAGTAGCCATTGTCTCCCATTATTAGACCACATTCCCAAATAAAAGAGCATCCGAGCCGAGATAACGCCCCATAAAAGTTCATCACAATCAGCCCAGATGTTACGACGTAGTTGAGCAACAAATATACAAACATACAAACACATTTTGCCATTTATAATATTAGTTTGATTGACCGGTGCACGCGATTGTGACACTTATAACAAGAGTAAAGGGTAGTAAATTGAGTGTAGATGCAGAAACGTTGAAGTAGTCTCTACGTGTTGTTTAACTTGCACATAGTAAGTATAAAAATTCAGTATCACAATTGTATGGAATTTCATTAATATGTAAATGTTTTCGTGAGTTTTGTACTGAAATTTGTTTGAAGTAGTCTTTAGTTAAATATTCTATCTAAACTTTTGTGGGTTCGAAATTTAATCTTTTTTATTTTGGGATTTTGGAGGGTATAAAGATAATGGGTACTGGCAAAGGATTTGTTTTTTATACTGGCAACACAAAACAACTACAGTGCCCATGATACGAGTACCTGTAGTAGCTCCAGTATAATGCAGATAGAGTATTCACCAACGCAAGATGCCTATCACTATCCATCCATCCATCCATCCATCAGCCAAAAGAAGTCCAGTGCTGAACATAGGCCTCCACCAAAGATTTCCACTATGACTTGTTGGAGGGAGCCTGCATTTAGCAACATCGGCTATGGCTATTCTATGGTTGTCACCGGTTGACACCAATATGCCGGTCTAATTGTATCGAGATATACAATTATCGTCGAATGTCACCTCACTGTCCTAGAACGTAACAAGGCGATCCTCACAATCGGCCAGTACAAAGCCCGTGACAAATCAAATTAACCCTACTGCCGTACCTCAACTACAGCCCAGCAAAGTCTTTGTTTCCAAAGTACACAACAACAATTCGGCTCGGCGACGTTTGCTCGGCAATGTTTGACTTTTCGTCTTCGCTGTGAGACAATATCCAGTTTTCCATCTACACGCCACTGTGCAAACTAATGTTAAGATGCGTAATACTCTTACACAATAAATAGACACGTTATTTTGTGTGTCGTGAATGAGGGTATTGGTGACGGTTTTGGAGATTTGTTGGTTGATGGTCTATGAATAGAAATTGTGCGTTAGTATTTAAGGATGGATGAGACATGTGGATGACAGTAAGAAATATTTAGTTAGTAAGCGTATTGACTGCTCATAACGGGAGCTGCGCCATCCAAAATTTATTTATAACAAAGTAATTGGCACTGTTTGGCTTATCTGTCCTCGGCAGCCTGGGACATTAGGTATTAAGACATCAATACAATATGCTTCAAATCAGATCGTAAAAGTAGTTGTTTACTATTGCTTTTAATTCAGAAATAAGCAACGCGATGGCTCTTATTCACACTGCCCCCTGCATATGAGGATTCTACATTTATTTACATAAACTAACGAATACATTACAGACCTTGAGCACTGCTAAAAATACCCTACCCAAAAAATACTTTAGTAAAATCTCAGCCAAAAATACCCGCCACAAATTAACATTAAAACCGTCCGATCCAAAATAATGTACATAAAGGCAAATAGAAACAGCACAGCCAGCGGCCAGCCTATTTACATAAACGGCTCTAACTGGAATTCAGAGGCGATTGTAAAAGTTTCAGCCTTTCATGCGGAGAATACTAAGCGCCGCGTTATGTGCTATACATTCTAATAGCGACATGTTCTTGGGAAACCTGTGTGCTCCTGTGAGGTGGACTTGCTGTATATATTGGAATTTTCAAGATATATATATCTGGTAGTAAATATTGGGTAATTTTTTGAAAGATAGTAAATATAGAGACGTTTAAGCAAGGTACGTATAAAATTCGCATTACACGTTGTAGATCATTACTAATTGGAATTTACTAATGCACCTAATGATGCTTGCAGTGGAATCCAGATAAAATATACAAGCTGCCTATCTGCAGGATAACGTCATCGTACCGACAGTACAATGGTCTTAATCTGGGCTACTAATATAATCCTGCCACCCCCTTTATGATCTCCAGCAATCATATATAGCGGCAATTTTATTTAAAAGTAAATTATTGATTAATTTACTCAGAAATATAAATAGTCTGTTATATAAATAATATAACGGTGAAGGAAAAAATGAAAGATGAAGTGGCAATGGGCGGGGCACATAGCACGGAGAACTGATGGCCGATGGGGTCAAAAAGTTCTCGAATGGAGGCCACGAAGCGGAAAACGCAGCGTGGGACGTCCACCCACTAGGTGGTCAGACGACCTGGTAAAGGTCGCGGGACGTCGCTGGATGCAGGCTGCCTCCAACAGGTCACTGTGGAAATCATTAGGAGAGGCCTATGTTCAGCAGTGGACTTCCTTTGGCTGAGGGATGGATGGATGGATGATGGATGAAGGAAAAAATTGTGAGGAAACCCGCATACCGTAGCTATTTGTAATAATTTCTACGGTATGTAAAGTCCACCAAACCGCACTAGTCCAGCGTGGTGGACTATATGGCCTGACCACTCTCAATCGTACTCTCGATTATAGAGGAGCCACATGCCCTGCGGTGGGACGTATATGGGCTTACATAGATAATATACATAATTCTCAAGTTACAAGGGAATTTTTTTCTCACAATACCCATAACCGAAACAAAATATATTCGTGATCACTCATACATTTATTTCGGTGCGGGGTTCGAACCCTCCCCTTTGAAAGCCTTCTTGCCCACTGGCAAATGAGCAAGTAGGTCAAACGACAGCGTGAGATTACGCCGCCCTTGATCATTAAACGCCAGAAAAATTATGAGTATAAGCCACCATTACAGAGGGTCGAAGATGGGTTGATTATAATTGAGCCTCAGGCACTTTCTTCAAATACAGTCAATTTGGGTGAATTTCACTCCAAATTTTCCAAACGCTTATTTATTTGGTAGCTGTATCATATTTATCAACCATTCTCAGAATCGTTTATTTGATATTATAATTACTGAGTATTTCTATAAAGGCGCATTTAGTATGCAACTAAAAACTTAGTTTATCGAAAATGAATATTTTAAAGACCGCAGAACTGAAGTTATTACTACAAGTTTTAGCTTCATAATTAAATTCCGTGAATTTGCCCGAGTTCGTCTGCAATTTGGTAACACTAAACCTTAAAGTACGAGAACGGCTATACGGCCCACAGAAAAAGCGATGGTTCGGCATTTTGTCGGCATAAAAAAAAACGTTATTATGCTGATGTGTATCAGTGTTTGGAGAGGGCTATTAGGCCGAAACCAATTCCTGTATAAAAATTCAATGCTCGGTTTCGCCAATAAGTGTTTTGCGAAAATTTAAGAATATTTTTATAGCAAATATTTTTCTCTTTACTTTATGAAATTTTATAAATACTTGTTTTTGGTAATATTTGTTTTTATGTCGGCCTGCTATTTGATTGTGTATTGGAAAACTATATAAAACGATTTATAGTAGAATTTTAGTCGTTTGGTATGAACATTTCATGTACGTAGTTAAAGGAAGTGTTTTAGTACTTTGGAGTAAATTATGTTCAACGATTGAGTTAAATGATTTTGAAATAAAATTGACTTGAATTCGTGTATTTCATCATCCTATATTACTGTCTAATCTACTAAACAGCGTGTAATTTTGCAAATTAATAAAAAAAACATAGCATGAGCGGAAGGAACAAATAAACTCTTATCTACTTTTCACGTTAGAAATCACAACCAAAACTCAAAACCACCTTTCCTGCCTCGCGTCTTTGTCTTCCTTTTTCCCCATTTTAAGACGCCTTTTATGGTTTTATAGACCAAACATTTTAAATGTTCATGGGCATCTTCATATTTTATCCGCTCCACAAAGGTCAAACAAATTGAATGAAACTACAATATTTTGATTACCAAAACGTGATCAAACGAGATCCGAACTAGTTTAAATACTGTAGCAATAACGGAATTTAATATAAGTTCAAAATTCCAGTCCGCAGCGGCACATGGTTGGAACGACTGATCCAGCAAGTTGTCGTGGACTGGTCCGACGATAAATTACAACTGCTTTTTCATCGACCTTGTTTAAAAATACATTTTGTGTGTTGTGGGTTTAAAGTGTGTTCTTTACACGTGACTGTTTCATAGAGATAGATTAGCCCATAATATACTACATCCCACTGCAGGGCACGGGCCTCCTCTACAATTGAGAGTACGATTGAGTATGGTTAGGCCATATAGTCTACCACGCTGGCCCAGTGCGGGTTGGCGGAATTCTATATACACATACTACAATTTTTTTTTCAAATCTATGGTACGCAGGTTTCATCAGGATATTTTACTTCACCGTTATAGTGCGTGGTGATTGACTTTCAATACATACACGACTCATAAAAGCCAGAGGTGTGCCCTGGGATTTGAACCCGCGACCGCCGTGAACAGATATAGAATTACTACGCACTTATAGAATTACTAATACAATTGGTTTATTGCTTGTAGACTGTTTTGTGTAGTATGTGATGGTTCGCAAATAATTGCTAGAAACGCAATACTTTCCTTCGGTTAGTAATTAAATTAGAACCCACTTTAATTAATAATATTAATTGTTTTATGATTTTATATATTCATAATGCGACAGTCTCGGTGGCTTAGTTTTCCTATAATACGGTTACAACGCCGAGGAGATATTGGATATTGGATTTTTCTATACGAATCAGCCCGGTGTCGGAATTTATACCCAATATTGCGATAGGCTGGCCCCCTATCACATCGTGGGACAGAACACATAAGGCAAAACGTGGGTGTCCTGTTTTCTATCAGGGGAACCTCTGCCAACCCCCTCTTGGAAAAAGACGTGGGTTTATGTATGTATTCAAT
Organism: Theretra japonica; assembly: GCA_033459515.1. Taxonomy (NCBI): domain Eukaryota; kingdom Metazoa; phylum Arthropoda; class Insecta; order Lepidoptera; family Sphingidae; genus Theretra; species Theretra japonica. The sequence continues at coordinate 13,084,898 of CM065947.1, forward strand.
ACTTGTTTTAAAAAGAAAAGTAGAGTGGTAGCAATGGGTTAGTAATGGACATTTTATTTTTTGTTAAAGCTGTTCCATGGGTTTGTTATAAAATAAAAAATAAACTGCATCTTTATTCCATGGCTTTTAGTCAGCAACTAAGGTGGGTATAATAATATCGAATTATTTTCATAATTCAATTTTACAAGGTCTACTTTATATTCCGACGCTACCGACGTTGCGTCATATTGCTTACTGAGGGGAATCAATAATGTAATTACGTTGTATTTGCTGATCGGAACCTCCTATTGAGGGAACAATATAGCATAATTACTATCGTCCTATTAAAGTCTACCTTGGCCTAGATAGGAATCAGAGTAACAAAATATTGTTTACACATTCGAACTCAAGACTTTTTGAAAAATACCTGTGTTCTTCTTTATCATCATCATCATCCCGTTACAGTCCACTGCTGGACATAGGCCTCTCCCAAGGTACGCCACAGCGCCCGGTCTGCTGCTTTATGCATCCAGTCGCTACCGACCCTCTGGTGCAAATCGTCACGCCATCTGACCAGAGGCTGTGTACTTGTACTTTATTGATTCGAGGAAATATTTTGCTAGGAAATCTGTTTACTTCAGTAAACAGGAATTTCAAAAATATGTGAAGTCTTTCAACCTATAGATGTCTTTCGAAGTTCCGACACATATATAGCCTGATTTTATTCGGATATACGGGTGCATACGTTGTATGTGAATGTGATAAATAGTTGTTACTATTACAGCTTCTCAACCATCCTGTGCGGTGATCGCTACCCGTGCGCGTAGAAATGCCTTATCAGGGTTGAATGAAGTATTTATCTGTATCAGCCCATATAAGTCCCACGGCAGGGCATGAGCCTCCTCTACATCGAGAATACGATTGAGAAGGGTTATGCCATATAGTCCACCACGCTGGCCTAGTGCGGGTTGGTGGACTTTACATATCATAAAAATGCTTGCAAATCGCTAAGGTATGCAAGTTTCCTCACGAAGTTTTCCTTCACTGTTATTGTGCGTGGTGATTGATTTTAACACAAATAACTCTGAATAATCGGAGAACTATTTTCACCTAGGTCATGTCATAAAATTGTATTAAAAGTCAATGAACGATGTTAAAATTGAATACAAACATAATGTTAACTGGAAATATTCCGGGGATAGCATTACGTGGAAGTCCGTGAAGCGAAAATAAACTATTAGTTATCATTTCATTTTTATTCGTTTATAACGAACTTTTTCACGGTAGACGGTTCGATATTGGAAACACTGTTTTATTTATGATGATTGAATGTGCGATAGGAATGAATTCGCAGAACATATTTTTGATTTTTTGACTAAATTAGTGTTTCTCAGAATGTAAAAAAATCTTTAAATTATCCGGAAGATAGTTTTTTTTTTATTGTGGGCATTTGTGCATATTATACTTTACATAAACGCTCCCATAATTCCTAAGTGATCTTATAACAGGACGATGTTTTAATCACAAACTCTAAACAAGAAAATAGGTCAGTGACAAGCGTTTAATTTGAAGTTAAAACACATAGTTGTTCCGCCGCAGACCGCACGCGGCACAGATTATTAATTTTAATGGCGGTGCGAAATTAATTTCGAGGCTCGCTTATATTATAATAAAACGTTAAGCTCTGAATGAACAGTTAGCGAAACTACTCCCGGTCCGATGTTTTGTGTTATAATCACTTTGTTACAAATTACTTGGTAATTGGAAAATATTACGTATTCACGGGAACGGTAAATCCGATTTCAAATTGTATTTTAGTGATGATTTTTTATTGGCATTGATCGTAGTTTTTATTTTGTACGTAATTATTATAATATGGTGTTGCATTTAATAGATACGCGAGTAGATTGAATTCAGTCGTATTGAATTGATAGCAGTCTTACAAAAATGCCTATACTAACAACTTTGCAAATAATACATTGTATCATTTATTTAACAATACTGTCGGAAATCTAAGGCTTCCCGTTATAATTCTGCAATTTTCATGCTATGTTGAAGTTTAAAAAAATCCAATTTTATATGACGCAAAAGACAACATAATAACATCCTACGGCGTGAGATAATCACCTTTACGATACTCTATTGCACTTACCATCAGCTGCCGTGACACTTTGCAAGCACTGAACACAAAAGGAAGCCGACAGGGCGAAGCTCTCAAGCTACATAAAACAACAAGGGCGACGGACGCTCCATTTTTCACATGAATTGATTGTCGAATCCAAATTAAACGATGTTTCCTCAGCGGAAGTACTAAATAGCTTCCCGTTTAATTTGCAGACGGGATAAATGTCAAGAGTGCCAGGCAATAAAGATCCACCCGAGATGCGTTTGATATTGGACCAGGAGCCTAATTTGAGGATGTACAAATAAATGTTCACTACATTTGTTTTTATTGCGTAATCGCGTTTATGAAATTTAGTACTGAGGTAGTTGTTTTTATCTGTGAAAGTTCGGTTTGATCGTGAGAAATATATGTACGTGCGAATATTTTCATTGCCTGTCCCGACTGCCTCGGTGGCGTAGTTGAACTACGGTATGATTATAAAGCTAAATTACAGTTACAAAGTCTCGGATTGGAATCCCGGGTCGGGAAAAGTGATATTGTGGATTTTTATATTCATAGTCAGCCCGGCATCAGGAATTTGTGCCCGATATGATGATAGCCTCCCCCCTATCATATCATGAGACGGAATGCATAAGGCGAATCGTTGGTGACCTGGTGGCACCTCTGCCTGCCCCTTTTAGGAAAAAGGCGTGATTTTTATGTATGTAATATTTTGGGTGGATATGCTTCAACAAGATGATTACATTTATTAATTTCAATTATATAAGATATACTAGCGGCCCGGCCCAGCTTCGCCTGGATGCTAAGATGTTTAGACTCCACTCCACACCAGAAATATCTTATTCCCGTTCAAACTTTTGTACTCCTGAACTCAACCTAAGTACCTACTATCCCTTTTCCTATCGTATCCCATCCCATCTCATCTGGCTCCTTTTCTTTCTGTTACATCCCGTCCCATTATTTCCCATCTACCGGTCTCATCGCGTTCGTCCCACTTTATCCCATTTCATCCCTTAATGCCTAAATAGGCATGTTGACAATTTTTTGGAATTGCTTTTATTTTGTAGATAGGCCTTATATAAACACGAAACTACGACGAATATCATTAAAAAAATACGCAAACACAAATACTTTGCAAAATTCCTGCTAAAACTTTAAAATAAATTTAATTAATTTTATAGCGTCAACAACACGTGGTAATTATACTGTTAAAATGTAGCTTATATGACACGTTCGTAGATTTACCATAGCAGCGCCATCTATTGATTACTTACTCAACCCAGTCGAAAGGTATCGACATCTGTTAGAATCATTTGGAGTTAACAGATGATTGTGACTGTCAAATAATAACAGACAAATAATTAGCAATAAATTAAAATTGCGACTATAATTTGAGATTCAAACTATCCTATCTCTCAAGTTGGATCGAACTGCACATGGTGTGCAAATTTTATTATAATCGGTTAAGTAGTTTAGGAGTCCATTGAGGACAAACATTGTGACACGAGATTTATATATATTAGATAAGGTATTATAAAAAGTAGAAATCATATTATATAAAGCCGAATAGAACCATCACAATTCTTGGAAGGATCAAATAATATAAATACATAGAATTTCGTCTCCTAGCATTTGTTTGACTTCAGAGTAATTTATCGTGGAATATTGAGTTGTTCTTCCCGACATCATTAAATGTTCGGAATGAAGCTGGAAATATTGTTTTTACGGGTAACTTGTGATACCTATGACATTACTTGATCTGTGGGCTATAGTGTCCGTTTTTACCTGTAAATGAAAAGGCTGTTTGGAGGCTTTTTTTTCGTCAAAAAACCAGTTAAAAGATGACCTTATTCATAGACAGATTTATAACGAATTTTAGTTATCGAATGTTTTGTCCCTTTCTAACGACTTTACAATTCAGTATGAGCGAAGAAGACAAAACATTCGATAACTAAAATAGGTTTTAAATCTGTCTGTGAATAAGGCCAGTAGTCTAAAATAATAAAAAAATCCTGTGTAATAGTTATAAGTTTGTTAATAAAAACCACCCTTCATACCATCCCCAACAATTTCTGTCCTACAAAACATCTAAACTATCCAAAGTTAATGAAAACATTGGGTTGGGTACCACACCGCAGCGCCTCATTTCCTTGGCGGGGATACAGCTGGAATCTATAGCGAGGTCGTCCCGTCAAAATAACAGGAAATAATAATGTTAGCTCCTCTTTTTATTGCTTTTTTATACCGGAATAACCCGGGGAATGTCGATTGGTTTGGTTGGAGGTTGAGATGAAAATATTGTGAGATGTTTGTATTTACCTCCGTGGTAAGCGGTTAAGACATCAGCTGTTAGAGAACTTAAGAGAGCCATTTAAGTCATGAGATAAATGTGTTGTCGTTTAGGCGATCCACATAATATATTTGTGCCAAATAACTATAATATTATCTGTTGCGTTTCGTTTAGGCTGACATTTCTGGAGATCACAATATAGAGAATGGGAGATCACAATAAGGTTATGGCAACCACTCGGGTACCGAGCAGTATAGCATATAAGAATGGAAAAATCGTCATAGGTAATCACGTAAATATGTCGGCTTTTAGGTATTTTTTTTTTATCAGCCCATATACGTCCCACTGCTGGGCACGGGCCTACTCTACAATCGAGAGAATCGATTGAGAGTGGTTAGGCCATATAGTCCACCACGCTGACCTAGTGCGGGTTGGCGGACTTACATACCTTAGAAATTCTTTAAAATCGCTACGGTATGCAGGTTTCCTCACGACGTTCTCCTTCACTGTTATTATGCGTGGTGATTGATTTTAACACATATAACTCTGAATGTTTTCCTTCACCGTTAAAGGCTTTAGGCTTTACCGGCTTTTAGGTGGTAGGTGAAAATAATTGCATTGTACAACTGAAATAGGATATCTATTTCAATTGTACAAGACTTACCAATCAATGCGTTGTATTTTTAGGTGGAAATTTTATCAAAATACAAGTAAATACATTTTTGGCGTGTTAAGTAATTGCAATGGAAAACACCTAAGACTCTGAAATGTCGCGGTAGGCCCAGAAAAAGAGATGAGCTGGACAGGTGGGAGAGAGACTGGCAAGATCGAGCCCTGAACCGGGACGAATGGAAGGAGGGTAGAGAGGCCTTTGCCCTGCAGTGGGACAGTGGAGGCTGATGTATGTATGTAAGTGATTCTTTGTAAAGTTAAATTATTTACATATCAAAACTTTTACGATAAAAAAATTCAAAATCCAGAGATAAAACGACAATGCCAGGTATTCATAATGGCTCCGCTAAAGAGGGCTGTCCCGGCGCGTGTGTCTGACGTCACAAAGGATAATAATTATGTCTTGAGGAAGTTGCGCACAACGCGTGTTATATATACCATTTACTAGTATAGTACGGATGGGGTGACGTAGATATTAATAGCTTTAATTATTTTGTGTGTGTTTTATGTCGAAGAGTGTGACATTTTTCGTTGGAAAAGTCCGGCAAACAAAAAAACAACTCACCCGATTGTTAGTAGGAATTGACGTTTCTGTTGAATTTAATTTATCACATATCATACTTTTGAATTCCAATTACAAAAATGTTTCATATTACAACGAAATTATGGGCAAACAATCCTTAAAATTTCACAGATTCAACTGTAAATGATAAATTCTCTGAATACTCACGTATTGTTTAAAAATTCTACGTGTATTTTAATCTGTAGGATAATTCACGTAATTTTTTGACGCACCGATCAAGTTGCGGTGCAGTTGCAATTAAGTTTACGTCTTAGTGCAAAATCGTATTCTTGTAATTGTTTAGCTGCGCGTGAACTGCACTTAAGCTATGCGTAAACTGCGCGAGTGCTGCGCGTCAACTATACGTCAGTCGTATGCAAGAAGCTTACACGTGAATACCGATCAAGTTGCGATCTGAATCACGAACATAAAACACGCAGCAGTAGAATACGCTATACCGCTCGCGTGACGCGGACTTGACGCGAGCGTATCTGACAGCGGTTGTCAAAATTACGAGAATACGAAAAGGTCTGTTTTGATCGAAACTTAACTGCAACTGCACTGCAACTGAACTTATTTAATTACGTGAATTACCCTACTGGTCGGTTTATCAACAGTCCACCACGCACTTGCATTTTATATCCACAACATGATTATACCTTTACTTTTTAAGCGTAATAGTATTTTAGTACTACTCAAGTTTTCTCGATTTTCCATGAAAAATGAAACCGTGAAACGATCGCTCTTCATCATAGGAATCGCTAGTTTATAAAAAAATACCATTCTATCCAGATAGATCAATCAATCTTTACGCTTTTATGCATACAGCTCGCATTTTGCTTTAAAAAAATAATAGTGTTTTCGATAAACCGCACGCGCCACGTCGATAACAATGGCTGTTATAAAATAAATACCGGAATGCTGTGCGTGCGCTTTGTACAACTAAAACAGTTTTTCACAATGTTTTGCACAAATTACTTGTTGCGCTGTGTTTAGAATCAAAATATTGCGAATTTGTCATGGAAATACTACGATAGATTCGTGTTTGTCGCGAAAATGACTAGCTTACAGGATGGTGAAAAATCCGTCAAAATAATCAAAATAAGATGTATGTCACGTTTAGACTTATGGGTGCGTATCTCTGGTTTCAAGCAGGCCGGTTTAGTTATGTTGATTACTGAAAGATAATCTATTGCAAGGCTATATTCTATTTGGATTCACAATTATCACTAGGGGTATTATAGTAATGTCCTCACAATCTATTAAAATATTACGTTAGAATACTTCGCCATAGTACCTTCTGAAAATTAAAAAAAAAAACAAGCATGCAAGTTTCCTTACGATATTTTCCTTCATCGTTAAAATGAACAGGAAACTACCAACACACACGCAACTTCGATAAGTTAGATGTAGACTTTGGGTTTTACTTTGGAACAAAAAAAACCGTTCCAACACTTCAGTTAATTATCAACTAGGTTATCCGTTACTGAGAAATATCAAAAAATAAAAACCAAATATAAATCTCTCGTTTTTCCAAGACAGTCTCAATTAAAACGGTCACAAAGGAAGAAGGTCGATTGGCGTTTTTTTAATAAAAGTTGCCCCGTTACGTTGTACGTTGTTTACAATAACACCGACACTAACCGATTCCCCGCCAGCCCCTTTATTATCCAACTTTCACTATTGCCCGGCGATTCTGTATAATGATATGGTAAAGCCCGGCTTTTGAGGTGACAAAAGTGATAAAGGGCGATTTTTGTGTCATGTTTTCTTTGTGCGGACAATACGTATGCTTATAATTTTGTGCGATATTTTATGTTTATGTGGTGGGTGTTTTGGTAAATGTGAGACATAGATATATATGATATGAAATTGGTTGTTGGCTGTCACAAACTGTCGGATATTCGCAATTTAAAATATGCATGAATTCGAAAAGTTAAAGATGTGTCTTGGTATCTTGCATATTTTTGTCAATCACCACATATTTAAAAATAAAGAAAAACGTTGTGGAGACCTGCATACCACAGTTTTTTTGGCAAAAACATCCTGTAGTATATAAATTACCCCAAACAAATTGTATTAAGTCGGCGTGGTGGACTCTAGCCACGTACTTTAAATCGAACTCTTGATGATACAGGAGTCTTACACTTAGCAATTATGTCGGTTGTAGAGAAATCCCGTCTAAATTAATAGACATACTCGTATTATATGTGTTGATACATTACCTATTAAAAGGTCAACTCAGACTTTTCCTGAAACAATTGCTACTGTATCAGGAATTTATAACTTTTACATAATCTTTGGCTGTTCCTTGCACGTTTCTGTCTATTCAAATCTATCGTGCGGAAAGCGTAGCATAGGACAGCCACCCACAAAGTGGTCAGACGACCTGGTAAAGATCGCGGGATGTCGCTGGATGCAGGCTGCCTACAACAAGTCACTGTGGAAATTATTGCGGGAGGCCTATGTTCAGCAGTGGATTTCCTCTGGCTGATGGATGATGGAAATCTATCATATTATGTCAAGCTAATTCTGTCTCTGTCGTTAAACAATCATAGATTATTAATTATGAATATTAAACGAACCTCTTTTATATAATTTACCGTAAGAGGCTCGCATTACACAATATTTTAAAACTGAAACTAAACCGATGTAAACCCAATAACCCAACTAGTAAAACACGAACCTCAAACTGGACCAGCCGGTCAAACTTCAAAGCTCAATAAATTCGCTCTAATCACACCGCTTTTTATTCGGACATTTCAAAACCATAAGCCCCGATAAATCTTGAAATCCTAAAGCGAAGTTCGGCCGGCAATCCCAGTTATAACCGAAGCATCCATCCTGCGAACAGACCGCAGTAAATTTTAAACCAACTCTGAAGGTCTGTAGTTTAGTTGCGCCTCCTTACGTATTCATGGCGTGAAACGTAATAATTTAACGTGTTTGTAAGTTTTGGTGCTGTCTTTGATTTCCTACAGGCCGTGCTTAATTATTTATCGCGATGATTGCTATTTGCTGAGATAGTTTTGATGGTGCTGCTTTGTTTGTGATTGAAGTTGAAGACGGCAGTAGAATTTCGTGGAAATGTTATGTAAGCCTGTCGTAATAGGGACTTTGAATTGGGCATGCCGAAAATAATTGAAGATGGTTGAAACAACAAAAAAATATTACGGAAGCAGCGTTAATTATTGATGTTTCTCGCTTTATTTTTATATTAAACTTTCTGTGTATAACTTACCACAAAAAAACTTTCTATTAAATTGAAATGATATTTTTTTGTTTTCAAACCCACATGTCCGCCTTCAAAGTTCCAATCATAGTAATTCCGAGCCCATTCACCAATTTGTCGGAACCACAGTATATCACTACACATACGAGTAGTAAATACCTCAACAATATTCCCAAACGCAGCCTCAAACCCGGCCCAAAATAAACAGAACCCACTGAACCAATTACCGGCGTATAAATCCTTACATGTAGACTCGAATGGTCGCGGGCCGGGATTCGATTCCGCTCGCCACCTGCGCCTGCCGATGTTATTGTGTGGACGTGCCTGCCTCAAATTAGCACCCTGTTTACTGGCGTACGTGTTTTTGTACCGGCTATCGGTTTCGATTGTCGTGTTCTTTTATGTGTATGGCCTGTTGCGGGGTAATTTTTTGTAGTTATGGGACTATTTTACTGATGATAAAGTGACTACATTAGACTTGATGGTACCTAAATGTAATGCGTTTGGAATAAAGTATCAACAATGCAACGGCGATTCATTCTTTATTGCAGAACACTCGGCAAAATTACGCTGGTGTATAAATACCACAAAAGTGCACTTACACTGTTGTTTGACGGGAGAAATAGACATTGTGGTGGTGCCTACCCAGGCGGCCGCTCAAATATGAGAGACGTACCACCAGTAAATTTAGTTATCATAATCCAGTTATGGTAATCGAGTTATGTTAGTTCGCTAGGAGAGTACCATTTTAATGAGTTTTGACCACAGTCCAATCGTCATAACTCAATTGTCATATTCTAGTTGCGGTAGATCGGATGTCCTTGTTCGGATTCCATAGTCCATCCATCAAAATCCATTCGTACTTTTAGCCTTTACACATTGGTATTGAAATGACTTACAATTAATGGATTTAATTCGTAGACACGACGCAGCTGACAGGAGTCCGCGGGAACGTCACAGCTGGCGTATTACCAATATAATGAAATAATTAAATATAATCTACTGGTTATTACGAATAATAACCAACATATCTATTGGATTATTTGTTAAATGACTGTGTGTGTTTTAAGTAGGAAGCTTTTTAGAGATTACATATTGGACCCCCACACTGCAATTCCAGTAAGGGTTGTCAGTGGTTCACATTTCAATGATATTCAGCACTGAGCTGGAAATATCTGTGCTGTTCATTTCTAACCGTAGCAAAACATGAGGTTTTGTTTGATTTCCCGATCACGTGGAAAGAAAGTGGTAGAGCCACGCTGTTTTCAACTGTGACTCAGCATGAATGAGCTGGCTCGTCCGGAGTGGTACCATTGTCTTACAGAAGATCGACGTGAAACGACAGCTTTGCTGGCGCGTTTCGTTCGATGAGTGACACTACCGCATGCCCAATACCCCTTTTTCTCTTTCTATCCTTTTTTCTTCCCGGTCCTCGCCCGATCTGATGGGCCGGCAACACATCCTTGATCCAAGCGCTATGGATGTTCACGGGCGGCAGTGATCACTTACCATCAGGTGACCTGTTTGCTCGTTTGCAGGACCAATGCCATAAAAAAACGTGGTCATGATAACCATCATTATTCAACCACAGGAAGTGGACTGGCAGATATAGTCCTGCCCTAATGATTTCCACAGCAAGAAGTCGGCAACAGTTTGTATCCAGTTTTTATTGGGTCGGCTGTGTATGTGACATTTACCGCCAAATAAGTGAGTGTATATAGTCCATCAATAAGGTAACGTCTAAAAGTCAGAGGTGTGTTGTTTTGTCTGGAACTCGGAACTTTCGTATGATCAGCTAGTTTCCCTCTCACCTAAACCGTGATCCACCCCTTGCTTTCAATATTTACAATTACAACAGCATCTCGATTGTAAAATGACACAGTTACAAAACAACATTAATTAAAACCATAAAATCCTTGAAATAGTTTTTCACTAAACATCTCTGACCAGGAACTCAGAATACATTTTCCATCACAGTTAGTAATCGAATCTAGCACCGCTATAAGTATATTAGAGAAGTGTCTCGCCGTTTTTGCCTTTTCCACTTCGCAGCTCCGATTACGCGTCGCTTTCTTATTTTTATTCACCTCCATTATTAAAAGTGCAGTCCGCTATTTTATATTCCTCAGTCTTTTTGGTATAAAGCTCGGGGTTTATTAGAAGAGCTCTGAGGAAAATGTTTCTTCAATTTGTTGTCACTGTTGGCTACCTTTCGCAAATTAGCTACTTGTTTTGTAATTGATCTTATATTGTGATAATTTAATTTTAAAAGTGGAGGTAGTTTAAAGAATAAGAGAATATTGTAAGGAGACATGCTTGCCAAACATCTCTATGTCTCTAGTTATTTCTTTGGTAGCTATATATAGTCAACCGACCCGCAATAGGTTAGTGTGAAAATCACTCGTCAAGGAGACTTGTGTCCCGAAGTAATTGTGCATAGGCCGATTTATTTACATAGGTATGTCTTTTTAACAGTGCATTTTTTGTATAGATTCTGTCTTCAGTCAACATTTTTTTCGGTCATGCAGACTATTCCAGGAAGGTGACTTAATTTCTAGGATATGTACTGATTTTTTTATATTTATGAACTTTAATCGGTATCCTACACACAAATATCCGGCCATCAAAGCAATAGCAATGAAAACAGACAGGGCCGGCGTAATAACACGTCTCAACACACATGTGCCTACTTCCAAACAAGTTGCAATATCGTCTAAATGTCATTTTAATACTGTGCATGTAATGTCGAGGCGGGCTTAGCGGTTTTAGACGTGACGACACGAGAACGCGACGTACGCGAGCAGATTTTTATAACTTTAATGGTTCATTGATAGTGCAGAGGAATTCAGACTTTTTCAAACAAATTGGGAATTTTGCGGGCAATGATGACAATATTATGACACACATTAATTTAGTTATTAGGTAATCTAATTTAATGGTTCATTTCCTTTGACTTATTATGAAGAGTTAAATAACCAAAGCATTCCACTGAAGACTTATGAGTAACTACTAATTTTAAATATATATAAAATAATTTAAAAATTATTATTTACCTAAGAAAATCATGACGTGAAGAGACATTAGCAATATGCATAAAATATTTTTTAATATGGCGATCTCACCGTGTAGTGTAAAAACACCGCTGCTAGCAATCTCGGCTAAATGTTGTTTTAAAACGGCACGGTCCGGACGGCCCGGCACATTACCGTGTGTGTATTTGTCTTTATACGCCAGCGTAATAGACGTAGGTTCAAATCCGCCGGAGCAAAGAATAGCACTTCCAAACTTAATAAACTATAGAGAAATATTCATAGATTCATACTTAAACTCATGCCTTTTTCCCAGAAGGGCAGGCAGAGGTGCAACCAGGATACCCATGTTTCGCCTTGTTTGTTCCATTCCGTGATGAGATATGCCAACTCCGGGCTGATAATCAACAGACATATCCAATATCACTTTGCCCGACCCGGGATTCGAACCCGGGACCGCAGCGTTGTAATCGCACCTAGTACAACTACACCACCGAGGTAGTATAGAGAAAACTTTAGTAAATTACTTTCTTTAAACGATTAACAACTGGGCTAAACATTTGCCGACTTCGCGTTTAGTACATTGTGGTAATGAAATTATTTGGAAAGCAAAACTTTTTGGACAAAGGTTAATTGCTTGAATACAAATTAGGTTTTGAAAAGGTCGCGTGTCTGTTTATGAATTTCTTCATTTAGATAAAAGAGGCTGGTGTCATGGTTTATACTTAGGACTCTTTAGAAAGTGAAAAAGTACCACATTAACGCACCCAAGTATCCAGGTAGTTTCCAGGGATCAGCGCGTGTATATCTCAAATTGAAAAACCTGGCATAATAATGCCAGCTGTCGTAAAACGCTTAACCCTCAGCTGTGCAGACAACGTCTGAACCGCACTGCATTTACCTTCACTACACTTTATGACTCAAAATAAAAAAATAAAAACATCCAAGTTCTTCTAGTTATACGAGTATTGAAAGACTACGTAGGCCTTCGCCAAGAATTTCTCAGCAAACTGCATTTAGCGACTCCTAGCAAACTTCATTACATAGTTCGTCTATCTTGTACGAGTAGGTGCTAATGTCATCCATCGACGAGAATGTCAGTAGTCAGTACAATTTGGTGGCACATAATAATTATATTGACTCGCGAGATATATGTATGTAGCTATATCGCATGGACAGTCTGTCTGTATGAAACTGCACCGTCTACACTATAGAAACATCATGCCAGTACATTTAGTTCAACAGACTCGCGAGCTAGAAGCTAACTCGAGTCGATAAGTGGCGCAACTCGAACAGTTGTAGGAGTAGCACCTGTCGACATCGACTAACTCGCCGAGTTGCGCTGAATTAACTGCTGGAACTTCCAAGATTCAGCTCGGTTGCGGCTCCGCTGAGGAATTAATTCTGATACACGCGGTATTGGAGTTTATGATGTGTAATTTGAAGTAGGTTGACGATTGAAATGAGTTGTTATAATTATTAATATTATCGAGAAATAGCAAGATTGTTATTGTACAAGCCAAAATTAATTCTAATATTTATAATATAGTACAGACATGAAGAAAACCAAAAAGAAAATAGTAGTAGTGCTATGCTGTAACATTATATTTTCTCCAATCTGAATGGTTCAATTCGACCGTATCGGAATCGTATCAAAAAACTGCTGTTAACACGATCATTTAAATAAAATTTTCATTTTATTCGTTTATCTATTCGCAATTTTTACTAATACAAAATTAAATGGCAAGAAACAATCTTACTCAAAATAAAACAAACAAAAATCAAAAAACATCGACACAAGACACCAACACACCAGAACATAAATACTAATAAACTCATCGTCAACACTTGAAGTATGGCTTATTTCTTGCCGAAGTTAAAGGGGCAGCTCAGACGGGAGTCCAAGTCGCCTGCGTATTGACATTTGCCGAAACAATGGAGCCACTCGCTGACAAGGGTACGATCTGGGTACATCCATTAAAAGTTAGATTGATGACGGGATTCAAATGCGGAATAATATTCGCTCGGCTATGACTTCGCTAGTTTTATTTCCCGCGAGATGCTAGACCGGGATAGCTGTTTTGTTTGGACAAGGTCAATAGCTTAGAATCTGGATTGAGAGGAATTATGTTTGATAACTTTTTTAATAAATAATGTGACTACAATTCGGTTGATGGTACTGTATCATACCTCTCAATCATACTCTCGATTGTAGAGGAGGCTCGTGCCCTGAAGTGGGACGTAACCGGGCTGATACAGTAAAGTACAGTATAGAAATTCTTACAACTCGCAATGGTATGAAGGTTTCCTCACGATGACTTCCTTCACCGTTATAGTGCGTGCTGATAGACTATCAATACACACATGATTCCGAAAAATCGAAGGTGTGTCCCGGGATTTGAACCCGATTTGAGTTGATGGTAAGTTGAATGCAATCGATAGAGATATATACCGTTTAGTCCATGGAACCTGATATGATATTTGGCATTAAAGGTCTCTAATGTTGCGGTTATTTTGTCTCTCAAGGAAATTCAAATGCGACTTGCTCATATTCGCAGTTAGGTATGGAACATGGCACCAAAGCAGGCAGTTTAATCGAGGACAGTTTTCATTTAAAGTTATAATGAACAAAAATACAAAGAATCAAATCAGTAGGATAATGAAATACTAAATTAGGCTCCACCTATGGCCACATTTTCCAACTGTCTAAATACTGATATTTAGATAATGTTGGCATATGCATACAATTCAATTCATGAATGTAGATTCCTAGAAGATCTGATTTTGTTCCACTAAAATTTCTTGGAAAATGTAGGCTTATCTGCCAATCCTCTGAAGATAAACTTTTTTGCTGTATACATCGCATTTCCGAGAAGCGAATTCGCAAAGTTTATACAAGGAGGAAGATTTGTACAACCGCTGGGGGCTACAATCCTTGATCGATCGAGTCGAAAGTTCGTGTTGTAAATATACGAGTACAAACTGTCTACAAGGATAGCGTATAGCCTTTTTTTTATTGCAATGAATGACGAGACGACCGCTCATAGACAGTAGTAAAACGAAACAACATTATGAATTATAAACCAATGCTTGGCATTCCATTGCGCTCGACATGTTGAGTCATAAGATGTTAAGTGTCATTATAAGCCGGCTTGACCAGAATGGTAATACTACTTCACATAAAATTTACCTATAGTAACAGCGTCTCTGATGCGTTTCTTTTGGTGATTGAGGTTGCCGTCATCCCTGTAGCTGGTGATAGTATAGTGTCTCTCGTTTTGGGTTCAGCCTTTGTTATCCGCTCTACATCAGGCCAGTATAATTGTAACCGACAATCGATAACCATATTTGCTGATGGATACTTTATATTATAGATTGTCCTACTATTGCAAGCATTGTAGGAGCAATATCAAAATGTGCAGGAATATAATATGAATATTAATTGATGAGTTCTGAATAATATAAATATAATTATTATACTAAAATTGTTCAGGATAGAAAAGTTACGTAAACTCTTCGATTCGATTGATTTGATTAGTACAGATTATTTTTAAGAAAAAGCCTACGAAAAAATTACATAAATTATCTATAGTACATCGTAATAAAAAACAAATGATATTTTTTACTTTGTTTTTCACGATGCTTAGCAAATCATCGTCATTTAAAAAAAAATTTACGCCTGGGAAGGTATTAAAACTACTGAATGGAAACAGCATAGAATATTCACCTAAGATTTTATAAAATTAATTCAACTGTGAGCTTAAATATATTTTTTCCACACGGTATTTCATTATTTTTCAGAATTTTCTCATCTAACGCTCGTCGATTCGGTCGTACAACCAGTCTCACAGCTAAAACTATTTAGGAAGTGGATTTTATCGCATTACATTGCCGTGTGTAATAAAAACTAAGTGCAGAGAATACGCCGGACTCGGCAATGTAATACCACGCTACGTGGAGCACAGCGTTACTGCTAATAACTATACTAATCGACTACATTGCGAGCTTTATTAGTACACGAATACGTTAGTAAATGATGAATTCAAAACAATTATGATAATATTAATTAATTCGTTCTTTTGTGTTACTTTTTCATTCATCAATCAAAATATTTTTCCCCTTTTTTATTTCTCTATTTCGTGGATGTGCTCAGTGGTTCCCTTATTCATTCGTTTATCCTATTATGCTCTTATTTTTACTTCGTTTTTTTTTTATGTTATTAATCGATTGAATCTTTCATACGTCAATAATTGCGTGCCAGCACTTTACTGCAAAGATGGCGGCAAATCCAAACCTTACGTTAATTCTGGGAAACCGCTTACAATGCATGCATAAACCGTCCCTCACATCTACATTAGCTAAGGTTATTTTAAAAATATATTTTGTCGAAAAATGGACCAAGTAGAGAACGCTCACTTTAAAACTGCAATACGACACACAAACGCGATATCCACAAATACGTGTGACGCACCATACTTTATTCACGTTCGAAATATTTTTCTTCGTGCAGTCGTTAAACATTCGAGATGCGTGGTGAATTATTTTGACAGCAAGCATAAACACACTTTGCGAAGCGACTGTCGTCTGGCGCTCGCGGTAAACCACGCGAAATATCGCTTCTTGTACCGTTAGCGGAAATACTCGCTTACTTAATATCCCTTGTCACGGGACAGAAGAAAAATACATTCTTTTGTAGAAGAGCATTGCAGCTCTGCTATTATGTAATATATTTTTTTAAATCAGATTTAAATTATTTTAAGTAAAATCTTAGGGGTTGAAACGATAAGACGTATTTTAGTCATTTAGAAATCCCACTGCGATCTAACAACAGAGATAGAAACTCAAGGACCAGGTAAGGGAAACGGACGAACAAAAAGATGTTTAAGAAACTAAGTCACCTAGTATCTATAGAAATTTTGAGCTAGGATAATTGTGTAAACATTACTCTATTTGGACTGTACTGTATTAGATGCATTTTAATTGATTTGTAGTCTTGGTAATAAATAATAATCGTTATGAAATTTACATCAATGAAATCAATAACTAATAATTTTACATTCAAAGCACTCAATTCTATTACATCACAATCTTGAGTTAGATTTCAATATACATTTTATCTCGGTGGGAGTTTGCGCGATTATAATAAAGTCGACGGTAGTTTGCGCAAACCAAGCGATCGTGACGTCAGAATCAATAACCGGCATCCACAGATCCATCTCGACGTGCCGCGTCGGGCCGCGGCGCTCAAATCCCTTTGTAGTGCAATACTGTATACTTCTGTTGTACTGTGGCTTAGGGGATTTGCCTTGTGCTCTGTATGCTGGCGTTGCTGGGTTATGTTTTTGAGTGTTTGTTTATAACGCCCTACAGCTTGTATAGATTGATTGATTTTATAATTTAGTTTGATTGCGTGAAGATTGAACAAAAACATGCAAATTTCTTGTTTTTTTTTCTTTAACCTGGTAGTTTTTTTAGTTAGCTATTATAGGTTTTTAGTTTTACATAGACTTACTAACATATAATGGGGTTTAAGTTCAAATGAAAGAATTTATATAATATCACTTCAGCGCGATAAGTAAAAAAATAAGATTGTAACTGCTAAACCAATTTTAATTGAGTTTTCGTATAAAATATTGAGGTATGTAGCGTCTATCGAAATTGCCTTATAAATGAGTTATTACAGGGAACGCGAGTTAAGGTGTAAAGTATGATGCGTGGGCGAAGTTAAGAGGAAATCTGCCAACTCCTATATTTGTGGGCAGAATATAATTTTATTGGATCCACAGACTTTCATTAGAATCAGATATGTTCACAAACACATAGCTCCGGGCGAATGTTAAATACGTTCAAAATTATTTTTAACTTTTTAATTTTCTTCTTGTCTGTATTATTTATTATAATCCGTACCCATTTTCGCAGTCGCAGTAAAATGTATTACACACTATAAAGTCATGGTCAGGTATTTTTTAAGTACTTTTAAAAAATAAGATTACCTTTGTACGTACAATCCATCAAGTAGGCATAGAGACGATTAGTAGTTATAAATATGATAAAGGGAAAATCTATCGCCATGATACATCGGGGGTCTATCATGTCGGCATAAAATCCAGTCTCTAAATAAAGTACCAGATATAATATTCTGTACTTTATAATACCCACTACTTGTTAGACCACAACACACGTGGCGTCTAAAGCCATACACAATATCAAGTATTTCATACAACACGCGATATAAGTATGTTGTATATTTTTCCGCTGAATGTACCGTGAAAGGCTCCGACCAGAAATGCAACCATTAAGTTGAACGATACGTGTAGTTGCGTTTCTTGCGACCGCGTCCGTGCACTGCCTTGGCTTCGGGTGGGGGCTGAGTGTGGGAGATAGCGGGAGCGGGTTTATGGGCGGTAGCGTTTTAAGTTTAAAAATCAAAGGCATGTAAGGCAGTCTAGATAGAGTACTAACTAGCAAAAATATTGTTAGGTTTTTTTCTACTTTATCTTTAACAAAAGCTCACATACCCCACATCTGCATCCCCGAAGTGGCATGCAAAAGTATTACTAATGCCCCGAACAACCCAGAAACCTTATATAAATAATATGATGTTTTTTTTTCTATGTCAAGTTACAGGCAACTTAAAATGAAAACGGTACGCTTAAAAAAACATAAGAAATATACTGGACAGTTGCTTGTTGATGAAAATTGTCGTTTGCATCGTACGGTAATCAACAAGGATACCTTAATATAGTTTCGTCATGTCTGTCTGAATGTGTCGTCACTATTTAGCTAAGAGCGTATTAATAATACACAACGTTGAAAAATAAATGTTGTTATAAAATGTTATTCTTGAATCTTAAATTATTTGTCTGCATCAAAGCTATCACCACATTTAAATAAATACTTAGAATGCTGACGTGTTGATCCTCAATTTATTACGCTTCTAGATTTATATAGATTAAAAAGATCGTCCAAACAGACTCTACAAATAAGTTGGTGCTGCGTAAGCAAAGCTCCGCAGCGGTCGTTTTTATCGCCCTACAAAAAATATGAGCATTGAAATGGCTACTGAGAATAGTTAATTTTTATTCATGTTCTTGAGAGGTAAAAGAAAATATCTTGTATTTTATTTTTTAAGTTTTCGAAAGATAATAATAAAGGCCTTAATATGTTTGGCTTGGGAATATGTGTTAAAAAGTATATGTATATTTTTTTACTCGTCGATCCTTTATTTCTTCTTATAAAACAAGCAAAAGAAAACATTAGATCACAAATTGTATTTTTTACTTAACACTAGTTCGCATAAAAAAATACACACACGCGGGACACACAAGGCGAAACGTGGGTGTTCTGGTAGCACCTCTGCCTACCCCTTCTGGGAAAAAGGCGTAAGTTTATGTATAGGTTTATGTAACTACCACCTTCGTTCGTTTTCAGTCGCAGTCTTGATATAGTCTGTAGATGTAAAAATGTGTCCTAACTTCCCCTCCCCTCTCCCCACCATCCCCTTAATCTTAGTCCGCACAGTCTAGTAAACGGTCACTTTTTGCCTCACTATTTACACCGCTGTGTTTGCGGCCGCTAATGCGATCTCCGCTCCACTATGTTATTTGACTCGGAAATTGGTTTTCCGAGCTTTTTGTAGTTACCATTTTAAAATGGTTTGCTGTGGAAATAGGTTCTGGTACTAACTGGAAGTAATAAGTAGGAAATTGCCGAAGATGGGGGATGATTTTTATAATTTAGATACACTTAGATTGATACTAGTCACCATTGTATATGAAGCATGAAAACCCGTCACGTCGGCCTTTGCGAGTGTGTCAATTTTCAGGTGCAGTTTGTGCATATTTGAGCAGGCCGTCATAATTTTGTCAACCGACGGCATCTACTACTGTAGGACATTGTTAAAATTACATATACATCAAATCAGATTTTTTTTGTCACTTTGTCGAGGCAGATTAAAAAAATATAATCTCATACCTCCTTCCACACCATTAAAAAATTACCCATCCAATCGAAAACTCCTAATTTCCATATTAAAATCGGAGTTAATTGGAAAATACGTTATAAATTACTGGGCCAATTAATTCGGTATCTTCAATCTGTGAATAATGGCTTAGCGACGTACGCAGTGCTTAATTTAATTTAGGTACATCTAATTTATTACTTAACTAATTGAGGTTGGTAAATCTAGAGTTTGGATTAGCTGAGGGAGCTATTGATCTTTGCTCGGCTTTCGAAGGGTTGAATGCGGTTATATATAATAGTACTGAGATTTTAATCAAAGAAATTGGAATAATTTTGAGTTTGCTGCAATAAATGTATCGAATTG
This sequence comes from Theretra japonica, assembly GCA_033459515.1. NCBI lineage: Eukaryota > Metazoa > Arthropoda > Insecta > Lepidoptera > Sphingidae > Theretra > Theretra japonica. The sequence goes on from CM065947.1 coordinate 13,105,113, forward strand.
CTAGACCTATACCCAAGTGTAGTTCAAGGAGATTGGCGTGTCAGTAGTCATAAGAGTATTAGTGTTTTTATGTTTTGTGTTTGGTGTCACGTTTTGCCAAGATTATAGAAAGCTTAGGTCTTTTCTTTAAATTCGACCATTTATCCGCTTTCAAAGGTTGATAACAATCTCTTACGACATGAATTAACTTGGATTAATGATAAAATCATTTCTTTTAATATCCAGAAAAAACATTCCTTTCAAATCGAAAAACTACCACACAGTGGGTTATTTAATCTCAATATCCAACCAGAATATTCACGCAGATTCACAATCCAAGTGCTGTATAAAAACAATAAAAAATACTCTTCAAATCAGAGTAATATAGTAAACACACGATATTTATACACAAAGTTTGCCACACCCGCACGGTTCTTTTAAAGCTGTCGCTTTGAAAATCGAAGTCTGCCGAATCGGGCCCGAACAAAGCACTACAAGGGAGGAAATTTAAAAAGGTATTTCTGTGTATCGTGCGTTTGACGCTGATCAATTGTTATTGGAACTGTTCCGCGCCTGAACTCCTTTGTTCGCCTCCTTAGCTATTGGCATAGATTAAAAATCATGTGTAATTGAACAATGTGTGTTGGAGAATTTTGTTGGTTGCGTTAGCTTTGTGACGGAATATGTTTTTGGTAGGTATTTCGTTTTGGTAATAATTATATTCGAAGTTAATTTGAAGTATAGATCTATATTTTGCGCTAGTATGTAGTTGTAAGTGCTTATGTCCACATGAGCAATGTATTTTTACAAAAATATTGTTTTTGTTAATTGATTATTCTGATGGTTGCTGAATGGCAATACAGTATATTTAGATTTAGATATTTTAGATTATATTTAAATACGAAAAGTATATTTTGCATATGTTGTAAAAAAAGGATGCCTCTATTATGTAATAGTTTATATTATAGTGGATTATCTTAAACAAAATAAACACCTAAAAATCCCTAAACGACCCTTATAAATCAGACAAAAAAATCTCTAGAACGTTTCATTTCAGGATAAATGTAGGATAAGATTAAACAAAACACCTGGAATTACCCTGACGGATCGTTTCCCTAACGAGGTCGGTGATGATACCCCCGGGAAGAACCCCTTATTTAGCCAATGATGCGCTAATCACCCCCAAGATTAAGGGCTGCCTCGAAATTTCTTTCCATAGCATCTTATTTTCTTTTAGGGTGTGGTGCTGCAACTCTTAATGATTATTGGATTTTTTTGTTGGAATACATTGGTTTAAATTAGATTTATATAAGATTGTCTTTTTCCTCGAGGAACAGTTATTGACGGAGAATTTTGATTTCGATTACTAGGTCAGGCGCGTGAGATTTTAAATTCGAATGACATGATTTCTCGGGATTTGCATTTTTCCCTTGTCATACTAGCATGACAAATTACCTTACAATGCACTCGATGTTAATTGTAGTGCAATTCACATAGAATATGCAAAGGTTAGACATGCCGATCTAATAATAATGTTTAATTTCTCCATACAGCATATACATCTCATGCTGAATTAAAATGCGGATACACTTGAATGGGGCACTGTAACCTTTGGCACAACTAAAATGTTTAATTATTATTTATTTATTTTGTGTTTCTACTTGTCTGTCTCTACATTTACATGATTTTAAATCAACATTTTGGAGAGTGCAGACCGCTTATCCATTTCATTTTATTGCAGCCCACCTAAAATAAACCCAATTACCACTATTAATTGTACTGATTGAAAGCATCAAAAAGAAACTTATAGCGTTTAGAATATAGTTTTTTCCTGCTCACTTATTGAGGCGGCAGTAAATGGCGCTCAGCGGCAAGTTTTTGGGGTAAAATGGGTCGCTTGCTTTCACAGCGAGCCGGTCGCGCCGTGTGAATAGCGTCGGAGTAGTTTCTACATGTTCGAGAGCCCGCGTACTTACAACCAGCTCGGAGCTGTAATGTTTATAGGTTTAAATCAATTGTTTACTAGACAATGTATGCTGAGCAAGTTTAAGTAAATAAGAGCTTTAGTCTGAATCATTTATGAGGAGAAATTGGAAACAGACTTAACAAATTGAAATATGACTTTTGTTTTTTTATGTTGCATGAATTTAGATCGTAAATCAATTCGCCCAATACTGAAATGCATTCGGAAAGCACGAATATATTTTGCTCAAATGAACCAAAATAAATATTTCTATTTTTCGATTCCTATTTATTTGTGTTACGAAAATCGAACACGAGGATATTTTTTATAGCAAGCATCCCAGACAATAGGCGAACGCTCTATACCTTATTCGTATTATCAAAACTTGAATGACAAACATATTATACATATGATATATCAGCCACAATACACAAACAACAAACTAAGCTAACACTTTGATGACGTGTACAAAGATAAAAGATTCGTACACAAAACGAAACAATTTTTAGAATTTGTGCCTGGCCGTTTGTCTCGCCGGCCATTACTGGGAAAGGCCGTGGATTTCAGCGGGAATTCTGAACAATAAGAAAGACTTTCAGCGAACAAAGGAATAAACAAAAGCTCAACAATTAAAGATGTAATGCCTTTATCTATGAGTTTGGACACTTTGTTCTCGTATTATTGGACTATTTTTATTCTGTTGGGTCAGCTATTGATACTGCTTTTCTTTTCGATCTGGTACGGGAATGCGACTTGGCTCTATCTTTCTCTTTCTAACTAGGTTTATATCTTACCACGGTCTTTATCTGATTAATTTTTAAAATTCAAATTTACAATAAAATTATGGCTCTTTTCTAATACAACTTGATTATTGAAAGTCGAAAATATTTTTTTATTGCTACGAATGGTGAGACGAGAATGCTATACACCTGATGGTAAGCGATACCACCGCTTATTGATAGTGCCCAAATCAAACACCGCCATGAATTACAAAGCAATGCCTAGCATACCACTGCGCTCGCCATACTAAGATATAAGATGTTAAGTCTCAATAAGTCCAGTAGTTACTCTGGCTATAATATCCTTCAAACCGAAACACAACAGTGCATTTACACTGCTGTTCTCTCACAAAATATGCCCACGGTTGTCTGGTAAAATTCGCTTTAAGCGATAAGATCGCCCATTGTATTACCAAACATAACCTGTTCTTTTTTTAAGCTGAATAATGTAACTTGGTTTGCAATAAAAAAATATTGTATTGTATTGTAAAATATGAGATCTATCACCAGTGAATGTTAGTTTGTTGTTTTATGCAACAATACACTTCCATATTTTTTCCAGTTTATAGCCTGGAAAATGATGTCATAATCTGCTATATACATGATTCGCAAAAACGTATTATGTATTTTTACATGTGTTAGATATTGAACTCTATGCAGGTGACGTCGCATATAAAATTACTGGTGGTAGGTATCTCATACGTGAGAGACCGCCAGGGTAGTTACCACCGGAACGTCTATGTCTTCCGCCAAACAGCAGTGTAAACGCATTGTTGTATTCCAGTTTAAAGGACATTGTAGCTAGAGTAACTACTGTACATAATGAGACTTAAGACCTTATGTCACAAGATGGCCTGATGATGACTGCCTCGGTGGCGTAGTGGTACTATGGTATGATTGCAAAGCTGAGGTCGCGGGTTCGAATCCCGGGTCGGGCAAAGTGATATTGGATTTTTCTATTCATTATCAGCCCGGAGTCAGGAATTTGTGCCCGATATGGCGATAGGCTCGCCCCCTATCACATCGTGGGACAAAATATACAAGGCAAAACGTGGGTGTTCTGGTAGCACCTCTGCCTACCCCTTCTGGAAAGAGGCGTGTGTTTATGTATGTATGTATGTATGTCTCAAGATGGCGAGCGCAGTGGAATGCCAAGTATTGCTTTCTAATTCATGGTGTTGTTTGGCTTTGCTACTATCCATGAGCGGTCGTATCGCTTACCATCAGGCGAATGGCATACTCGTCTCGCCATTCAATGAGATAAAAAAAACCTTTTCAACATCTGGACCTTCAGATAAATAAACATACGTTAAAGTGAGATATCCTTTGAGTTCATAAATTAAACGTATCTCAAATAAATCATACCAGCCGTCGATAAATAATGCGACTCTGTGGCTCTCCGTCCATTCATCTCAGTAACGAATGTCCAGAGAGGACGCAACTTTTTGCGCTTCCGTTTTCATAGTTAAGTAACTTTAAACTTTAAATCTCTCGGAGATATTGCAGCCGGGAATATAATTGAGTAATATCCCATTTTGCTATTTAGTTAAATCTTATTACTTTCTATAATTTTACGTATTGTAATGAAGTTAAAGATACAAAAATTACTAGTTCGGACTCTACATTGGTCAAAATAAATACTTTGGATCATACAAACATTTGCTTCAGTACAGCGATCAAAACGATTCTAAAATGAGACTAGTTTTAACCAACTACTTCATTGAATTATTTCCTTACCATCATAGCCATAAAATTTTAATATTACCGCTTTCAGATTTCATGAGTATAAGAAAAAGTCCAAAAAAACTAACACACAATATTAATATTATTGGTATAAATTAATGGGAAAAGAGCAATGTACTGCGAAATATATTTATCAGCTACGCGGCCTACTTCCAATGCGTAGCACCGTGTAATTTATAGCACTATTTATTAAGCAAGCTACACTTGCTACGAACGCATTCATATGCTACGCCACTACGTACCAAACGTAGCATGCGGATAAAATTATCTGCTGAAATTTTACTACGATGCTAATAGATTAATGCACTTTATGATTATTAGTTATTTTAAATGATAGGTTACAGCAATAAAATGATGACTGAGGCACTGATGTGTTGTATTTGAAAATATTATGTTAGCCCTATAAAGTATCGACCGATAAACACACATAGCATTGTCCTATAAAGCCCAGGTCCGAACCATATTTTAACGCCAAAACTGATATATTTTCAATGTCTGTAGACATAAGTAGCTCCCTCAAGGGTAATTTTTAAAGCATTCTTTCAATGTACAATTCTCCTATGTAATACGAAATTTCTGTGCGGAATTTCATGCTTTCTAAATTAAAAACTATTTTGTTATTGTTCTATTCTATTTTAAATTTTGCGTCGCAGCACCGTGGTTCTAATTTGATATTTGCGCGAACCAAATACATAATTCTATATATAACTTGGAACAACAAGGCTGGTAGACGAAATTAACGCAAACTCTCAATAAAGTTGGATACACCGTCGCCGACACTGCAGAGGTGTAATATCCCCTGGGTATACAGAGCTCTTCTCGTACCAACCTCATCTTAATACCTACACACGAAAACCTACCCTCCAACCCGTACATAAAGTTGCTTTTACTGTGGCAATTTTTAAATACTTGGTTGTCATTTTTTCAGATTATCCGTTGCGTTAAAATCTGGAGTGCAATAAGACCCCATCTAAAGACGGCTTTAATTACAGTTTTTTTTCCCGAGTCCGGACAAAATAAATTCGTTTGAAGGTGGTAGTGGGTGCATAATGTGGAAGTGTATGATTTTTGTGGAATGAAAAATGAGAGCTTATACAGAGTTTTGATGCTTGAAAAGAAATAAAACTCCGTTTTTAGTAATTTTATTATATCGTACTTTTTTACATTGAGTTTTGATGCAAAGTAGTCAAAATCGAATGAGAAGAAATGTGTGGCGACATTTCGACACAGTTTGAAGCTGCTGCCGTCATTTGACTACGTCATCTCTGTGACAGCCATTCTGCTATAGATCGGCCATGTTCATCCGTTGAAATCATGCCAATTAAGAAGGGACTCGCAATAGAAAAATTATCATAATGTGACATCACAGTAGCACATGTAGCTGTCTAGGTATTTTTTACACTCGGATTTTTTTATAGCATAGATCCGGCAAACGAGCAATCAGGTCACCTGATGGGAAGTGATCGCTGCCGCCCATAAACATGCATAACGCTAGGATCCTGAATGTCTTGCCGGCCCATCAGATCGGCAGGGGAGTGGGAAGGAAAAAGTATAGGAACAGGAAAGGGGTATTGGGCATCCGACACTTGGTTTTGTAGTGTCTGCCGCCTCTATACATGTATTCTACATGAGCCGGTTTATGTATATAACATTATGTCTGTCTGTAAAATCCTATCCATCGTTCTAGCCACTAACTAAACTTTCTTTTTATCTCTGCATCATTCTAGGTTCAACTGGTACAGAATTCCTCGGGCCTTAATTCTACCTAGACACAATTTTTATCTCTCTCCCCCCCCCCTCTTCCCCCTATCTCTCCCCCGACCTCTCTCAGGAAGTCCACTGCTGAACATAGGCCCCCCGCATAGATCGCCACTTAGACATTTATATACATAAGGTGTGAATAAATACACTACGTTAAATCAACTAATGTCTAATAGTAAGTTCTTAGACGAGTTGTCTAAACACGCCGCAGCTCGTAAGCGGCGCGAGTGGCGTGTACTGAACTACAGTACCGCGGTGCCTGGTTATCCCTGCTTAGTAGGCACACCATCATACTGGATAATGCAGGATATTATTTGGATTATTACAAGTATATTCGCATACATAAATGTAAAATAGCAAGTTAAAATTAATCACTGCACTTGATTGTAAATGCGGTGTTGTTAAGACATCTCATACGTGAGAAATAAAGACTAGAGATAGTTGATATATTATGCTTGCTAAAAACTGATGTATCTGTGTAGACAGGTTGAATAACTAATTTCCATCATTGCACAAATCAGTGACAGGATCGCATTTTAACCTTCAGAGTAATACGCCATGAAGTCGTTTCGTTAATTGGTTGATTGACATGTTTTGTATTTCAATATTACCACCGATTACCATTGGCGTTTAATCTAGTTTTAACAATCGAGTAGTATATTTTACCATTTTTTTCTGTTTGGCAAAAGTAGATTTATACATAAGTGGCTTATTTATTGGATTTATGACAATAAATTAATTACTAATATAACTGAGATTTCACTCAAACACATGCCGTACCTAATACTTATTACGTCTAAAACTATAGTTTAAACTACAACTCGTTCACGACTGACGTATTGAAAATTAATTGTAAAAGCCTTCAAACTAAGCTAGGTAATTCCGAGAATTAATTTTAGTTTGTAGACGGGCGGCTGGTGTCTACAGTAAACATTGGCAAAATATTTGGCAAACTTTTAGACCCGCCGGTTCACGCTGCTTAACTGTTGATACCGGGCCTAAGTTGATCCTCGCGAAAATACTTTTGCCGTTTCATTAAATTTTCTTGCTCCTTATTTGCTTCGGTTAGACAATATTATTATTTGTTAGTGTAAAATATGTAGGTCGTTAAAGGTACATAATAGATGGGTAGCGTTGACTGGGATGGAACCACTGTCTCACAGAAAACTAAAAGATCAAGAGTCCGTGGCCTAGACACTTGACTTTCGTCATTTCGTAAAGGCTGAAAGTTTGTCTGCCTCTGACATAGACATCACACGACCAGCTATTATGAAGTTCCGATCTTGGTGGCTTTCGATGTTATCAGACGAAAGTCTGGCGGCCTCGGGCTCTTGGTCTATAACGTGAAGTAACAGCAGTGCTGTTGCGTTTTTTAGGTGAGTGAAATTGCTAGGGGCTTAAAATCTGGTGATTTTTTTAAATCCAACAAATTCCCGCACTCATGGTCACCCGCACCTACGTAGAGCGACAAATCCGTGCAATGCGTGTGTGTTAGCGCTGTAATCTGATGGAGCAGGCGCGACGCTCGATTGAAATTAAGTGAAATAAACGAAAACATACTGCGTTGAAGCCAGGTTTTTACCTTTTGGTTGGAGGAGTATTTTCTTGTGGGTATGTGGCTTGTAATGTTGTATTGGGTAAAGAGGTGAAGTTTTTGATGAATTAATTTAATCGCGTTATTGATCCCATGGTATTGCCTATGGGTTGTGATGTGTACGGTCGAGGGTTCGGAATAAAGGTCGAGCTATTCACGTGATGTGAGCTTCCCACTTTGAGCAACTTCGGTGACTTTCCTAAGACTGGAAATTGTGCCTGATATCCCATCCTATCCTCGCTCGTCACAAACGCGACCAAATTCTTACGATGGTGCATTATACAAGCGAAAACTCTTACTATCTTTAGTTGATTCTTGTCGTGAAGTCAAACTCGCAACATTCAACACTACTCGTACTACGAATATTCCAATAGAGTTCAAAACAACCGCAGCCACTGATAAAAATTGATGACGCTAAAAAACTATATTGTCGTATGCAAATGTTTTTCATGCAAACTTCGCATGCAATATGCGGGTTTGTTATAAATTCGCGTCCCGCGGGAGGCTCGGGCCCCGCGGGACGGCCGGCTCTGCTCCAAACGAGTTTACACTAACACCAACGAGAACAATTTTACAGTTGTGTTGCAATTTTTAAAGTTAGTTTGTGTTTTAAATGTGATTGAGCGCTTGATGTGGATTTAATTGGATGTTTATGGCGCTGTGAGCGATGGGCTAGTAAATACTAGGAATCTTTGGTGCCAATTTATTGTTATTTTTGGAAATAGGGTATGTTTTTCTTCTTTGTATTGTATTGTATAGGTGGAGTAAATTAGCAAATAGCTAGGCTAAATCAGTAATGAGTTACCGCCCTTGATATAGAAGGGGAAAAGATAGGAAAAGACGGGACAAAAAGGATATTGACCCTCCTAAGTTTTTACTCATAGAACCAAATAAATTACACGTCGATGTTCTATGATGTATTTGTATATTAGTTTCAGACAATTATGAGATAAAAACACAAGCTAAACGGTTTTCCCGTGTATTTGTCTAGTAGGTTTAATTAATTCCTAAGACTAGTTATGTACAAATAATATAAGGGAAGTTATTAGTTTCGTTACTAGTTGTATTGTGTCGGTATATCGTGTTCTTAACTAATAATTATCCTTTGTAAACGTGACCATTTTGCTAAGAGCTGCTAAGATGTTGCGTTGTAAGTTAGGTAACATTAGGTTACTGTATGAAAGGGATCGCGTCTTTGAATAATAAAGGCGTATAGGGGCTGGAATTATGTTATATTATACATTTTATAAGTGGTAGACATACATACGTACATAAACATCTAATTTCCCAGAAGGGGTAGGCAGAGGTGCAACTAGGACACCCACGTTCGCTTTATGTGTTCCGGCCCATGATATGATAAGGAGCGAGCCTATCGCCATGTTGGGCACAATATTACGACTCCGGGCTGATAATGAACAGAACAATCCAACATCACATTGCCCGACCCGGGATTCGAACCCAAGACGTGAACTTTGTAATCATACCGTAGTACAACTACTCCACCGAGGCAGTTTAAGCGGTAGACCCATTATTTATTTATTGTAGAGTATTGTGGAGATGACCAGGCTCAAGTGAGGTATTACTATTGTCTCACGGAACACCGACGTGACGTAAAAGTTTATTTGTTCCATTTCGTTCAGTAATTGACATTGTCGGAGTTCTAATACCAATTTTCTCCTTCCTTTCGTTTTCCTTCCTTTTCTGCTTCCATTTTAAAAACTCACTATACGGTGTAAGTACTGTAGATGTTCATGGGCGTCGTTCACCATCAAGAGAACTAAGGTATAAATTCCGTTCACTAGTAAAGTAAGCTCGTATCTCTCATGATGATATTATATTATTGCTATAACGTATCTATCTATGAATCCACACAGTAAAAGAGAATGTCAAAGAGCTCGCGTTTCGCGTGTTATCCCAGGGCATTATGAATTAATTCGATTGTCATTATATATCACTGCGCCTCCATTAAACTGAGTTATACTGTCCGAGAACCGCCACGTACCCACTATAAAAATATATTCTCCCTAATATATAGCAGTTTTATGAATAGCTTCGGGCTACGCGACTTTCACATCGCTTCAGAACATAATAATAACAATGAAATATTTATTTATTGCCAGAATTGTAATTTAATAGAAAATGGTTATGATGAAATAAGAGACAACTATATCAAGTCTTTGGATAGTCCTTGGCATGTACTGCATTTATTATTAGAAATATTGTAGCCCCTTTAAGGCAATCAGACTAGCACAAGGCCGCGATGCTTGGTGCAAGAAAATAAAACTTACAACTTCCAGATGAAGCTCTCACGATAATCATCACTGAGTCAACGAATGAGGAGAGTCATGGAAGTATAAAAAACCTCAACCACCCTTTTACTTATATGCGTACAATTTTGAAGCTAATCATTATTGATAATATGCAAACTCTAGCTCTTTCTCAACAAAAACAGATGAACTTATCGCTGGCCATAATAATTTTAACCCTAAAAAGCCAAATCCGCAATACATTAGCACAGTTAATCCCACCCATCCGTATCATTTATACACGTTATCCATATATCGGATATAATTCACTTCTGTCCGTCCAACCCTTAAATGATTGCCGGCACGGTATCGCTCGTTTTCAATTTGGGGCAGCCCTCTTTTCTTAACGTTAATCACATTTCAGGTCCAAATTATACCAGCCGGGGTAATGCGCAAATTCGTTATTATATGGATACCAGGGATCCGGATTGACTTGACACGGGCGAGCACTTGGATAGTCTGAAATATTTTATTGAAGGTTGCTGGATTAGTTGCCAGATCTTGCTCTGCTGCCTTAAGTATCAGCTCATATACGTCCCAATGCAGGGCATGGACCTCCTCTACAATGGAGAGTACGATGGGGAGGGGTTAGGCCGCGCTGGCCTAGTGTGGGTTTGCAAATGGTTTACAGGTTTCCTGACGATGTTTTCCTTCACCGTTATAGTGCGTGGTGATTGACTATCAATACACACATGACTCCGAAAAGTTAGAGGTGTGCCCTGGGCTTGGAATCAGCGACCACCGTGAATATGTTGGCAGTCGCGTCTGGTCCGTTTACCAACAGGCCACCACGTACTTATATTAAACATGATTATCTTTCACATACGTATCAAGTCAATCGTCTCAGTGACCATTTCGCGAGCCCTTTGTGCCGGATGCTTTGTCCCTTGCCCAGCGACGTGAAAGCTTAAGATATTCTCTTATTAACTGAACCACCGTGTTTTGTCTTACTAATTGGGTGTCCGGTAATTTTATCTTCGCTTTTTTGTTCATAACAAGAGAAGTGATAGAGTGTTTCGAGAAATTTGTCGGTTTTTTAATTTGTGGCTAGTTGTTGTGATCATGACATTATTTTGAGGTTGGTATGGCGTGCCATTTTTCATGTATTATACATTTTAGATTAACGAAAAGGAAATGGAAATCAACCGGTTTATTTATCATAGATCAATCTATAATTGAGAAAAGCGAACTTCAACCAGTCAATATTTTGTTTAAATTGTAGAACTAAGTATTTCTCCCAGAAATCGTTGAATATATTTCGAAAACGCTTCTTTTCATAGCTCACGTAGCCAAGACTTACTCCTGCACCCAACATTTATTAAATCATTACTTTGGCTTTAATCCACCAAGTGCCCAATACACAGCAGACCTAACATCTCCTAACCACAACATAACATCTCATAACAGGACACTGCACTCCCATAAAAGCAATTTGATTAAACATGAGGGTAGCTTGCAGGCGGTATCTACAAGCGCAGCCTTGCAATTAGTCGGCCCCTCGCGCGTAACTGCAAAACTTCCGTTTCATTCATTACACTTAAGGTCCTCATTATGCCTATATTGGAGCATGGCCAAACGGCTCCAGAGGAAACTTTAGCAATAATTGTTGCTTTACAAGGCCCAAGCGTTGGATACGCAGCCGGCGCCGCTGTTTAGGAGAAGTTTTCTGGTTTGTTCTTTTATTGCCGAAGGTGTTGGAAGATGGAACGGTTAGTAGACTTCGCTGGAGTTTCAATGCTGGACCATTTGGTGCTTTGTTATATAGGTAAGCATGAGAAACGATTGGCTCGTAGTCGAAAATGATGGACCCTGTTGAAATTATATTACGTGGGGAATCGCTGTTTGGTTCCTGGAATGGGTGTGCAAAGTACGGAAGAGATGTGATCATTGAAGGGTAGACAGCTGGATACACCTGGGTGGACAGGTTTATCCGCCCAGAGAGCGACCACCGTACAAAAGTATAGAAATTCATCATAGTAGTCCATTAAGTGTGTCGCGTTTCGGATTGAGTCTGTCTGGTTCCGATCAGGTTGTGCGTTTAGACTACAAAGTCTTAAAAAAATATTATAATTTGTTCCTCCTCCATTTTATGAAAGCAGCTCCTAAGCCTAACAATATTCTTTTATTAAAAATGTTAAAAAATTTTTTTACACATTATCACGTGAACTCATTGCTCGTTTGATGTATATATCCCATCACATAAGACATACCTTCCTATTTTTACATATCACAAATTCATACTGCCATTTTAATTCGTAGTATCTATTAAAATAGTGTCATACAGTGTTGACAGTAGACTCGACATAGCGCGCGCACGCGGCGGATGGGCCGACCACACGCCGGCCTTGCCCAGCCGAGCCGACGCTCCCCACGAATAATTAATACTATTGTGTCAGAGAAATGATTTAGGTTGCGTATGAGGAGCTGGGAAATTCGGGACGTTCGTGATCCTTATAAAAAGTTACATAATTCAACTCAAATATGCGCCACTGAGGACACTGACACCTAAAATAAAATAGGGGTCGATTGAGAGGGATTAGGGTGAATAATATATTATACATTATTACAAACTTGTGACCTGACCGGTGATGGCAAATCTGACAGTAAATAGTTCAGCAGTGTAGATTAAACAGTTATGTATACGTGTTTTAAGTCTTTTGGTTATTTCAAGGAAATATATCATCATCATCATCATCGTCATCATCAGCCCGTTGCTGTCCTCTGCTGGACATAGGCTGCTCCCAAGGCCTCGGGCCAGATGGCGGGACGACTTGCACAAGAAGGCCGCATGCGACTTTATACATAAAGTAGCAGACCGGGCTCTGTGGCGTACCTTGCAAGGAAATAGACATATAATTCCATACAATTCAGATCATAATATTTTAATTTAAATATCTGACAATTATGTCGGCATAAGAAGAAAATTCACGGAAATATTTGCCTCAGTGCGGTTTCAACACACGAACTTTCATTTCAGACCTAGCTTAGTCCATAATTAATGATAACTTATTTATGATAGTGTGGCGTAGTTTATCAACACTGTATATAATGTGTCCACCATCCAAACAAGTTAAACAGCATTAAAATAAAATCATTATAATATTAACTACTTTTTACTCCTTAATATTACACAACCATCTATCGGTCTGATATCTATCGCCATCCTAAGCCATAAAAAGTACATTATTACTTTAGACCAGCTTAATCCACAATTTTTTCCGTACAGCAGCGAGATTTTAAAATACTCTTTTAATAACTTCATAATAAGATCCATAAATACTCGCCATGTGCGGCTCCGCTCTTAAAGGGCAAGGGGTCATCAGTACAGACGGCAGCGTGGAAGCTTTGTACATAGTTGTGAAAGCCCACAAAGGTCGCTCCTTGCTTTCGTTAAACTAGGCGCAGGTATTCCCGACTACAGCTTTGTCGTGCGAGATTGTTGTGCTGTAATTAACTGTGATTTTTTTTGTTTAAGAATTTTTTGAAAATAAAGTGGAGTCAGACTCCTATTTTCCGGTAAATACAAGATCATTTTTGACCTCATAACCCCCGAGATTGAAAAAATAATACTTGTACTGTACTGTACTGTATCAGCCCAGATAGGTCCCACTGTAAAGCACGAGCCTCCCCTACAATCGAGTGTGGTTAGGCCATGTAGTCCAATTATACTTGTAGAAACCATAAACATTTGCCTTGATGCGGAGATTGAACCTACGCCCTATTTACGTCTATCTCAAGACAATTTACTAACATAATTTTACACCCAAACAGGTCTTTATCATGGCGTATAAAAATGCCAAACGAAGCCTACAAAGTGTGTCACATAATATAGTGTAGTGAGGTGGCCGGTGATTAAGTGCCGTTCGAAGCGGAACGTGCGAAAGTTAAGCGAAAAGAGAAATAAATGCGAAAAAAACACCCCCTTTGTGAGGCCCGGTCGATGGCAGGGGAGCGCGGGGCGATACAGATTATTTCGTTTAAACGAAACTCCTTTCGGGGACACGTTTCGGCGCTGTTCCTTTTTAATTTGAATCTAGAATTTTAGAACGTTTTTTAGAAGAAAAGGTGAGGTTTTGCTCTTTGTAATTTTGGCGGCGAAAAGATTATGTTTTGCTGAAAAAAATTATAGTTCGGATGTTCGCAGATATTATCTTTAATTAACGGCTGATTTATGTTTTTAATTGCTTGTTTTAAATGTTAAATGTCAATAAAAGTTCTGATATAATTCCATAAAGATTACCTGATAATTACAAGAAATATAATACTAATACTCAGAAATAATAATAAAAAAAAAACTGTGTTTCAAATGATTTTGAGTTAACACGAAAAGCGTTTTATTAAGCCCATTCTATTTTATGGGCCAGTAATAAACGTAATAAAAAGTGCCGCCTTCAAAAACTTTTGAGTAATAAAATAATTTAATTAACGACACCAGGATTTCTCAAATTCCGACTTAGTTAAGTGACAGGGGGTTATACATCGAGGAATGTCGACTCAAATGCTATATATAACTTAATAATACTTTTTATCAAAAAGTTGAAAAATTTTGGTTATAAAAAATTATCATATTATTGGTTCTAATATTGAATCAAGATCCGTACAGCTACGTTAAGGATACTCAACCTTGGGATCTGGAAGCAAAAATGGAGAAAAAATTTAAACAACATTGAGTCTTTTAACTGAAACATAAATACATATTATATCAGCCTGTAGGGTATGTATAGGCTGAATACACACATGACTCAAGAAAGTTACATATATACGACCACCTTTAAAACAGTTGATCATATCCAAACAGTAACCATTCCACCATCCAACTATCAGACCACCACCACACACTTTTGACACTAAATTAGTTCTACCAAATAAACCATCTAGCTTGAACAGCTCACGACAAAGCTAATCTTTATACACAAAAAACATGAACAAGAAATAAAAACTGTACCTTCGTCAAATTCCGTCCCAGGGGCGCGGCAGTCGCAGTATTTCAAGTTATAATGTGGAGTGGCCAGCCTCCCGCCGGGCTGTCATCGCCTCGATATGGGTTATCATTTGAATTTTATATCGATGGAAAGTTGTGGCGAGTTTTACTCGAGTGGGAATTGGTGTTGAAGAATAGGATTTATTTAAAGAATTAAAAGTAACGTTACTATAGGTGCGAGTAAAATAATAAAATACGGAAAGTTTTAGATTGTAGTTGTTTTAATATTGCAAAAACTAAATATGAGAATGTGCTTGCCGCTAACGATAACAGCTGAAACGATGGAAGAAATATTTTAATCTAGAAAGATTCAGATTTCTCTGATTACACTTTTGACCTCACCTAGGGTAGCGAAAAACTTTTCTATCGCAAATAAAAACATTAATTACACTGATTGTACATATATAATTACATCCTGGCAACAATTAAAAAGTAATCACATATCCCTGTCACATCCGAATTCACAAATTGAAATGCAATTTAAATTTTATCACTGTTAAATTATTTCCATCGTGCCGGGAAGTAATTAAATTTAAAACGATCGTCCCTAAATGTGCGCAAAGCAAATAAGTCTATGACAGAACGGGTTCAATGATATTCGCATGGGTTTAATCCCGGGCGGCTGACAAAACACACCGTCTGATTGAAAGAAAATAAAATATTCAACATACGCTGGTTGAATTTTAAATTGGTGTTCAAATAACGCTGACCGGGTACGGAGACTGCGGGATTGTGCTAGTAAGATAGGAATCTCTTTTTAAATAGGACTTTTAGTTTTCGGACGGTCGAGCGCCTTATTGGTGTAATGGGTTGGGTTAGTAAGTTGGAGAAGTGTTTGTAGAAATATTTCTATATTACTTTGATTTTTGTTGTTTTATATTTTATACCTAATAAAGTGTCTTGTAAACAACTGAAAGAAAAATAGATGTTTTGTTTATAGCTCTATAAATTATACAGAGGGTTTACTTAGTAGCAATGGTGGCCTATATTAAATATAATGGCAGAGTCCCTGAGCTGTGAATCGCGAGGTTCAAGGTAGATTCCTAGGTAGAGTATTTTTCCTGAGATTTGAAATTGTACTCATGCATGGCATGGCAAATGGATCGTCACCTATCACACCTAGGAACTGGAATAAGCTCGACGAACTAACCATACCAATAATTGCCAATGATGGTACTTTACTATTTCTTTGCCTTTGGTGGTAAAACTACCATTACCTTTCCCTACAAAAATAATTTCCATTTTACAACACATAATTTCTGTTTCCCGCGACCTTACAAAATATACCAAAATCATTATCAATTTTCGAAAAAAATCCTCATAAAATATAATTTACAAACCCACCAGTTCCTACAACATTGTGTCTTGATAATTTCTCCGTGTACAAGCATTCCCGGTAAGTACTACCTTTCAACTACGAGTATTCCTTTACGCAGC
Source organism: Theretra japonica (assembly GCA_033459515.1). NCBI lineage: Eukaryota > Metazoa > Arthropoda > Insecta > Lepidoptera > Sphingidae > Theretra > Theretra japonica. Next base: position 13,121,656 of record CM065947.1, read on the forward strand.
ATTATTTTAAAATATTGTAAGGGTAATAAAAGTCAGCGCTAGTTCGCGGTAGTCAAAGAAGCGTTTTTTTATTCCCACAAAGACAATGCAATCAATTACCGCGGATTATGTTGATGGCGCACACAGTACAATTTGTACAGAAGGTTAAGTGTGGAACTATTAAATAATTATTAGTGATACGCAAACAGCTATAAAGGATATAAAGTGATCCGGTAAATTAAGGCACGTGGTTTTCTGTAACTATAGTGCGGTTGAAGTGGATTTAAGGTCGACAAACATTTTAATACTGGTTTGGTGGTGGTAGGATATTAGTATCCAGCTGGATGGCGACCACACCACATATTATATTTACTCTATCATACCACTGAAAAAAAACGGTGCTAATCTTTGCTCTTGTGATTGGAACGGACAGTGCAGTTGTAATTGCCTTTCATTGAAACGTACTGCTAAAAAAGTCGAATCTTGACTTTTTTTATAAAAACGTGTCCTACGTCGCGTACTGCATACCATTATTTCGCATCAGGCAGCTTGATACTGCTGTGTGAGCTGCATCGTATCACATTTATGTATAACAGCCCTCATTTTCGAAAGCTAATGCGGAGTACCAAAATTTAATGATAAATTAACGTACGCTTACGTTAGTTACGAGTAGATTGTAGGATGGTGCTGCTGAGTCGAATGACAGCTTCAAGTCCAAAGTCAATTTATATTGAACTGCAACTTAGTTTCACAAGGAAAGAAATGTCTAATTACCCTTTCTCTCTTTAGCTACGTGAAGTTTACTTCTAAATATAGGTATAACCGTCTCACTAGGTTTTCAATAATTAAGAAAAAATACATGCAAATCATTGGAAGATTTTCAGATTATGTCAAGAATGGCATTCCATAGGTACTAGGAGAGCATGATACACAAACACTGTTATTGGAAAAATTGTATTCAGCACTGAACACTTTAATTACAGACCTGATATAAAATCCCGAGCACACCTTCTGTACACACTGGGCTGCAGCACACGATAAAATGTGTATTTTTCTGTGTTTTATTTAATTTTAACACGTTGTGAGCTCGCAGCGTTTTATTAAACGACCATCTTTAATAAATAAAAGGTTTTAACCGCGCCCGGCGTGCTGATAAATTGCGCCCGTTTTATAATAATGCTGGCGAAATATGAGAATGTGCCAGATATAACAAGGAGATACTTTTTCTTCGTGCCGCTACCTACAGCGCTCCGGCTTACTTCTTGCCGGATTAAAAGTACGCTCCCATTGTGCTTTTTATTAGGCTGCTTTAGAGAAATTGATTTTGTGTTTCTTTAGTTACAGGAGACTAGAGGCCTATTAACTGTCTATTGCGATGTACATTGAAGGTTGATCGATTGTTATGAAAAAAAAAAAACTACGTCGTTTTATAAATTTAAATGACTTATGTTCGATTACTGGTGAACCGTAGTATTTTTATTAATTGATGGTCTACGTAAGTCCCGCGTTAAGGGTGCATAATATATAACAGGCCGCCATAATTTTGTCAACCGGGGAGCGACGGCCAACGTCGGTGGATACTCTATCTGGAGAACACTGCACTATTTACTATTATAAAAAAACCTCCATTCAATTAGCACAATCGTTATAGCATGCACTTTACCCACCCACAAATAAATGCTGAATGAAGCGTTTTATTCCCAGATTCGCGTCACGTGTGCTTTCAGCTGGGTCACGTGACACGCGGCATGTCTCATTGACCGCCGCCGACCAATGGATTTCGGTTATTTTAGAACCGTTTCCGAAATGCATTAGTCAATTGCGCCTTTTACAAGGACTGTTTTATTAACCAGGCTGATTGTCGGAGCATACAAATATATACAGGGTTAGAAATGTGCTATTCACATACAATGCTCGCTACGAGCCATTTAAATTATTTGGACGTTTATCAGTTCAATACGACAGTAAATTAAAGGCAAATATATACAGTGGAAAATAAGGGAAACCGCCAAATAAAATTCCTTTAATATAAATAAAATAAAAAATAGAAGTTCTATGTCATGTAAAGTCCACCAAACCGCACTAGGTCAACGTGGTAGACTATATGGCCTAATCACTCTCAAGCGTACACTCGATTGTAGTGAAGGCCGGTGCCCTGCACTCGAACGTAGGACTGATATAGACAGGCTGGCTTTGGGCTTAGCTATGGTGGTATCAATATTTCACGAAAACCCACGTGAAGCGGCGGTATTGTACTCGAATTGCGTTCGAAACTTAACAGGGCAATAACGCATCTACTCGTGTATCCAAGTGCTGTAAAAGTTCGTGGCCGGTAGTAATAACTTGCAATGAAGTAAACCTCTATTATGTACCCTCAATATCCATTTTTTTATCAGCCCATATACGTCCCACTGCTGGGCATGGGCCTACTCTACAATCGAGAGAATCGATTGAGAGTGGTTAGGCTACATAGTCCACCACGCTGGCCTAGTGCGGGTTGGCGGACTTACATACCGTAGAAATTCTTTTAAAATCGCTACGGTATGCAGGTTTCCTCACGATGTTTTCCTTCACCGTTAAAGTGCGTGGTGATTGACTATCAATACACATATAACTCCGAAAAGTCAGAGGTGTGCCCTGGGATTTGAACCCGCGACCATCGTGAACATTTAGGCAGCCGAGTCTGGTCCGTTACCAACACGCACCACGCACTTGCAATATCCACGTTGTGGTAATTTCATATTCATGGCCTATATAGGCGGCTTCCAACAGGTCAATGTGGAGATCCATGCGGGAGGGCTTTTTTCAGCAGTGGATTTTTTGTAGTTGAAGAGAAGGTCGCTGGAAGTCGCTGGATACAGGCCGCTTCCAACAGGTCAATGTGGAGATCCTTAAGGGAGCCTATGTTCGGTAGTGGACTTCCTGAGGCTGAAGAGAGAGAGAGAGTCCGCAAGTTCCCTTGTTTGCTGTATACTAGGAGTAGGTACATTATTGTTATGTCAGTTTTTCTAATCAATGATGACATTTTTTAATATGTATTAATAGCGGCAATTGAAAATTATTGTTACAGAGTGAGTTTTTTTCGTTGTTTCTTCTTCAGAAATACAACAGGTTCCAAAGCTGTGAGAAAAAAAATCTTATGAAATATTATTTCAATGAAGAATATTTGTTATATTTTATGGGTAATTATGATCCCTTTTTTACATTGTTGTTATCAGTTAACGAGCTAAACTGCGTCTGCTTTGAAAATATCTTGGTACTACCCATCCAATAAAAATATTTTATGATCCACATTAGGGAGGGAGCTGGTTAACAACCCCTTGGGGGGTTAATACGGGATGCGTGTTATGCAAACGGGTATTAAAATTTATAACACGTGGGTTAGTTTTAAATTCTTATGGCAATTCATATCGCATTTATAAGACGCTTAGGAGATCGAAATCAGAGTTGATAGAAATAGATTTTTTTTTAAATTATGAAATGTGTTATTTGTTGCATATGGAATGAATGAATTTGATTGTTATATTGGCACGGCAAAATGGCAACAATGCGCTTGCCCTAGCTCATCCACTGAATTGTGTCAGCCTGCTCGAATTGGGTATGCGCAGGGTAAACCCAAAACACCGTATACCACGCGATACAAAACAAATTAGCTTAATATTACAATTTTCGTTAAACAAAACCTTTTAACGACCTCTAAATTATGAATTACACCTTTACCCCTTTACAAAAGAGTCAAAAGGCACTAAAGCTCTACAATAGTATTAAAATAAAATATTTAAAATAACCCCATTCTCCAACAAACGAATATTAAAGCAGAGCAAACCCAACACACGTACAATTCATATATCCATTGAAAATCTTTTATACCCAAATCCCTAACCGCCAAAGCCAGCGATTTGTCCCGAAACAAAACAAAATGGGGCCAGCGACAATACACGGACGGACAAAAGGCCACATTTCCCTAATTAGAAGTTAATCGGATTGGCCGCCGCTTCAAGCGAGCATTAACAATTCTGGAAACAAAAAGTTTTTTTCAATTGACTCGGTCAGAATCAGCGGTGGGGTTGGATTATTGTGGCGCTGTGTGCTGGTTTGCAGGCTTGTGACGTGTGGTATGTAACCACTGTTGAAATATTTAAATACTTTTAAAAAATATGAACAATTCTTTAGGTCAGTCTTTCGCTTCAGCCTTAGTAGGTCTACTGGTTATCATTGGATTCTCTTAATGATTTCCACAGTAAGCTTCTTTAACAATCTGCATCTGCCTACCCTGGAATCCTAACTCGGTCGTTTGTTTACCTTGTAGACTAACGTCCAGGAAGTTGTGGTGAAAATCTGCCTTCGAAACATCTGATACGAATTATGAACTAACTTTGCTGTCATGTTCAAGTGGTCAGTGAAATGGCCGAAGGTTACATTAAAAGATAATTATAATAACTTATTTTTATCCTATATCCTTCATTCTTGATGCTTTGCTTTTGCTGTTTTCTGCTTTGAAGGTAGTATGAATATAACTGTTCTTACTATTGGTCCAATCAGTGAGATTGTAGCAGGCACAACAACAACCTTTTCCCCTTTCCCGTCTTCTTCCTCTTTGTGATCACTTTCCTTCATGCTACTCACTTTATATTATAAAACAAGACATGAATAGTCCAATTCCGTATTGCTAGCTCTATCTCTCTTTTTCTTCCTTCAAGCAGTGAAGGTCTACTTCCGAACATCAAATTTCCATAGCAACTTATTTTTACTACCGCGTAATAATGCACTAAACTATACCCCACATCCAGTACACTTAAAATTTCTAAAAGATAATTAAAAATGTAATATAATTTGCAGCAACCGGAACGTTTTAGACGGTGTTGGCGGCCACCGCTTTGTTTTACTTGTGGCGAGCAGTCTAATAAGCACATATGTTGTACAAGCGTATAGAACGGTTACCGCACCGCTTTCATTAATCACAGATTAAATTAAGGATTCGCTGTGGCTCGAAGATTTTACTCAGTGCTCTCTCTGGTCTGGGGATAAATTAACTGGGCTAATGAGGCTTGGAAACCTACTCACGTTTCTTAAGTGTGGTTTTTGAATGAAAATTCGTATATGTGAGTTCGTAGACTTAATTGAGTTGTAAACCTCACTAACAGTTTGACATGGTGTGTCATTAAGTCAGCGAGTTTCGGCAATCACCAACAATCCTAAACCCCTACCTTTTGTGATTTTTCCGCTTCCACTCTTAACCAAAAGGAATACCGTCACCCCATTTTCATTTAAGTTGTGAATGCAAGTGACTTTTCACCATGTGTGAAGCCATGCGATCTGAAATATTTCTCCATTATCAATAAAATAAAATAAAATATAATCACGACATGGAGTACTAATTCCAATTTAATACGGACTCTACAATTCGTGTTTTTTATTGTCTTGGCTAAGTGACTGCAGTGCCTAATTCAATTGCGAAAGATTTCTAAGAAAAACTTGATTTAAACTGACCAGACAAGGCTGAACATTTCATGGATACGTACTGGTTTTAGTGGAGAAAGGTCGGACTGGACTGTAAAGAAATACTACGCCACCGAGGCAGGCAGTTGCATTTTTTTTTTATTCTGGCACTAGAAATAATATCCACTGACATTTTTACATCAGCCTACTGGAAGTCAGATAGACACTGGATATACTCGGAGAACTATGTATTCACCTGGGTCATTATAGAAGACTCCTCACCATTGATTGCGATTCTGTCCGGGCGGAATATAAATGTCGTATCACTACCAACGTTGTATATTTGACTTTATTAAGCTAGCCTCGTGCCGGTAGGCAGACTTCTTATTGTACTTTTTTTTTTATTATAACTTAAAGTATTCAGGTTTCCTCATCGCAATAATTAGTTCAATAAACACATATGTAACTTAGAAAACTCAGCGTTCATTGGAATCGAACCCGCGACAGTCGTTTTGCTGTCCAGTTCACCCGAAACTGGGTCATCGCTCACTTTAGTTCCAGTCGTTCCTACACACAAGTCAACCCTTGCCCAACAAAATGCCACCCACATACCAGGCTTTTATCGGGCACAGGAATCAATTCCGTACGGCCACCAAATTGGATACGGCGGGGCCAGGCTGTAAACTGCACCGCGCCTTTTTGGTCCCATTATGACAGTTAACAAGTGGCCCGGCCTTTACTGTTCAAACTTGCCCGTAAGAGTGGCGGCACGGGCTTTTTTCACCCCTTCGTTAATACGGCGCGTGAATTTTCCGCCGGTCGACAAAATAAAAGTGTTGCCATTTTACGCCGCCCGTGGCGCTTTGTAGTCGGCTCGTTATTTTGTTGGCCGGTTCATTTTCGGGCGCGGCGAGGCTCTCGTCTCTTTTTGCTTACTTCATCAGCGACAGCCAGTGTCGGAGCTCGCGTGAATTTGTGTTTGGTGCAAAAAATTTTTAAAATCTTCACCGCTTTTATCCGATGAGTCGGAAAATTTCGTGCAGTTTCCGGTGTGGTATTTTTTGTGTAAATATATTTTTAGGGCAAAGATGCGTGTTGTCGTTGTTGAAGCATAAATTTAAGTTTAAAAAATATTATTTGATGGTGGCAGGATTATTGTAATCATCGCGATAGCAAAGGCCATATAGTATTATGTTTGTGATAGCCACCCCATGCTGTTGTCAGTCATCAATAAGCATGAATGGGCAGGCTCGTCCGGGGCGGTATCGCTGTCTCACTGGAGATCAACGAGCTTTAACCTCTCCCGATTTGAAGCGCCGGCAACACATCGATGACCCAACCGTTGTGAATGTTTACGAACGACAGTGATCACTCACCATCAGTTGACCTGTTTGCTCGCGGGTCCCTATTGTATATAAAAAAATAAACAGGATGGTGAAAACCCCGTCAATGAGTCAAGTGTGTTCATTTCTGGTTGAAAATGTGTATGTCCGGATTCCGCCAAACTGGCATAATTGTATCGACCAGCTACAGATAACTTTCTCTTATATGTATATAAAATGGATGCCAGAAAGAAAACAGGATCTCCTAGTCTGAAAAATTACTCGGGAAAACCAAACCAACTATGGCCTACTCTACCTTCTATAATCCAAACTAAACACCATCAAATTTGTAGTCATAAAGGGCCAATTTGCTAAGCACCTGAAAATTACAGCAATTTAACAAGTATTGTTAGTACTGTCATTATGAACTATAAAATGAACATGTTGTAGCGTCGGTCACGAAACCTGCACGTTTGACATTACGAGTACTCCACGGAGCGATCATTTGTCATACAAACTACGAGTAGAATGGTTATTAGCTTAAAAGCTTAATTTTCATATAAAAAAAACAACAACTCAGACACGCCGACAGCTGAGGACGGCGCTCTTGTAAAATTATGGAAAGGTCGATTAAGAGTGCTTAATGTTGTAGTCCACCGTATTGTACTGTATACGGTAAAATTATTGAGAGGTCGATTGAGAAGGCTTAGGTCATACTTCGTCAATTTGGCCTATGGTATTCACATAACATAAACCACACCGTATACAAATGCCTGTGAATCACAAAAACATATGACTCGGTGTGGTGATCGAACCCCGTGATAATCTCGAAGTCTGTAATTTTATATAATCTTTCCAAAAGCTCATGATAATTCGACACAACTCATGCACCGTCCGATAATAGTTATTTCACCTAACTCAAACCTGCAAAGGCCAGGCGAGGCCAAAAGCCGGCGTCAGCGGAAATCGTATTATCCACGCATTCACGGCGTGTCCTTCCGGAGGTAAGCAGGAAATAAAATCGCTGCCTCACTGACGGCTTTCACACGAGTCACCTTTTAACTCGGCCTCGCTTTGTGCGGCCCAGGTAACGTTGAATTCGATTATTGTTAACCCTTTTTGTGGGTATTTTTACCTTGCGGAGACGTGTTTTTGGGTTTTTCACGCGAACACATGTTGTTTTATTGTATTGTTTGGGTCTGGCTAATGAGAAAATGGCCCAGCCGTTGGTAGCTCACCGCTGCCCATGAATTTGTAATCTAGGTCATAGGTGCGTTGCTGTCCTCTCAAAATGGAATGGAAAAGACAAGAAAATCTGACGGGAGGGAAAAGGGGTAGTAAGCCTAAGACAATGTTGCAAAATAAAATACAATAAAAAAGCCTTCGCTTTACGTTAGTGTTATTAATATATATATCATACTTTATTGTACTTCAAATAATAATAGGTACGGATATAAAACAAAAACACTTATATCTATATGAAAAATACAGTTTTCGGTTTTACCGGTATCGGCTATTTCTTCGAGGCACTTTCTAGGTTCAGTTGAACTGGAGAGGAAGAGAAATTAAAAAGAAAAAGTTTTGTATGAGGCAGGAGCATCACTGTGGCAGAGTCGACCCTATCTAGTGTAACCATTTCCACCTGTAAAATAGAATACCCCTTTCATTATAAAATACCTTTACTTTCCACTCAACATGTAACGCGCTCATATTATAATAAGTAATTAAATTAAACCGTATACTCGCTTTCGCAAACAGAGGCCGCGCGCCATATAATCGAAAATGATCAAAGAAAAATAGCTCTTAAGCGATAAAACAGCGGCCATTACGCAGTCTGTAAACAATACACTCTTTTGACCATCGTTCCGGAAACGAATAAATAAAGTTCTTTCAATGGCCAGATTTAATTATGTACGCCCTTATGGTGGCAGCCTTTGAAACGCACTACGGGGTTCATGATGTGTTGTATTTATTATTGGCCTTTAGCAGGTAGACGAGCATGCGGGCGAGGATGGTAAGCGATCACCGTCGCCCATTTTGACCCTTCGCAGTGCCAAGGGTCCAAATCAGCAAGGTCGTTGACTACCGCTGCCGACATATCGCGACCATATTTTTCAAAATTGTTCTTTATATGCTACTACACGACCTACTGGTGTTCAAAGTGCATGGTGGTTTGATTGTAACGAATTGAATGGCAATATTCAAGAATGTGGTTTTATTTCGTCATGTATGTATTCTTAGTCGGTTATCACTTTATTTATTTATACTTAAATGGTGTAGGAAATTTTCATGAAAAAAGCTGTAGATATACCGTAGAGACTTTTCTAGGAATGCATATATTTTCATCTCCCGTCTTTTTCAATGAATTTTTTTAATTATTTTGAGATGGTGCCAAGTAATAATTGTCTATCAGATGATCTGTTTGGTCATGTATCGGACTGGCACAATAACAAAAATATATAGTCTGACTTGACAATCGAACTCACGACCTTAGTTTTGCAGCCGAAAAATGCTACAACTAGCCCATTAATATTATTTAAATAACAGTAAAGTAGCGATGTTGAAATAGCCAGTTAATTTTGTTTGGTCATTAGTATTTAATTATTAATCCTTCTTTGTTTTAGACTAACAATTAATGCATGCATATATACCGATTAAAAAAACAAATGAAATGGAATTTCTGCGTGGGTAGTAATGATTTTGCGTTTAATGTTAATTATTTCATTACGGATGGTCAGTCTAGCGTGATAATTATGAAGTCATATATTATGAATTTGATGAAATTGAATTACCAAAAACTTTGTTTTGAGACAAAATTACTACAATGCATCTGATTGTAAATATAGTGCTATCCAAATAGGATTATCTTTTTACAAAACAAGGTTATTTCTCGATGGTCGACACCATTGTGGTGACATGATCAAAACCCGCTACCGCATAAACATGATCCATTCGAATGAATACAAATATACGACTAAAGCTAAAGTGAAAGAGATTTATATTAACACAGTTCTATATCATACTCACCTTTTATAAACTGTAAATACACGCATGCTTTAAAACCAAAAGGTATCATCTTAAGATCATAATAACCTCAAATTTTCCCACTAAATACATAACTATAACCCGACAAAATATAACAATCGCCCCGTTTAATTAACATAGCCTCGCGTATGCAAATAGTGACATTATCAGTATGTCAACCGCGAAACTAGCGATCCGGTCGCTGACCGACTGACCGACTCCGACCGACTCTGACCGAATGGCTGAATGGTTAATCGTTAATTGAAACATGACAGCATAATCCAGGCTGCGTTTAAGTTTGACATTTCGCTGAACGAACTGCGATTGGTTTTACGAACGGCGTGCGTCGGACGCGACATATTTGATTAATTCCACGCGGAGCGGATTTATGGCGCTTTCATTTGGCGTGGATTGGAGATTTTTAGAATTCGGATTTTTTTGCGTGTCAGTGGAGATTGATACTTAGGGCCTGTGTTTAGCAGGGGACTTCCTGAGACTGAGAAATAATAACGAATACACAACAAACCCAAGCTGTCCTGAAAATACAGTAAAGTTCATGTATTGTATCGTAAGTATCATAAACTGCTAGATTTTTGTTTTCACAATATTTGTGGGTTACAGAATTATTTATTTCCGTGCGGAAATCGAAACTTGGTTCTATTAATAAAGGCCCAACAACACTTAAAAAGAAAATAGCGGTCTTATCTTCCTATTTATTTTCAAGGCGATGCGACTACTAGGCATCTTGGGTTTATTGACGACAGTAAGGTCGGATACCATTTATAGAACTGTTTACTCGTTAGTCATATCTTAAAGCCCCATTTAGACAGGCAGAGTTTCTCGTCTCGAAGATACGATAATCGTAAGGATATAAAAAAGTAGCATCGTGTAAACATTTGTCAGAATACGTTAATCTATGGCTATTGTGTCATGCGATAATCGCATACGATTCTGGCCGCGAGAAACTCTCCGTGTGAATGGGGCTTTACTATGAAATACATGAAATAATCTATAACAGCCTCCGCGACGCAGTTGGGTATTAAATACATATGATTTTCAGAAATAATTATAATTATGTCTTCCATAAATTAATTTCATACATAATACCATTGGCTATGTTATATATTTCTGGTAAACTATTTTTTCATCTGCCAATGACATGACACATAAAAATACATAGAATCGCTGAACATATTTCAATATACTACCAACATTAAAGTAATAACCTCAATCGAATATTTCCAATAGCAACTATCCAAAATGTAATAGCAGAAGCCAAACCCATTGGTATTTGCAATAATAGTAAAAATCCGGGCGCCATTACTTATCCCATACTAAGCCTAAATTTATTTACCTGAACTAATTCAATTGTATGGGAAAAACGATTGTACGCCGCTGTAGGCAACGCAATGTCCCATGTAATACTATTAATGCGTTTAGTGTTTTAATACTAACTATTCTGTGTAGATCGCTAATGCATACCATTGTAGAGCTTTGGAGTTATAGATTAGATGGATTTGCATCAAATAATATTATAACTGTTGTTATAGTTATGAGCGCAGTGAAATATCATATTTATAGAAGAAAACAGATTAATGCATTTATAAGTGACAACTGCCGTGGCGCAGTTGGTTAGACGCCGGCTGAGAAGCAAAAGGCCGTGGGTTCTTGTCCTGCATCGAGACAAATGTTTGTGTGAAGCAGAGGTATTTGTTTCGGGTCTGTGTGTTTGTGAGACCGAAAAGTTTCTTGTAGTTCCTGATACCCACGACACAATACTCGATCTTAGTGTGGGGTCAGGACTATGTACGTGACTGTTGGGTGTATTTATATTTATTTATTTATAAGTGCAAATTCAACAGGTCTATGTGGCGAGCCATGCGGGAGGCCTAAGTTCAGCAGTGGACTTCCTGTGGCTGGAGAGAGAGAGAGCAATTTACGCCATGTTACGCCAACAGGGTATAACATTACAGGTTTCCTCGCACTTTACTCAATTGCCGTCGAAGTGACTGGTAATAGCTTACAAAAAGTTTTCTAAAAGGCCTAGCATGCACTGCGATTCGAACCCAAGACAACAATCTCAGCAGGTCACGTTCGGTTTGTTACCAACAGACCTCTACACACAGTGTCAGACCCTTAAGACGATCATTTCTTTATAATAAAAATGTGCGCAATGCCCCAGGCAGGTAGACAAGAATACTAGAAAAATAACAAAGCTCAAAGAAATAACTCACAATTGAGTTAAAACTAAAAGTCCTTAACGTATAATTTCCTTAAGACAGCAGCAATGCAAGCGCTTTTTCGCAGCGAGTCTAAATGAAACAGCTGTAGTGCTAAGTTCCTTTATTTTGTCTGATGTTTTATTTCTGCCAAGGGAGCTGGTCTGAGGGATTCCTCAACTCGAATTAAATTCTTGAGAACGTGATGGAAATAAAGAAAATTGCACTAAATTGTGGAACACTAGATTTTACACCACTCTAGGGTAGGTTTTAATCGAATGTTTGGGTTCAATGCACTTCGGTTACTTGTGAGGTCAATCCAGCCTATACAAATTTAAATAATTTATTGAATTGTTAGATATTTTTTTTGAAATAAAGCCTTATTAAACTCTATATTCAAATTCAAATTTCCTATAGCTGATGATATTTGTCATAGCCATCATCCTCTCCAGACTCACTGTGGACCATATTAATAACCCAAAAAGCCACAGACACCTTTTGAAGCTCTGTAAAGATTTTCTTTCCTCTATTCTCTGAATTTCTAAACATTGCAAACATTAATGCGTACCAATATTAATGCCTACATAACCCTACATCTGATAATTCACTTTTTATAGGGCCTAGTGTACCAAAGCTAAAATGCACCTACTGGTCATTGCAGTGAAGTCCAAAAAAAGTACCTACAAATGAGACATATCTAGTGTAACTTTTTCGTTATTCAGCCAAATCCTCTAAATAATCTGAACTCTTTTTTATTGTAATAATTTTAAATTCATCGCTATAATTTCAGAATTAAATCTATAACAGTCTAGATAGTAATATAGTGTTGAAATCTCGTGACTTGCCCCACGTAGAGCGCTAGTGCAAGCTGCGAAAGAACAAAGCCCGCAGCGTCCCACCTAATTATATTAGCGCTTGTTCCCCAGTTTACATTCGTTCCCAGCGCTGGGCACAACACAAAAGCCGCAGAAGGCTTACTGAAATTAACTATTTACTTTTTTATATACGTGTCTAGTTTGTTCGTTTTTTAGATGGATAACGGACCGCTTTGAAAAAATCGGTAACAAGTTTTCCTAAATTTATGCTGTTACGAAAATTCCAAACATTGCTTTGTGGTTCATGGCGTTGTTTTGCTGCTGTCCATAAGCGACATGGAATAGCATGCTCGAACGCCAAAATAAAAGTGACCGAAATGCTATGTTAAGTGTACTACAATCTAAAAAGAGTTGGCTATTTCTGGTCAATCGACGCAATTGTACTGATCTAATCGAAACCGCATTTTGTGAGTATGCGGGTGAACTCGAAACACGATACATCGTACATATTATTATGTGTCACTGAAGGGAGGTCTATGTTCAGCAGTGGATTTACTGTAAGAGAGACAAAGTGGACTTTCCACCATAGTATACACTGGTCAATGCTTCGGTGGCGTAGTTGTACTACGTTACGATAATAAAACTGAAGTCTTGGGCTCGCATCCCGGGTCGAGCTAATTCGGTCGGTCGGGCTAGGCCAGGCGATAGGCTCGCCCGCTATTACATCGTGGGACGAAATTTACAAGGTGAAGTGTAGGTGTCCTGGTACCCCTTTTGGGAAAAGGCGTGAGTTTATGTATGTATACAGTAGTCACTATCCGGGAGATATTAATGTCCTACCAAAAGCTGATCTTTACCTCAAGTTCAACAGTTGACTTTCTGCAGCTGAAGAATACGTTGATGATAGATTGTGGCAAATTATGTGCTTCTTATACTTGGACACAACACATATTACAGAAGGGTCGGTCTTGAAACAAATATTACTTGGAATTGGCATTGATTGGAAATTGTGTATTAAAGAGCTGCATATTGTCAAGGTCATCTTGTTATTGCCAACCACTTCGTTGAAATTCGAAGCGGAATAATTTAGCTTATTGAGAATAATTAAGTAAAATAAAATATATATTATTTACTGTAATCGCTTTACAGTTTATTTTTATGCGTTGAATGTGAAGTTCAATGTTCAATTTCCAAGTCGAATAATTCACTTTATATATGAGTTTTTTGATTGAGGCACACGATCATACGTTTTTGCCACGTAAATCTATTTTTCATCAATTCCAAGCTAGAAAATGTTTATAACTCAATAAATGAGCTAACAATTCAAAGTAACTTTCGTGTGAAAAAATAAAAGTAATATTTATTATTAATTTAATCCATCTGTACACGACTGTGCGTGGCATATTAGCATGTCTTTGTGCCAACAAAAATAAACGCAACATTTAATGTTTTTTATCGTCGGCTCAAAGGAACGACATAGTTTATGTACTGTATGTTAATTACACATAATTACCGCGCTTAGTGCTTAGTGTTACAATAAAAAACGGGTTAACTTTAACTTAAGGCCTTTGTGAGTTATGTGTCAGTTTAGGGTTAAGTTGTAGTAGGGATCGTCACGAATGGCCAGATTTTAAGTGTTACGCCGAAATTTTTACGCCTGTTTTTGGGTTGAGGTAATAAAGTAATTTAAGGGCCTAGGTTAGTTCATTGGTCTATTCGTTTATGAGTAGTGGAACGTGTGCGCCTGGTTTCAATTACTAAGTCAGGCAATACCCTTTGTGTGTATCTATTACATTTTAGAATGGAAACAGAAAACTTAGGGTTGTACTGCTAAAAACTCTGTCAAACCCTACGGGTGTTGAGACAATAATTTGAATAGAACGAAGGTGTGAGAAATGACAAAGGGAAGAGTGAAGTGAAGTGGTAGACGCTTGCATATAAAAGCTGCAATATCAATGGGTCGACTCGACCGGGTTAACATAACTATGTCATATAAAACCGACGTGAAATAACAATGTTTCGGTTGATGAATGAGATAGCTGGAAAATATTTTGTTAATCACATAATTTTTTTTATTTATTTTGAAATGAAAACCATGTATATTAATATACAGCCCATTTTTCACCCATAGCTTTACTGGAACTGACAGAGACACAAAATATATAATCATATATTCACTCTTAAATGTTATAAATAGTGCACAAAAGTAATTGGGCTCCTTAAAAGCCAATGCATCACTCAACAACAGCAATCAAACCTCGTTAGTGGAATTCAAAACTCGTTTGTATGACAAATCCCCATTTTATTATTGCAACAGGATAACATATATCACGCGGCAGCGACAGGAACAAAGCGCCATAAACCAGGGCTCATATATTAAACATTTATTGTCGGTGCAAAATAACTTTTTTCTATAAATATGGCGGGCGATTTTTCAGCGAAATATATAGCTGGGCCACTTTTTTAATTATTCATCGTGTGTACGCGAATTTTAATGAAGTTTCCGCATGTTGGATGGACGGTTATCTTTAGTTATTTTATGCACTCGTCTGTTGGAGCTGAAGGAATAACTGAATTTTTTACTTTATTATTTTTTATACCACGGCATATAAAGATATATGGAAAAAAATGTGCCGGAACAAGACGTGATCGCCTGTTATGTTTCTAATGACGTTGAATAAAGAAATAATTCGGTGAAGGTTGACATATTTTATAATTTTTTTTTATTGCACAGGTCTGGATAACGAGCAAACAGGTCACATGATGGTAAGTGATCACTGCCGCCCATGACCATCCACAACGTTTGGTTCATAGATGTGTTGCCGGCCCTTAAAATCAGGAGGGGAACAGGAAGGAAGAAGGATGCGTAGAGGAAAGGTGTATTGGGCATCCGGCAATCTCACTCACCGAACGAAACGCGACAACGACGCTGTCGATTCACGTCGATTTCCTGTGAGACATTGGTACCACCCCAGACCAGCCTGCCCATTCATGCTGAGTCATGGCAACAGCGTGGCTCTACCACATATAAAATTAACATAAGAGATTAATAGTCAGGAACGAAAGAAGGAAAAGGAGATAGAGAGAGATAGAAGTATAATTTGAGTTATTAGAAACACTAATGGAAAATGTCCACTAAGTTTCATGAACTTCGGCAAAGGAGTCTTAGGTATTTAAGTTTAGCGGGCTGTTTTAAGGAATAGCGTTAGAAGTGGTTTTTGTATTATATCTTACCACATTTATTCTCGAGCGATCTACACAGTTCAGCACCAAAAACTTATTTGGAACGAACATATTCTATGTGTGTTGTTTATATCTTGAATATCGCTTAACTACAAGACTGTAAGACAGTAAATTTAATACGTTATCACCAAGTTATAAACATAGATGCAAAGCACTTCGGGATCCTTATTAGTTGGCAATAGCGTATAAAGAGCTGCGCGTCCGATCCACAGTTTACATCCAAAGTTCGCGACCCACAGAATGTAGTTATGGAAATTTCCTGAGGCGACGTCCCTCCCCCTTTCCCCACCCCGTCTCACCCTCAGATCGCTTACTATTAATAACTTGTTCAATTATGGCTTTGTAAGTTTTTATAACATGTTTAATAAGTTGGCCTTTGTTGTCGAAACTTGCCAATTGATAGACTATGCTGTCGTTGAATTCTTTTAAGAGGAGATCTTCTCGAGCGGTTATGTTTTATAGGTTTTGATATTGTTTGATGCGATAGTGAAAAGCATTGTAATGCTTACACATGTGACAATAAGGTAATATGTATTCGTTCATTTATATACGAGTTGATTTTATTACGATCCCTGGGGAATATGATATACCTATTCTTCTTAGCGAGTTCCACGCTGTGTTCAGCAGTGGACTTAATTGTGGCTGAAGAGACAGAGAGGTCCACGCGGTAGGCAGTGACTCAACTGTGCCCTTGGCAGTGGTAAAGTATATGAGCAGCCATTACTGCTTACTTGGGCGTCCTGCTACTTCTTCTGCTTGCATAGGCTATATTAAAAATATATGCCGGCTACTAATTCTATGTCTGAGCAATTTATAGAAGATTTTCTAAACCCAATAATTCGCATAAATTATACTTCCTAAAATGGCAATCGAAACTAGGACGTCATAGGTCATAGTCGTACTGGCATTACACCACTAAGTCAAGAAGACATTTTACCAACAAAGTCATTTTTATTTACTTATTCAGAACTGTCGCGTGCATTTTGCTGGAGAATTTCACGAATGCCGTCATGATACGCCTCGCTTTATGGCTCAGCCACGTCGTATTGTACTGAAACATGTCACTGTTTGCCGAGTTGCTGCCATATAAACGTCATCAAATTTTGCTTAGCAGCTTTGGCACGAGAGCATAGAGGACAGAGCATTGTAGAATTATTCAACACTATTCATTTAGTGATGATTTTATAACTTGTAGAGATTTCAAATCTTAGTAAGTAGATGATTTTTAATTCGAAAAAATAACTAATTATTCAGGCTTTGAGACTGTTCTAAAATTATTATCATGCAAGAGTTGATAATAGTAAGCGGCATCGTGTAGATTACACGTTATGAAACTGCACCAAACTCATCATAAAAGCACACAGAAAAAATAGGTTGAACAATTTGTAGCAAATTGTATATTTCCGCATTTTATAAACTTTTATTGTGACGATGTGTTTTTACATTTAAAAGGCATATTTACAACATGATGCCCCAGGAGATATGAACTTTTACAATACGAACTGTTATTTAACTTCATTTTTAATACCTTTTATATTTCCAGCATTATTTTAACTCACATCGAAATTTACTACACCTTGTCAAATTGCGAAAGCTGTATGACCTTATTCTCTTACATTTAATTTCTATGGAAATATCCTAAAAAAGCTTTTCCATCGTCAAGTGTTATGTATCATTCAGCATGTTTCCTCGGGGCGTAATAAACAACTACAAGAGTGGTATAAATCCAAATTGTTCGTATTTACCCCCCGTCCGCACTGCACTGTATCAAAACCTCGTGAATATTTGATGCCAAGTGATATTTGCCTATCTCGCTCGGAGTTTTTATGTTATTTATTGTATTCCGGCAAGTAATGGTGTGTTTGTGCCGCCGATTATTCTTTTCTTTCATCTTCATTCTACCTACATTTGCAAACTCGCGCCTATGCTCCCTTGAGGCAGGCAGACTTTAGCGCGCCAAGTGCTACGGTCCATACATACCTCTTTCGCTTCATCAATTGACATTAATCACTTCATAGACTCTCGTTGGTTTGGAGGACTCCTTATTTTTCTGTCTATAAGTATCTCCATCCATCCATCAGCCAAAGGAAGTCCACTGCTGAACATAGGCCTCTCCTAATGATTTCCACAGTGACCTGTTGGAGGCAGCCTGCATCCAGCGACGTCCTGCGACCTTTACCAGGTCATCTGACCACCTAGTGGTTGGACGTCCCACGCTGCGCTTTCCGCTTCGTGGCCTCCATTCGAGAACTTTTTGGCCCCATCGGCCATCAGTTCTCCGTGCTATGTGCCCCGCCCATTGCTACTTCAACTTGCTAATCCGCTGGGCTATGTCGGTTACTTTAGTTCTCCTACGGATCTCCTCATTTCTGATTCGATCTCGTAGGGAAACCCCGAGCATAGCCCTCTCCATAGCTCGTTGAGTGACTTTGAGTCTCCTAATAAGGCCCATAGTAAGAGGCCACGTCTCGGTGCCGTATGTCATCACTGGTAACACACAACTATCGAAGACTTTCGATTTGAGGCCCTGAGGTATTTTGGACGAGAAGACGTCGCGTAGTTTCCCGAACGCTGCCGCTGCGAAGTATCTACCATAAATAAATACACTTATCAGTTAAACATAGTCCTAAACCCATATTAAAGTACAAATATGTGTTGACTATCAGAAATCTACATGAGAATTTTCCCTTTCACAAACCATGACGGAAACAAATATTTGTAGATGATAGATGACACAATCATTTGTCTCGCTGCGGGTATCTAATCCGCGGTCCTTCGCTTCTCAGCTGGGGTTTAACCAATTAGATCACAGAGCTGGTTCAGATTTTGTTTAATGTAGGTTGGGACTGTACTTCTGTAACTATTATATGGGTTAGCCACGAATTTTGTCTTAAATTAGTCTTAGAATTGAATTATATCAGCCCATATACGTCCCACTGCAGGGCACGGATCTCCTCTACAATCAAGAGTACGATTGAGACTGGTTATAATGTGTTACTGTGATGTCTTTGTATTTATGGATCGCGAAGTCATAATATTTCCTACATTTTTCCAAGTGGTAGAGCCACGCTTTTGTCAGGCATGACTCAGCATGAATGGGCAGGCTCATGCGGTGTGGTACAACTGTCTCACAGGAGATCGACGTGAAGTGACAGCTTGGCTGTCGCGTTTCGTTCGGTGAGTGAGACTGCCGGATGCCCAATACCCCTTTTCTCTTCGCATCCTTTTTCCTTCCCGGTCTCCTAACGATCTGATGGCTTGGCAACACATCCATGATCTAAGCGTTGTTGATGTTCATGGGCGGCAGTGATCACTTACCATCGGGTGACCTGCTTGCACGTTTTCCGAACCTATGCCATAAAAAATATATATATTCTTTCTTAAGCTACTATAAATATATGTAAGAATAATATTCCTCAAACGTAGGATGAAGTTACAGCAGCGAGTTGTACGTATTAGCCTAAAGCGACAGCAACGAGCAACTCCAAGCCGATTCGCAATGAGATAAGACTCGCGTACATTACCACTAACAACGACCAAGTATTTTCATTAATTAATAAAATATGTAATGGGTAATATAGTGCGTCTCGCTTATCTTGTGCGTCTAACTTGTAGAAATCTGTATGTAATGATAGTCAATTACCACACCCTTTCGAGTTGAATCAAAATATTTTAAACAAACCTGCATAGCATAAAGATTCCAACAATTTTATGGTATGTGTAGTCCTCCAAGCTGCACTGCACCTGGCCTTGGCCAGCGTAGAGGAATCCATATTCCTCTAGTCTTTCCAAGTTTGGCGAGTTTGGCCATCCAAACTCCTCTCTATGTAACCCTCGAGGGTTACATAGGTGAGGATCGTGCTCAAATGTACCCTTTACATGAGTTTTCCTTCGCCGGTAAAGTCATCACCTGTAATTACGTATAATGAATGCACTTACAAATAGGCAGACAAATTATGAACGTTGCGGGATGTCGCTGTATAAAACCCGCTTCCAACTGTTATGTGTACATCCTTGGTGCAATCCCAAAGTTCAGAAGTAGATGTCCTGTGACTAGATGCAGAACACATTTAACTTCCAAAAGTATGAGATTATACCTTAGCTATCTTCATGTATTTCCAGCACCTTCTATTAATGTATGTAACATTACGGTATGATTAATTTCGTTGCGGGTTAAAGACAAGTTAGATATTCCCGGAGACGCGCTGAGCTTCAATGCTCGGTGTCTTTAAAATGCGTGCTGTTGATCCTGGCTCACAGGAGTTGCAGAGGCGTGTGTGAATACGGGACAGTCTCCTATCACCAACTATAGGTTGACAATAAAACGTTTATTCAGCGAATGTTCTGTATATAGAAATTCGCGGTTGTAGAGTCGGCGCAACGACGTGAAGTTTACGCAATGTATCATTAATTATGATACTGCGCATAAATTATTATCTGTTTTCAAGTGGAGTGAGACTCGCGGAACTTCCGCTATTAATATCGTCTTGTGTGAGACGCCTCCGCGGGACGCTGCATTGTTACATAACTCACTTGTGTAGATAAAAATGTGTGGAACTTACAGTTAAATAGTTGAAGTTTGACTTTAGATATTACCATGATAGTCGCAATCAGCCGTCGACCCTGGTTAAAATGTGACAATGGGTTCTTATGACAAGATACTGAAATTCCGACTATAATGCCTGTTAAGTTTCTAAGCGGCACTCGACAGGTTTGAGTAAAAGAGTCCACGTCATCTGTCGTAATCTTGATTGGAAAGTATGAATTATTAAAAAACACCATGACCAAATTAACAAACCCAATACATTATGAAAAGAACACCTGATACCACTATAAAATAGCCCCAAATGGACAAAAAAATATATTCGACAAAATACGAGTAACATCCGAGTAACATTCTTATTCAATAATACTCGTACAAATATAAACAGAAAGCGCCCAACAACAAATAAAACAAATCAACTTGACAGCAAACATACAGCGCTATAAAGCACCATAATTGTATCTGTATCCACGCATAGAGCGAAAAATTTATTGCCGCGCGAGAAACGCCATAAACCAAAAACAATAGACAAACGCCAACATAAACAAACTTACACAATTGTACTCCACTCTACAACACATCAAAAACTCGCACCTCACACATTTCGAGTTGTTTACAGGCGCAGATTGTTTGGATGTCCCATTTTTGTTTAATTTATCGTTTCATCCCCCGTCTCCCCCGCACTCGCACCTCTTGTTTCGCCAAGTTTCATTTAGGTCAGTGCTAATTACCCTCGAAATTATCCGGAGAAGGCCCCGTTCCGAGATCTTAGGCCTCTGATATAAAAGTCTTTTTTGTACAGTCATCGGGATGTACAATGATAGAGCTTACTCTTTCAGGCCAAGCGGGCTGCATACTTTACGCTGTGCGAATTGAAATAAGGGGAAGCTGGGGAAATCTCGGCGAATGTTGGGGCAATCATTTTGGTGGAATATTACAATTGCATGGTGGGGATTTTGTCATATATTTTGACTAATGTGGACGTATTTGAGGCTGTGTGAGTGATGAAATAAAGTGTTTTCCAATATTCATTCAATATTCGTATAGTCACCGCATTTTGTTTGGTTCATTCGCCCCCTATTTTTCTTCTGCCCTCCAAAGTATTCCTGAAAGGACGCTTACATCCTTGGTTATTTGTTGCTTCTACCATCATCTTCTTCAGCAACAAGCAGTGTTGAATGTAACACTCCTTAATGATTTTCGCATTGAGCTGATGTAGGCGGCTTGCATCCAGCGACTTCCTGCATGCTCAATCAGGACTTCCGTCCACCTAATTTTATGCCGCTTTTATGCTTTAATAAAATTAACTTAATTTTTTAAAGCAGAACATTGTACAACATTATAAATAGAAAGGCCATGTTGTACTAAATCTACTTCAGTGTGGGATTAAGGTTGAAAGCAGAAGCAAATATTTCCGATCTAACATTTTATTCAAAATTAATGATTATCCATAGCCTACTTAACCAAATATTAAAATTATATATAGAAAATAATAAACCTATTACGGCAAAAAAATCGTGACGAGATTCCCGATATATTTTATGTATTGCCGTACGCTTTCCCTGATTTATACTCCGCCATATGTCAAAAACCTAAAATAACATCCCAATATGTGAACGAGAAAAATCTATATGAAACATTGGCCCTGAAACAGCTGAAAAGGTCGAGGTCAAAATGAAAATAAATAAGGGTAAATCTAAAAAAAATGTGGCGTGTCAACGACCCCACGCATCATTTGAGGGAAACTTTTCATGGATAATTAATTGGACGTATTATTTGGATACCCGCCAAATGTTGCCATATTTTTATTGGAAAATAAATTGCCGGGTTATACGGGAGAAGTGCTTAATGATGGTAACACGTGTTTGTGTTCTTCTTGTATAGTTTTCTCGAAGCTCGGAGAAGTTCAGTTGTTAGATCAAAATCACTCGCACAGCTTTTCTCATTGACTTATTCTTTGTGTGATTTAATAACAATGTATTTGAATACATCAGGCTTTAAATGACATGATACATTGAAGTAAATTCGTGATACATTTTTTAAATATATTATTTACCTAGTGTATGGACTTATATAGGTATAATGTTTTATGCGCAATTTTCGCGGAATCAATAATGTATTTCCACACCAATTAGACATAGACACTTCCGGAAAACGTGTTTACTTATTCGTCATTGGTTTAGTGGCGCCTTGTGTGAAGTTTGATGCGACGGTCGAGCAATCTCCTTCTTTGTTAGTCTTTGGATACAAAGATTACGAACATTCGGTACTGAATATTTTTTGGAAAGGTGACGTCAATAACTATGGTTGAATATTTTACAAAATATCTGCGAGTCACATATAAAAATAATGTTTCACTGATTTCATACAAGTGAGATATAAAGACAAGAAAAGAAAAGAAAAGAAGACAAAATATATCATCGAAAATTAATTACTAAATCAGCCGTGACAGTATAGTTTTTAATTAACAGAATCCGCGTAATTTTCAAACCAAATTAACTGAATTGTACAAAGTGATGGCGGATGGTAAATACAGTTGGCATTCCTTCCGAGTGCCGCTGCAATAAAAATGCAACGACTCCTCAACATAGAGACGTTAGTCTTAATTCTTTACTGTGAGGTGAAAATTAGCATGCCGACTCACTTCTGAACGTGAGAAAAAAATGTGTGGTAAATATTACATTTTTAGAAATTATGATTTTTTAGAATAAACTGAGCCAGTAAACAAATTCGTGTCCAGCAACAAGACATTTTATATTAGCCATTCAGTCGATAATAATTATGAGTAATACGTCTGCCAAAGATCATCATGTTGTCTTCAACTTTCGAGAAAATATAATTTTCTATTTATTTTAAATTTGTATTTAGCTCATTCGAACCTAAATCTGAAATTGGATTTTTTAAATTAAAACGATTTCTACGCAATAAATTGCAATAATAACAGTATCGCACTTAGCTGAAAAAACGGCAATTTAAAATTGCAAAGATCCAATCATAGCAAGCAGTGATATTTGATGAAAAAGTCAATAAGTATTACTACGTTTTGATAAGCTCATACGAATTTATTCCGATATTGGTTTTATTTTATCCATTCGAATCAGAGACGTAAATCCCATTCGTTTGTTTAAACAAAGCCGGCTGACATTCGCTTTTCGTTTTAAAAGTGAAAATATGAAGGCATTGCCACTTGGAGACAAGGTGAAGTCTCGATCAAACAAACTGAATAAATGTTTTTTAACTTGAATGAATAAATAAATCATGTTTGCTCGTTAAATTATTCACGTTTTTTTGCTGAAAAATTTAACTGTTTTGCTCAGTGATGTCTTAATAATTGGCATTTGGAGAAATATAGAGCGGCTGTCTGTGAAAGAGAGGAACTGATATTTGTGCTCATTGGCCTGTATATTTAATCAGTTATGAACTGTTTTTAGGCTAATATAATCAGCCTAAATAACAACAGTAAAAAAAAACAATACTAGAGAGGTGACAAAGGAAGATAAAATAATGTAATATGCTGTCATGGTTATAATATGCCCAACAAGCTTATCATAGGTGTAACAAGTTACACATATGGCGGAACTTATGTCCATCTCATTAGGTGATAAGGGGCACTCATATCAATTCAATGTTTTTAAACCACAACACACACACGAAGTTAAATGCCCCTTTCGTATCAAATCTAGGACGTAACGATTTACATCCCATGCTCAATAAAACCCCTAATTTAAATTATCAGAAAGCCCCATTACGAGTGTACTAAATTTAATTTCAATCAACCTTATATCAAAATCGCCACAGTCAAATCAAACACTGAACATTTAGAGCATTGTTCTCTCGTTCCGATAAATTAATAATTCATATCTGCGTCGGTCAGATGCCAGGTGTCGCCACTGGACAGACAACTGTTTTACAACTGTCCGGTGCTTAATTAAACTCTCTTCCGGCGCAATTAAACGTTTATATTTTATACAATATTCAATACGGTGTCATTTGAGGAACTTTTGAGTTCTAAGGACGGCCCTTGTCAAGTAGATGACAATTTTGGACATTCTGTGCTTAAGGTCTAAACTGCTATTAATGTGGATTTACAAGAGGTAGGGATGCTCCTTCTTAGGACGGCTGTAGGTATGGGTTGACTCTACCAAAATGCTACTAAATTCACAAAAACATCGGGTATGTTATTATGATTAGTTCAGCAAGGTCTCACTTACTCGCAAGAAATAACAGTTATGCAATCTCTTGCTGCGGAAGAATACCTCAGCATTTTTTCTGTCTTTGCCCTTCGTTATTTCCTCCATGAGAATTGTAGACAGACAACTGGAGTACAACTCTCTGATGCTTAAATAAACTCAACTCTGCTGAAGGAATAAAAACTTTTTTTGTGCAATTTTCAATACGGTGTCATTTAGTGATCGTTTTTTGAGTAAGATTGGTCTTTAAGGTTTGACAGTGATTTTTGATCAAGCATTCAATGGTGGATGTCATAGTAAGTGGTGTTGTTATTGTAGTTTTATGGGGAGGGGTAATAGTTCTGTGGACTACTGTTGGAATTGGCAAGCTCGAGCAAGGTACCGTTGAATCACAGTGAAACGACGGGAATCATCGCCATTGCTGCAAAGTTTTACATAAATATACTCACGCCTTTTTCCCACCCACGTTTCACCTTCTGTGTTCCATTCCACGGTGTGATAGGGGGCGACACTTTCGCCATATCGGGCACAAATTAGAAAAATCCAATATCACTTTGCCCGTCCTGGATTCAAACCTGAGACCTCGTACGGTAGTACAACTGCGCCATCGAAGCAGTCGCAATATTTTGTACGGTCCTATACTCCTATCATACTCTCGTAGTTTTTCCTTCTGTATTCTTTCGTATTTTGCGGAGCTGACAATATAACTACGATACAAATGTTGTAATAAATCATAGGCGATGCAGCATGATTATTTAATTAAACCAAAAACACACTTCTGAGTTTTAAAATAATTGTAGAGAAATAATCCAACTAAAATTCCTTAAGAATTTTCCGAACATCTCTGGAATTTATCTGCTCGTCTTGAAGGAATAGAACTGAAATGGAGGAAATTTATGGAAATAGAAATAACAAACAAATGATTTGAACGTTTTAAAATGTCACAACCAGATGTAAACAGACGGAGCGGGAGTGAGGCTGAACGTAATAAATTCTTAGAGTTAATTATTCATTTACTTAAATCCAGTTTTCTTACTCTGACGTTTATTCACAAGCCGAACCTTATTTTTTTATTCGCGTTAAAGAATTTTAGTTGAATACCTACGCGAGATTTTTCGTTTTGCGCTATATTTTGAAAATCCTCGATGAATGGACTCTTAAATAGGGCGTCATGGTCTGGGCTGGTGTGGTACCCTGAATTTTTGTGACTTTGCATTTAGTTAACATACATTGTTTTTTTGGTCAGTATACTGACTACATATCGATGCACGACCTGAACCTCTAGTCGAAATTAAGTTGTAAAAGTGAGACGTCAATAGAGAGGGAGAGAGAGAGACGAAGAGGCCATTGCGGGTAACATCATCGATCCATCCATCCATCAGCCAAAGGAAGTCCACTGCTGAACATAGGCCTCTCTCAATGATTTCCACAGTGACCTGTTGGAGGCAGCCTGTATAGATACAATATAACAAATAACTAATAATTAATACAATATACTCAAATTGCGGGTAACATACATATACATATGTATATATATTTTTTTTCAAAGCAAAATCCATTCTTAGTTGGTCTTTGGTAGCTCAAAACTCAATTTCGCTTAGGACATTCACAAAATCCTTTCATAATGGATCCCTTCTGTGTAAAATATAAACATACTTTATTCAAAATTTCATTTATATATTATTATATGGCATGTCGTTCCAGAGATAGTTAGTTACTATTGAGTGACATATAAAAAGCTATGTATACTGCATATGATAGATTCAGTTACTTATGATCAAAGTGTATTAATTTAAATGGAATACTTACTACTTACACTGTAACACCTCAAGGTTATATGAAATTAGATTTCTGTTCGTCCTCAAATTGCCGACACTTTTCTAAGAAATTTATTTTGAGAGTGAATTGTTTTACTTAAACATACCTACATATCGAAGTTGATACAATAAAGAAAATGTTTTTACTTTTAAATAAAAACAATTTAAAACCTTATAATATTATGATCCCACCTCCATTGTAAGTGAAGAGATTTTTTTCGATAGTACACAAAAATATTTTATGATCACACAAACACTTTATCCAACACATAAAAAGCTACAGTCAATAGGCAAAGTCCTGACCTCAGTACGGTCAAGTCATAGTAATATATCTGGCGGTAAGTGCAGCGCTATATAATCAGTCTACATGGAATATAAACGGACGAGGGTGATTATTTCTAGTCGACAGCCTCCATGGCACAATTGGTTAAATGCCACCCAGCTGTAAAACGCGAGGCCGTGGGTGCTATCACCGAGACAAACATTTGCGTCAACCACAGGTATTTGTTTCAGGTCTGGGTGTTTGTGAGACCAAAAAGGCTCTCGTAGTTCCTGATAGCTACAATACAAGATTCGATCTTAGTGTGGGGTCAGGACTATGTATGTGACTGTTGAGTGTATTTAATTATTTATTTAATTATACCTACTCCAATCGGAATGTATCATTGTAATCGGCTTCATAATTGTGTAAACTGATATCTGTTATCGCAGATAAATAATCCTATCAATAAACACATACACAATATCCATACATACATAAGATTCCTCTCCTTAGCAGCCCTCAGAATCTCGCACATGTTTCCTAAACTTTAAAAGTGAGAACGTAACTGAGTGGTGTCTGTTTTATAATAATATTTAGTTTTTGCCGGCGTCTAAGAGGCAGGAGTCGGTGCACTCCGACTCGCGACGTTTTTAGAAGCAATTTGAACAGCGGAATGCATTTAAACCTTCCATCGCGGGAAGTGACTTTTAAAAAGGCATCTTCTGATATTGTGGAGGGGTGTGGGTTGTAAGTGGCGAGAGTTTTATGGCCATATTAGTTATTATTGTAATTCATATCCAAACGCATTAAGAACTAGAAGAAACCAAGGATATTTTTCATCGATTTCGTTTTTTTTTAATTCATGTTTTATTACCATGAAAAAAATAAAGTTATTTTGCAACTTCGTATGATAAAAAGGCATACATATCACGCTCACGCTGTGTTCCCAGTGGAAAGGTAGAAGTACTACTTTGATCTTAGAGTACTGCTTTGATCGACTTTCTTTATCGACATACGATTAGAGAGGTACCTAACAAAATTCCCAGAAATTTATGTGAGATCTTTTGCACTATGTGAATTGTTTGACCTAGCTATTAAACCCAAGATTTCACGCTACCAGTAGTACCTATATATTTAACAGTGAATCGGTACAAAAAGAAAAACTCTGCTTATTTTGCATCGCGCTCCGCTCTCGCTACCTCCCCCAATTGGGCCCAACACGAGCCATCAGATTCTCGGAACTATTGTGAATAGTCCCTCGCTGTTATTATTTAACTAGGAAACTTACTTAAGCTCGAATAATGACGACTTAACGTTACAACGCCTTTGAGAACTAATTTTTATTGTGTAAGTTTGCGGTTGGTTTCCTTTGGCGTTTGTTTTCTAGCCGACCACCATGTTGTTTTATTCGAGAGTCGGTAGTTATTATTTGTATTCACTGCAATTCTTTAAAAAAATATTTGGTGGAGTTGGTGGGTATTTTTTTTTTATTTGTGTAGGTATTTAAATTAATACAATAGTAATTCAGTGGCAGCCTCCATGGCACAGGTGGCTTAAAATCGGCTATGAAACTAAAGTTATACAGGTAAGATCCCCGCATCAAGATAGATCTACTTTTTTTAGTCTCTTTATAACTATAACGTATCTTTATCACTGAAACCATAAAATGTGATCTAAAAATCAATTATTTGATAAATATACATAAATTCGTATTCTTAACCCTTCAAAAACATTTTCTACGAAATCCCGAAAATATATTCGGGTATTTATTAGAAAAATGACGGAAAATAACTAAACGGGAATATAGCTCAAAAATACCCGAGACAAATTGTTTAGTTTCTGCTCGGTTCACTTTTAAAATCACATTTTTATGGACCATGAAATGGCTGGATGGCAACGCTATTTGTATGATGGAACGGAAACTGCGGTTACAGACGCATTGAGAGAAATATTTCCGTCCCTTTTCCACCCCAAACACATTGTCCCGGCTATTTTTGCGTCAGAATGAGAAAGTAAATGTGGTTTTAGTAAAAATGTACTGTAATTAGTTACGTTTAGTTGAAGTAAATTGTGGCGGCGTAGTGTGAATGTTTTTTGGTAACTACAAAATAATTAAGATAAAATTTCACCGAAATATTTTTATATTTGACTCGGCCAGACGATGTGACTACGCTGTAATTAAAATTTGATTTAATACGCAGTTGACACGTATTTAATGAGCCCGGAATATTTAATAAACATAGCTTTACATTTTTCGTTCCTCGCTGCATTCTCGTTTTAGTGAACTGCTTTATACGTGGGAAGAATGTTTCGATATTACAATAGATTTTTTTCTCTCGTTCTTACGTGATTGATCGGGAATTTATACACACATATTGAGTGTTTCTATAGTAATATATTACTAACGGTCGTCGTGGTGCAGCATACGATTAACTGTCTATGAAATCAAAGGGCCGGTGTTTGATTTCCGCTCCGATACACATATTTGTCTAATCAGCAAATATTTATATTTCAAATTGGGTTCTACAGAAAAAAATGGTACATTTCCTGATAATGACATTACGAGACACCTGTATTACAGTAAGGCACGAGTACTCCTAAAAATAAACAGATATCCGTTACCTGCCGCGCAAGAAAAACATTTCTCCACCTGAACCCTACCTAAATGGCGACACCACACGCTGTCCAGTTCTCACAATACACCAATAACAAAGACACGGGCGATAACACGATCCTAAACCGCTTGCCACATAAATTATGAACGGTTCAAAATGTCCCTTTCATTGCCTCTGCCCCGCGCGCCGCTCCCCGCGCCCCGCGGATGCGACCGCCCCGTCATAATTTACGGATGATATTTGTCACGTTGGATTTTTTCGTCGCAATAATACAAAGCTTTACTTTCACTGAAAACAAACGGGTGACAGCTGACGTTTATTGCTACGACAAAAATATTGTTTACATGGTTTATTGTGTACCTGAATTGTTTTTACACCTCGTTGCTCGTGGAGTGGTCAATGATTTTCGTTTTGCGCCCGAAGGGTTTTGATGTTTGGTTGATATCCTGTCGAACAATTTCGGTTTGCGTATAATTTCTGTAAAGATTTTTTACTGCGTGAGCAAATGAATTGACGGTTCGGACGAGTTTACCGATGCTCATGGACTTTAACAATGTTCGGGGCACTGTCAAACCGCTGCCTACCATCTGTTAATATTATTAGATGTAATTATTTTTTTATTGTCGAATGCATAGTGAACCTGAGATGCTAGTACGTAATATAATATATAATATCTCCCTCTTGAAGGCAGTGGGGAAAGTAAAAAAATCACTGTTTCTATTTCTGCTCCAACAAGCTTTATACTTGGAAACATGTATTACTGAGGCGTTGTAGAATAAAACTTTCACTCATAGGCAACATCGCCGTATTTTCTGATGCGTTCTACAATACAGAGCGTCTTGCCTTCGTTCAAGCTCGCGATGATCTGTGTGACTGTTATAATAATTATTTATTTATTCTCGTTTATTGGCACACGAGAATCTAGCAATTTCATTAAATACCATTTTTGAATTTTGACCACCATCTATTATGCACATAGTATCGAGGTAGACCAAGTTATAAAGTAAGTTCCATAATTCCATCATCAGCACCAAAATCTCATTAGTAAATCCATTTGTATTGAAATTTCTGAAGTTAAACTGGCGAAGTGCAGTGAGTGTTCTTGTCCCATTTTCCGTAGTTAATTCTTCATCACAATATCTGTCTTTTGTTTTTGGCACGGCGTGAGAATTAAGACGGCGCTGCCGAGGCATGCTGCCAAAGTACCGGCTAAGCATTCTATTTGCGGACTACACTGACTTTATTATAAAATAGTGGCGAATATCGCTCGTCTTTTAAAAAGGACGCTACGACAGGACACCACACTTTATGTCGCAAGGATACTATTTTGATGAAGGAAATTTAATTTGTGTTTTACTTCATCTCAAGTGTCAATACGTAGTGTTTACAACTGTTTAGAATTATTTGTTTTCTGAGGAACTTTGGAAAGAAATTCAAGAACGGAATTTGTCTGCGATTTTATATAAGTGTACAAAAGTAAAGTTTTTTTGTTTATAACTTTATAGAATACTGACCGTGATTATTCTAGAGACAGATAGTTGAGAGAAAATCGAAATGCTAAAGCGAAGGTCACCGTTGCAAACCGAAGCTACATTTTTTTACAGTTAAACAGTAACAAATAAATTATTTATTTCATTATATTTGTACACGTTGATTAATTAGCTCATTGGCTTAACCGGCCAACAAATCAAAATACACGCGTAACACACTGGAATCACTGATGTTTCATTTAGACGAGTAAATTACTACTATTGGATTATTTTATGTACACAAATTATTTTAATGGAGTATCTATACAATACAAAACCATTGCGCTGTATTCATTTATATAGAAGAGGCAATATTGTAAAAGTTGCGAATTCTCCAAATCCCCCGAGTACAAAGCTACTTACTTACAAGTGAACACAAGCGCTTCGAGTCGAATTTTATTCGGCAAAGTCGTTTCCAAGTCCGAATTATGCAGATACATTATACAATAAACGTTTCACAGGCCGGCGCGTTGATAATATTGAATCACTGGACTCTATTAACAATGCAAATAGTGTCGACTGCGAGTGCAACGCAGACAAATTTAATAGTACTATCGCGGAACTAAAACTCGCCGTGGAGCCTCCCGCGAACCCGTAACCAGGGTGTAAACTTAAATTGGCAAGTTTATACGCCATTGTTTGCAAATCCGAACTTATGCAGTAACGGGAGTGTTTACAGGGATCGTTTGTTACGGCTTAATGCCTGTTGTTTGGATTGTCTTGGCCCGGTTTTATTTTGTTTGCGATTTCGGCTGTTTAGACGATGGTTTTCGTGTGAAATTGTTGTGGCTGGATATTGTTCGCACGTGTTTGGTACTTGCGGAATACGTGTGTTTGTTCAGCGTCAGCAGTTTGTGTAAGTCATATATTACGTGGTTCCTCGTCTGCGGGAGCCCGCCTAGAAACGACCAGTCTAGCTGTTTCTACCACTTCACTTCTCTAACAACGTGTAAGCACTGTTATGCTTCCATTTCAAAGACATCGTAATTAATAAGATTACTGGTCATTAAGAAGCCTGATTCCTAATATCTCCGGATGACGAGGGCAGCGTAGTGTCATATAGTGGTTGGTAATCAGAAAAGTTCCTGTGTATGGGTACGTGTTATGCTTACTATCCGGCGAACGATTTCCTCGTCTCGGCATTCTAGCCAAAAAATCACAATTTTCGTTACTAATCACTTTTCAATTATTCACAAGCCTAATATTTTAAAGTTGTTCGACAACTTAAACCTAACTTTGACATTCGAAAAGCCATTAATCAGCTTAATTAAAAAAACATTATTCATTAGTCTCAGCAGATTATACAAGCGTTAGAGATTTTAACAGGGCGTTTGAAAGTTTCGCACAGTTCATAAAAACTCGACTAGTTCGCCCAACAATCGCGGGCGGATTACGACAAAAACTGGCACAACTTTAATTTCGCGAATAAAACAATATGTTGGGGAAGTTAAAACCGGCTGGAATCCAGTTAAAACCAGTTAAGAAACTCAGATATTGCCCATACAAAGTGCCGGGGAAGTTTACGGCGAAGTTGTTCGCAGCCGTGTGCCGCGTCCAACGCACTCGTCTGCTGCTGAAATATCACTTCGCGAGTGCACCCCTGGGTTTTTTTTCACACCCTTTATTCATCCCCGAAGGCGTCGTGCTGTGAAAATTGCTTGAAAAGTTTGTCTTTAATATATTGTTTAAGATCGCGAGTGATTTAATGGAGTTCGAACTATTAACCAGGTCTTTGAAGTGATTTATCGTTCTTTGGAGTTTTGGTCATATGATTTTGAGTTAAAAATCTCAGTTACGGTTTAATATTTTTTTCTTATTCCATAGCAGCAACTTTCATGTAGACGTGGGAAAATCTTTCACGTAAACAAAATAGATGGAAATTATAGATTGTAGCTGCGCATGACTGAAATTGAAATGATAGGAGATTGCGTGGATCATAGGCCTCAGCTTCATGGTAGTCCCTAAGTAGTAAAAGCGACTTCAAAGAAGAAACCATTTTTCCCACTGGGCGCAGTCAGGGCGATTTTCATCGGTTAAAAAAGATACTGCAAATATAATAGAAAATTAAATAGAAGAGAAATACGTTAAATTACTTGATTACTTGAATATGGATACATTATTCATAATCAAATTAAAACATTATCAAATAGAAAGGTCATTTTCAATTTCATCCGCTACATCCTCGTTAGGGTCAAGGGCGGGTGTTTGAAAACTTATCATAATCAATCCCAGTTGCGACCCTTAGGGACGGGATTACCTTCCCTAATTAATTTATCGCTATTTATAAATAAGGAATATCTGCAAATCCCCGCGATTTATGTATTTCACAATGCTAGGTGAGGTAATTAATTGATTGCGGTCGCGGGATTATGATCGTAATTTTTGGTGTGATATATTGATGGTGATTTTTCGCTCTGTTTATTCATGGATGCTTAATGGTGAAGAACTGGCTTTTGTAATAATCGTGTGAATACATTATCATCATCATCATTTTCAGATACAATTCAACTATCCACCAGTTGTTTTGACTGTAAATATTAAGTTCGTCCGATATGTAAAAGTACCATAATATGCATAAACACTCAGACTCCGACAAATATTTGTGGGGAAGCGATCGAAGCCTTCCATTTCGTTAGTTCTTTAAGCAATTGAACTGACTAGCTTAACTGTTTTGAGTGGCGAATGATGCTCGTCAGTTGCTGGGTACTTCAGGTGACCAGTATTACCATCAGACCAAAATTACCATGAGACGCAGATCAGTCACTTTCCAGAGCCTCACTAAAACTACTATCATAAAACTGGCATTAGTTTTTAAAAAAATCATTAAATATTGTCTTCTACGGTCTCTGCCCACTATACATATCATATCTATGGGTGGTGACGAATCTGTTTAGTCACTGGTGGGTAACATAACATATTATTTCATAAGAGTAATATTTTTTGCCTGATATTTTAATAACACGATTGTATTATTGCGGCACATCAAACAATGCGACGTGGACACGTCAGAGTGGGAGACACTGGCTAAGGACAGGCCTCATTGGAGGCGTATCGTGAACGCCGAAGCTTGCAATTTCGAAGACAAACGCAAGCGGAGATTGATGTAAAGCGTTACGAATGAAAGGCCAGACCACCTGAAGCCATGTTATATAAGTATGTAGGAAGGGTGCTAACGTATAGTGTACGTGGCCGCACATTCACGGCCAAGATTTGTTATCACATTATTATTGGTCAGTCACTTGAGAGCACACTAGAGGCAAGACTCTCAACAGTAAAAACAATATTACAAACAGTCGCCAAGGCCGAATACGGTCAGATATCTATCCATCTATATATATACAACAATAAGCATATTGTACGTTGTTAAAGGCCCTTAATCTCAAATCATAATAAAAGTAACTCACAATAATAGTAATCATCTAAAACTCTCGCACACAATACATTTTACCCAAAGAGCTCCTACAGGATAAGACCCGGACGCCGGCACAAAGCCAGTATTTCATAACCGGGAATAGAGACCCCGATATTGGTGGGATCCAATACAACGTTCCGATACTCGTAATTTTAAACCAGCATCGAGTTAACTTACAAAATTTAATAAC
This sequence comes from Theretra japonica, assembly GCA_033459515.1. NCBI lineage: Eukaryota > Metazoa > Arthropoda > Insecta > Lepidoptera > Sphingidae > Theretra > Theretra japonica. The sequence goes on from CM065947.1 coordinate 13,156,255, forward strand.
ATAACAACTATATCTCGGCCGGTGTTGCCAGGTACTGTGAAACTCCCGAGGTTTGTGGAGGTGAGTTATTCAAATTTCGTGAAGTTGTAGAGTAAATCTGCTGTGAGTTTTAAGTTACATGTATTTTGGAGACAGTCCCGCCCTCACACACGCCACTGCAATTCCTGCAAGCCAGAATCAACAGTGGCGCGCATTTCAATGAGACCGAACATTGAAACTCAACGAGTCTCCGGGAACCAAATCATGAAGTTAAGCTAAAAGGAGGAATTGGAAATATTTTTTTGTCCACTACCCTCCATAGCAAAGCGGGTGACAAAACAATGAACTAGAGAGATAAATAACCTCAGGTAAAGTTTTACAGCTGTAAAACCCCACGGATCAAATATTATATTTAATGGGACCTATTATGTGAGCTGTTATACTTGAGTCCAGTACTCGTAGGTATGGCAAAATCGCCGAAAAGCATGGAAATTCATTCTAGTTGCCCCAAGGTCCATGTAGTATATAACTCGTATTGAAGATCCAAATTATTATTGACGAAATTATTAAAATATTCCTTTATTATTCCTATCCTAACTTTCCCAATTATACAAAACCTTTCAGAATGTAGGCGTCAGTAGGTGTCTTTCATGGAAGGTTACCATCATTTGAGTTCCGAAAACTGCCTAAAATAAAAATAAATAAAAAATAAGTATATTTTAGCCTTCTATACAAGCAACGCCTTTGAGAAAATACAGGAATAATTTCTCGGCCTACCACTTTAGTTATGATGTATATGATGAGTAGGTATCTACTCCGGTGCGCTAACTGACTTATTAGTAGTAAGTCAGTTATGCCGAGTCATGACAGACAACAGCGTGGGTCTACCACCTCCAAAAAAATATTTCAAAAAAATATTTTTTAAATTAATTTAAACAAAAACTAGCAAAGTTAAACTCTTTTTTGTCGCCTAGTCTCCGTTAAATTTCTGTTTTACATAGGCTTTCACCACGAATATAGCCTAGAAAGAAATTTCCCACACATTTTCCACATGGCAACACCAGCATAGGGTGAGGGCCGCGAGACGTACCGTAGACGTCGTTAGGAGCACCCTGCGCCATCTAAATAACAGCCGGATTGTCTACTCTACCGCTTATGTATATTTCATTTTAACCCGCGCCATACCGACGGGTTCGTGCAGACGGGAGGTTTTCTTACCGCCCGGAACTGAAAATGAAAATAAGTTATTGAATTAAAAAAAAATAGACACCATTTAGATTTAGCATTTTCTTTTTCTACCACCCATTTCGGAAAGTAGTTTTCGCTAGAGAAGAAAACCAATTTACAATACAGTAATTTACAGAAGCCCTGAATTGGTTTAATTCAGAGTAAACCAATAAGTACGAGTACTAACAAATTAACTATATGCAGACTCAATAATATGTCAATTGTTTTATTTATAAAGATATTTCTGGTGATCATTTAGATTTTAGATTCTAATGGCACTATCAGTAAAATATAATAATATATAGCGTGTAACATCAAAGTGATTATTTATACTAAATAGTCAATTATGAATGCTAGCTTTAATAACGAACAGAAAACTAGAAAATTGACAGTGCTTTGTCAGTGGTCAACATGCTGAAAAAATAGATGTTTCTCTTATACTTATAAAAATCGATTTATTGTAGTAAGTACACAATCAGTATTATTCTCGAACATAAAGGAATATTGGACTAATATTTCCGAGGAGCAAGTTTATTGTCATCCTGATAAAAATAGACATGACAAAATGGAAACAACAGATTTTTGTATCAAAAGATTTCCCGAATTGAAAAGTCGCAATAAAAGGTTATATTTTTGCCTGTTTCAGATTGTTTTGCTAATTGAAGCTATTCTGTAAATAACAGAATAAAGGACAGTGCACTTTTAGAAATTCGTCGGCTGGTTAAAATTATGCATAGTTTTGGGACAATATTGCTGTAGAAAGAATAATACTAAAGCTAGTTAGTATTGCTTTGAGCATGAGTGGATCTACTACAAGTTTAGGTAAGATCGATTGAAGCCTTAATTGGAGAAACAAACTTTCATTAGTTATAAGTCCAACTCGTTGTGGGACTCAAGGCAATTGCGGGTTGGTGAACAACACGTACCGTTGAGATTCTAGGTAAGAATTCAAAATTATATATTCTCAGATATGCCTATATATAGGTATATATATGTATAACCTCATGATGTTTTTCTTTCCGTATTTAACTTAGAAAAGTCAGAGTCGTACGTCTTGACCTTAAACCTGCGACTGTTACTTGACTATCCTGTCACTCCAATGACAGACACTCAGAATTTTACACCGTAAAAGTAAACAAAACACCGCTTCTCTAATATCAGTCATCGTCACGTCAGATTATTTAAAAAGCGTTTCCGCAAACCGGCAGAAAAAAATCATTAATCTTACAAAAAACTCCATCATCGGCCACTCTGGAAACTGGCGAAATGAACGCGGCGAAAGACGGTGACCCGAAAATTTCCTATCGAGTCTTTATCAATATCATCTGCCGTGGAACGCCGACAAAATGAAAGAATCTGGACCATTCAAAAAATACGGCCCCGGTATGGGAAACGGAATTTCTGCGAAGGGATCATTGTACTCAGATGTTTATCTACGTTGCTTTAAAAGACCCAAATCTTACCACGTAACCTATATTAAACATGTAGTTACATTCACATTTGCATACATTGCTGGTGTTGTTAAGGATTTACACAACACACTCTAAGTACGTAAGCAATGGATTTCATTTTAAAGCCCATTCCTACGCGCGCGTTCTTGGTAAAAGCCATTTGTATTATCTACTGATGAACTCCCAAAGCGAGATAAATGTATTGAAAGTAAATAGCCCTAAATTTTAAGCCTTGGAAAAAATAAATACACTTAATATACAGAAGTGGTTTTAATGTTGCCATTAATGTTTAGACATTTTGTTTCTTCGTCCTAAGTGCGCCTTAACCGACGAGGGATGTAATGCTCTCACTGAGGTTATTTCGCGCGACTCTTAACAGCTTTTGGGTGTAATTTTTCAACTTCGTTCATGGAGAAATGTTCATTTTATTTGGTTTTATAATCCTGTGGCTATTTATGTTTCATTTAAAATTATAAGCAGTATTTGTAGATCAAATTATATATCATGGATAAGCTTTACCAACAAAGGAGTTATTTTATATAAAATCTAGGCAAAAGTAAATTTAACAAGTTAAATGAGGCTCCAGTAATACAAGAACTTTTATAGTCTTAGAAGCTACTTACTTAAATGCTACTTTCATAAAAGTTCACCGATTAAGATAATTTTTACAAAACAAACTGTGGATAATATATTCAAATTAAGACGCTAGTCAGGTTCTAAGAATATTATTTAGATTAAGTAAAAAGTACACAGCATATTCATAAATTCACGTATTTTGCTCTTTTATAGGAGAATTTTAAGAAAGTCATAAGGTTTTAATAATTATGTTTGAATTATTTATTCTTTTTTGCGCTTTATTATAGGGTAATTCCAATAGGTAATTGTGGAAATCTTTCTACAAAGAAAGGAAATCTTTCTAGGCCTACGCCTAGGTCACGTGTGGTCTTACATTGATGAGTCATTTTTCATAGTCAATATAAACTTTATTAGGTAAGTTTAGCTATATTATTTCTGTTATTGTTAATTGCATACTTGGTATGTTTGTTTCTTTACTTGAATAAATAAAATAAATAAATAATCACACCATTCCAAAAATATGCTTTCTTATTTCTTTCATTAAATAACATCAAAAATAATTTCCAGACGTAAAAAAATCTAATTCCAAAATAATAACAAAACTAATTTGAAACTCAGACTGGAGTCTCCCAGTGAGTGGATTTATAAGTCCTTCCGCACTTCAAAGAGCATGTTAGGTCTTTGACACTGGATTCGCCATCACTGGTAAATTGAAATCTGAATTTGCTGAAAATTCGAGTGCCAGATCAATCTCTCAATCACAAGTGGGAATTACTTCACACTAAGGTGTGTCTGTTTCGTTCTAGCAATCCCAAATATATAATTTAATAGGTAATATAATGTATGTTTTGTAGTGGGTATATAGTTGAAGGATTCTTTGGAATCACAATTCATCACGAAAATTCAAGAAATGAAATACATATATTAGTTGATTAAGAGGACATTTGCTGCTTTACAAGTATGTCTCGTATATTCTAGATAGCTGCCATGGGGGACTACCAACAAAATGGATAGCGCAATCGTATCGTGTTGTGGGTTCAGTTTATGTATATCAGCTTGCAAGTATTCATGTGTAGTGTCAGTATGCTGGCGTAGGTTCTTGTTAGAGCCCCGACTCGGCCACAATATCCGTGCCGGGTTGGTAGGCCAGCGACACTGACATACCCCTTTTGACCTCCTCCAGGGTACGGAAAGGGGAGATTTACAGCTTTTTTTCTTGACTCAAAAAAGTCATGTCTAGTGCCATATTATTGTGTTGACTGAACTGGTCTTATTTCATTACAGGCACTCCGTGATCACAGTATACAATATGTGGAAGAAATTACATGTCGCTACTACCTCTTACTAGTCAATAATGCAATAAAAGTTATGAGTTTTCAGTAAAAAAAACAAACACCACCTTCCATTCACTGTGAAATTATAACGAATGAAATCTCATCTTATTATTGTTTCCGCATTTTTTACTCCCAGCAGACTAAGTCACGCCGAAACACTTGATATAAATTATACACTTAATTATTTGCGAATTAATTATTTTCCATTTCAATTACGAGAGAACTTGTATCCAATTTTTCTTAATAAAGGATCCGCGGAACCTTAATTATAAGGAATTTTTACTCTATGTTTAGTACGTACTAGGGTTTAGTTATCAGATCCCAAATATTATTTTGGATATACGGGTTTAATATCGCTTCAGTGACTGAACCTATGCAGTATGCTCCTACCTTTCTACGTGCGTATATACGCATCTATAATATATCAGAAATATCAGTATTACTGAGGCATTTTATTTATTTTAAGCTTCAGCCTAAGGCATTCTCTAGCAGAATCTCCATTTTATGAAGTAATTAATTATTTTATTCAATTATTGTATGAACTTCCTAAAATTATCTAAAGATTTTTTTAAAGACTTATTACACTTTTCTTAGGTCACTTTATTGTTTTTGGGATATAAATAGAATACTAGTATTCCTCTACAGTGGGTGGTACAAGCACCGAGGTACTAGCCGCCGCGCGCCGGCTCTGGGAATTTTGAATTTTCTAAATAAGTTGTTTGGAACGAGGGTTGACTCGTTCACAACTTGCAAACCGTTAACAAGTTCTTTGTTTATTAAAACTTGCTCGTCCCGGGGCCAGTTTTTTGTTAAACTCCATCAATTCGCCGCGGAAACTTTCCTATATTCAATTTACTTACACAAATAATAACTTTTTTAAATACACACAAACATGTGCCTTGTAAATTGGAGTGCAGTAGAAGTTATTTGTGGTGTGGTAAATGGTGGGGTAGTGGAAAGTTCAAATTTTTTTTCGGTTATAAAACGTTCAAGTTTGGATAGTGAACGCTGATTGCAAGATACAAGGGTTAATAAAAGACAGGTGACCCCGAAATAGTCGCTTTTGAGCAACAGTGTAAGAAAATAGTACGTCAACCTAAATTTAATGTCTAAAACATTTTGTATTTGCTATTAAAAGTTCTTAGATTTTTCCGATCTGACTTGATGAAACATTGATCTTCAAAGTACTAGAATTTTTGACAATCGCTTGTAAAATAAATTGCCAAATATCTGTTAACAAATCATGGTGAATTCCTGACCTCAGACACTCGAGCAAGCTGCGAGTATGCAGATAGAGCGTGCGGTCCCTCTGTCACGCGGATTGATAGATGGCGTCTGCAGCGGTGGTCACCAACCACTACAGACTAGTCTTACCGATATTCACTTGCTTTGTGCGAAGTAAATTAAAAATAGGATGGGCTAGGAAGAATAAAGAGCAATTAAACAATGTAGTGATTGAAAGTAAAATGTTATAAAGGTTCTTCCAATTTTTTCTGCATTAATTAGTCATAGATTTTTACTTTTCATTTTTAACGAGGTTGTCTGTAAGAAACAGTCTAGAGGAATAAGACCGCCATCTGTACTTTTTATGTGAATGTAGTTGTAATATTTGTTAAATTTGTTGTCTTTTGTGCAGTAAAGAATATATAAATAAATATATTCTGTATTTGTGTTATATAAAAAACATATCACGAAAAACATAATAAAAATTAATTTACTGAAATATTATTTAGTACTGGTATAAAAATTATTGATTGAGTTACCAGAAAATTTCAAACTGGTCTATAGAAAAATGTTTAAAATTATATATGACCAATTATAATTTTGACCAGTAGGGTAATAATTCACGTAATTAAATAAGTTCAATTGCAGTGCAGTTGCAGTTAAGTTTCGATCAAAATAGACCTTTTCGTATTCTCGTAATTTTGACAACCACTGTCAGATACGCTCGCGTCAAGTCCGCGTCACGCGAGCGGTATAGCGTATTCTACTGCTGCGTGTTTTATGTGCGTGATTCAGATCGCAACTTGATCGGTATTCACGTGTAAGATTCTTGCATACGACTGACGTATAGTTGAGGCGCAGCACCCGCGCAGTTTACGCATAGCTTAGGTGCAGTTCACGCGCAGCTAAACAATTACAAGAATACGATTTGACACTAAAACGTAAACTTAATTGCAACTGCACCGCAACTTGATCGGCACGTCAAAAAATTACGTGAATTAGCCAGCTGATCTGTGTTCAAAAATGTACTAGAACCTTATGAATATTAGACACGTTGAAATTAAATAATAGGTAGTTCAGTGCATTACCACAGAATTTTTATAAATGGAGTCACAGTTGCACGTAGGTATTTTTAATTCCACCAGGCAATTAACAGATAAATGTACCTATATAGTACTGTTAATTATATTCGCAGTTCCGCTCTAATAATATGGGATAATTGAACACAAATACAGAGAGGAAACAGTGATCCCTTGCGGATGTAGTGTAGCGTGTACGTAGCTATATGCTACGGCGCTACGGTGCTACGACGCTACAATGTAGCGTGCTCGTAGATGCTGTTACACCCAGTTGTACATTCAATATACTCCTTGTTGTATTAGTTAATAGTTATATTAAAAATAACATGTATTGTAATATAAAAGACAGAATTTCAGAATTTATATACTTACATTCATAAGTTACCAAAGAAAGTTCCTTCCACAAGAGTTTTTTTTTTTTTTAAGCCATTATAGGCAGACGAGCTAGCGGCCCGCCTGATGGAAAGCGGCTACCACTGCCCATAGACCTCCGCAGTGCCAGGGGTCCAGCACAACAAAGTCGCTGCCTACCTTAAGGAAAGTACTCTCTTTAAGCCTCGTTTGAAGAAGGACAGGTCATAGCGCTCAGGAAACACCGATGCAGGGAGTTCATTCCAGAGCTTACACGTGCGTGGTAAGAAAGAACGCTGAAAACGTGCCGTTCGGGAACGGTACGCTTCCAGGTGGTGCGATGGTAAAAAGGTGACGTTGGTACCATCTCAAACAATTCCTCGGAGCACTCCCCATGGAACAGACGCTAGAACACACAGAGAGACCCGAAGTCTCTCCGCAGTCCCAACGGCTCCAATTTGTCCGTGAGATTGGGGTCATCGACTATTCGACAAGCACGTCGCTGTAAGGAGTCAAGTGGGTTGAGCTGGTATTTTGGGGCACCTGCCCAGAGGTGAGAGCAGTACTCCACGTGGGGCCGGATTTGTGCTTGATTTGTGATTTGAGTTTAGAGAGTATGTGGACCCATTTTATCCAAATTGACCTAATCTTACCCCTTTACACAAAATATGGAATGTTACCTCAAAACATAATATTTCCAAGAATCATGAAGCGCAGAAACGCTCGAGATTCCCAAACCTTGATCAAAATGTCTATTACAATACAAGTCCGTGTTATGCTTAACAAGATTTCACGAACCTAAATGTAGAGGCAAGGGTCCTCAGATAAGAATCGACCACACATCTTGAGGGCGAGCCCAGCAATTAATTCGACTGACAAAAACCGGCCGAATACAATGGCCGGTGTAGTGGGCACGTTCGCAAATGGGTCCCACCTCCTTTCATTATCCGTATAAATTGTTTGGCAATCATCTTTGTAGGCCTTTGTGTTTCGCTCGGATCTCTCCGCGTCGGTCTTCATTAAGCTTATTACGGCCTATTGTGTTGTGACCTTTAAAAATTACGAGTAGTTTTGAGACTTTGGTGACGGTAGCGGTTTTTGTTTAGTATTTTTAAAAACACGATTATTATAACTAAATAAAGAAATAAATAAACACACCCAACAGTTACATACATAGTCCTGAGCCCAAATTAAGATCAATTAAATCCTGTGTCGTGGGTATCAGGCACTACGAGAGACTTTTTGGTCTCACAAACACCCAGATCCGCGACGGGTTTTTGGCAAATACTTATGGATCTCACAAACATTTGTCTCGGTACGGGGATCGAACCTGCGGCCTCTTGTTTCAGAACCGGCATCTTACCAACTGCGCCACTGAGGCTGTCGGTTAAGGTTAGGTAAAAGGTTACGGTATTGATATACAGTTTATCGGTCAGGTGAATTTGGCTTGTGAATGGTTTGCATTGTTACGACGGGTGTCTTTGTATGAATTTCTTGATTTAAGTGAAATCTGGGGTGAGATAATTTAATTTTACCTCCTTAGTTGAATTTAAATAAAACTATTTGACATAGTATAACTATATGATTGTCTAAACTGAAATGAACAACCTATCGTTTTATAGTAAATGTGAACTAAGGGACCTTAAACTCAAAAATAAAAACAAACTGTTGCCGCCAAAAATCCTTGCTTCAAAATGGGCTACGACATTAGAAACGTAGACTTTAGCTAATTTCGCTGAGATCCATCACGCGAGGCAGCGATGCGCAAGCTGCGTAGTTCCAAGTTAGAATTCGTAGCGGCGGTAAGGAGGTTCAAACTCGCATGAATATGCATGCGGCACGCTCCACAAGTAATGGTCGTGTAAGGAGAGCCTAAGTTTGTTTAAATATCTTACTGAATATAATTCCCGACACGTGACACCCTAATGAAATAATTTTCCGCCGCGTTTGAGCCAGATTCTGTTTTATGATTAGATTTAAATTGTTTGATAAACTCGGAAATTACGGAATGCGCGGATGAATTAGACGCTCAGCAAATCAAAGTTACTGAGGAATGCGTTAAATATTAACTTCAAATATTTTGATCGCTTTGGTATGTACCAGGAATAAAGTTTCATTTTCGTGGTGGAAAACCCGTCTCACAGATTTCATAGTAGTGGAAAATGCGTCGGAGTGACTCACGCAAGTGTGTCGCGTTTTAGGTTATATGTTTCATTTCGATTAATAAGCCAAACCAACCATTATCTACCAGTAAGATGTAGCCATCTCTCGAAGTGAATGCTATATATAGACTGAGCTGCAGTCATCAGCAGGCACATGTCACTTTTTCGTGTACCTATACAAATACATTAGTTAAGAGCAGGTACACATAAGATACTCTCACCCGAGCAATGGTAACTATTAATGGGGTGCATGTGAAAACAGATGTTTTTGCAGGTAATCGGAGTGAGCTCGCAAAATGTTTGTTATATGTTATTTGTTATACTTGATTTAATTAAGTTGGCTTAATTTATTTGTTGTAGTGTGATTGTTATTATGTTTTGTTTAGTTTTGTTTTATTTTATTTTTGTATAAATTGTGTTATAGTCCCGCCAGATCGAATTGGGTACCTAAACCTGTAATGACTGTGTGTGTGTGATTAAATAAATAAATTAAATAAATAAATAAATAAAGATAATTCTATTGATAACTGATAATAGCCTCGGATATTTAAAGAAATATTCGACCTTCTTCCTTCATAAGAAAAGTGTATCAGCGTTAAAAATATTATTCTGAACGGATTTAAGTTACCGGAAACATATCGTTCACATGTTGCAGCTTCCTTTGTATGTTTCCAAGAATCAAAGGATGAGCACATTTTTCCACGATAAATAAAAAGAATACAGAAATAGAGCTGTTTTCCCGACGTTTTCTACTTCCTCATGATTTTCCAGACTATGAATTATAGACAGGAATGTTTAAGGACGCCTCTTCACTCTCAAAGGATTTTTTTACTGGAAATAAAATGTATTTCCAATTCCCTCTTTCATATGTTGATCAGATTAGTTTAGAGCATTGAAATGTTAAAGGAAAAGTTATTTAGATAAGAGAAAGTTATTAACGCATGAACACCAGCATAATTGATAAAATTACCAGGATTTGTGGAATTACGTATAAACTTTGAGGGGTAAACGTCACGTTAAGTAAACGTCACCAACTCTCTGTCTTATCAAATTAAACGAGACACCATAAATGTTTATATCATTTTCATTTTCAATATACTAAAACTCTATGAACATCACAGTCCAGACGTTAAAATACCTTAAACAAAGCAATGCTTATTAGATTACACTGCAAGACAATTTTATTTAGCTTTTAAGTTAAAAATGCAAAATAACTGAGGAGGGCCTTTAATCAAATCAGTGTTACGTTTCCAATTAGGGACGGGCGGGAAGGGGGGTTAAGGAGAGTAGCGGGGAGAGGGAGACAGGAGAGGGAGTTGCAACTCCTGTGCAGCGACATCTACCGAATCACTCTGAATAAATTACGACGCCTTTGCAATAAGATGCTGCGAAAACTTTGCGAAAGCTTTTAACATGCTTAATATAGAAATTGTTAGTAGCTGCTTATGGATAAATGTGGTTTTAGGTTTAAAATTGCTGTGGAGTAGCTTGTTTAAGGCTGTAATATTTTACCTTATATTTTATTATGCAAAATTTTAGGAAGTATTTAAAAATGTATCCCTAGTTCCATTACTTACAACAATATTACGTCATGTAAATAAAAAATAAGTACACCAATATTCTCATAACCTGATTGTATCTCATGTCTTAAGGCTTTAAGAATCCAGACACATATTTTGGTGTTAAAAAATCGAGATGTAATTTTTTTTTATTTAATTAAATTATCTTGATGATATGCCATCTCTAATTTCCCAGCCAGCGTCACACCATACACTCTATCAGATGAACCGTTACTAAGGACTCAGAGCTTGTCATTGATCCTGTCCTTCAATCGTCTCAATTAGTGCAGAGTCTAGGAGGTCCCCATGTTAAATACAAAGCGATCCGACTAATGGCGACGAGTATCGAGTGACACTCTATAGACACCATCGATAATGATATCTGTCTTCTCTTTCCCTCTCTTCTAATGTAATTAAAGGGGTTTATGTTGAAAACGTGAATTAAGCGACGGTAGATACACAAAATCTAAAGATGCAGCAGACGTCATAGCCAATGTGCCGGGAACATAACAATATTTCATAATACATCATCCATCCATCCATCCATCAGCCAAAGGAAGTCCACTGCTGAACATAGGCCTCTCCCAATGATTTCCACAGTGAGCTGTTGGAGGCAGCCTGCATCCAGCGACGTCCCGCGACCTTCACCAGGTCGTCTGACCACCTAGTATGATACATAGTTATATTTAAAAAGTTGGAAACAAGAGACGAATTGTACGTTATATTTTTTTCATAGAATTACGCCGTAACTAAGTGACATGATACATCAAATATCTACTGACTACTGACTCTAAAGTGGCGATACCACTAAGTCAAAAAAAAGTATCAATTTTATTGTTGCGTCATATTCTATAAGTGAGGTGAAGGTCACCTCAAGTACAATCTTTCTCCACCCATAATAGCCAGCTAGAATTATATACCTATGGACAAAATAGAACAATGTTAGGTTTAGTAGTAAAAGAGCAACAGATCCCATAATTTTATCAACTTACAATGAGAGAAATACTAATGTTTCGTTTAACAATATTAACTTGTAAAAATAGTTTGTCTCGTAAAAATCAGCTCAAAAACTCTATAAAAGTAATATAGCGAGACTGTTGACGTTTTTCATCCAATTATTTGAAGGATAAAACATTTTCGACGCAATCACAAGTTAAGTGTCTGAGACAAGTTAAGTAGAACTACAATTAAAACGAAATCTTCCAAACTACTTCCAGACGTACAGTGCGGGAGCGAAGTTTTGCTCACGTCTTTTATTATGAAATAACTGTATGTAATTATAACAAAACTAGATTGATATACATATAAAATTCAGATCAATTTATTCCGATATATTTAGTTTCACTACAAATATACAGGTGTGTTGGGTTTTGGGTTCAATCCGTACCTATATACCCGGATTTAGATCCGGCCGCACACTTGTGTGTTATTGTGTAGTAAATACACTGTAAAGATTGCAATTCTTAGTATATGCATGCAAGTGATTTTACTCGCGGAGCTTTAATGCTCGGTGTCAATAGGGGGCGACCCACTGTTGATCCTGGCTTACGGGAGTTGCAGTGGTGTGTGAGGATGGGACAATTACAATAAGTGATTTTTTCACCTCACTACATAAAGAAAAAGCATTACAATCTAATCTCAGACCCATAAGTCCAGTCTCGGCTAACGGACAGCATCTGTGGCGCAGTTGATTGGACGCCGTTTGTGAAACGAAAGGCCGCGGCTTGATCCCTGCACCGAAACAAATGTTTGTGTGAGCCACAAGTATTTGTGTCGGGTTTAGGTGTTTGTGAGACCGACAAGTCTCTCGTGGTTCTTGATACCCACAACACAAGACTCGATCTTAATGAGGGATCAGCACTATGTATGTGACTTTTGGGTGTATTTATTTTATTTTATTTATTAATTGTAAATCATACAAAAAAAAAATTGCGCGAGAATCAAAACTGACAATATCATGTTATAAAGGAGACCGACTCTTATCAGTCGTCAGATTTTTCAATATACTAACAGGCACAGAAAAGGAACACTCAATGCAAATCCTTTGATTGTTGCATTCCATCAAATGATAGGGAAGTTTGTTAAGCCATTCCGGGCCTGATTGGATTGAATTTAACTCACGTTATTAAGGAGTCCTCTCATCTGATATTTCAGAATAAACGGAAAAAGGAAAAACGGTTCATTACATTACGAGGGACGAATTACTTAGACGTTTTGAAGAGCTATTTATAACATAAAGGTTACTCTATTCGGAAAGTAGGATACACTCGTAACTTAATCATATTATGCGTCTTTTTGTATTATTGTGACACAGCCGTACATTTGCACTGCTGTTTAGTGGGAGAAAGAGATGCCGGTGGTATTTGCCCAAGCGGCCTCTCACATATGAGAGACCTACAACCAGTATTTTTTAAAATTAATATTTGTAATAATACACTAAATAAAATTATATTTATTTGATATTAAGGATACAACTTCAGCTAAGGATTTTCTTTTACATATGAAATACAAGAACGGAAAAAGTTATCCAACGAGTTCTGCAACTTAAATAATAAATTGTCGGAGATATAAGAAACTTTAATTTATATTTTAATCTTAAAAAAACTCGTGTGTTAACTAGTACTTGAGAATCCATCGTACAACCTCTAGTTAAACAGTCGGTTTCACTCCTCCAAGGCGTATTAGCTTTGAAATCCAATGATTCATATTTAATTTATCATACGGACATTATCAAAACAAACCATTTATTGAATTCAAAGCAATGTTAAATTACAATTTGCACGCCGCGTCGCGTCGCATCAGACTAATAACAAACTAATATATATTGGATTTGTGATTTACTATTTGGTACTTATCACAGAATTATGTGCTTATGCAAAACCATCAATTTCCCACATTTATTGGATGTGCATATTAAATCAATTCATTTATTACATAAATAATTACACAAACATAATTTACATCCAACTATTATCCCCAAAAAGATATCTAGCTATGTTTTTGAATAAGGTAATGAACAAGCTAGATATATATTTTTTTATTGCACAGGTCCGGCAAATGAGCAAACAGGTCACCTGATGGTAAGGGATAACTGCCGCTCATGACCATCCACAACGCTTGGTTCATAGATTTGTTACCGGCCCTTAAAATTAGCATTAAAGCGGGAAGGAAAAAGGGTGGGAAGAGGAAAGGGGTATTGGGCATCCAGTAATCTCACTCACTGAATAAAACGCGACAGCTAAGCTGCCGCTTCACGTCGATTTCCTGTGAGACAGTGGACCCCGGACGAACCTGGCCATTCATGCTGATTCATGACAGAGAACACCGTGGCTCTTCCACATAATTATGCAACGTGTTTGAAGTCATATTCATGGACAGCCTTTGTCGCGCAGTTGGCACAGACGCTTGTTGTGAAATAATAGGCTATAGGTTCAATCCCCGCACTAAGGCTAATCTTTATGCGACAGATATATGTTTCTTTCGGTTGTAGGTGCTAACAAAGTTTCTCGTAGTTTGTGATCCGACCTAAGGATATCTTATGATATGATATGAGATAGACATCTTACTGCGGGGTCAAGACTACGTGTATAACTGTTAATTAGTAGCCACGTAAGTCAGATAATCCAAAAACACTCCAATATTAATTTGCCAAAAGACGTGTTGATGAATACATTATTCCCTCGCACTAACAGCGAGTGTAAGGTGTCTCGGAGCAGCTATAAAGGCGTCACTATCAGTTCCCTAATTGCATTCGCCGGCTATCGCGTTCAAGATTACTTCTGTTGCAATTTACACGGGTGTGCTGGAGTGCCGTCTCATCCCGAACCCCTTTGACACTCGCAAATTGGACGCCAAAAGGACTTTATTCCTTCATTTACTGAACCAATTATGTGAAACCCTACGGCAGATTTCTTTTGAATTGTGATTGTGATGAGACTGAAAATTTTTATTTTTCTGTGGGTCGATAGCATAGATTATAAAATTAAGTTTGGGATACTAGACTAGCCATATATATTCTCTTTGTAATAGACTCGTCTCTTATCAATTTTGAAACGGAAATAAACTGTGAGTGGCGTTAGTGATATCTTTCACTACTTTTGCGATATAAAGGCTTACGGTGATATTATGGCGCATGCATGTTTGCCAATCATGATTACAAGAAAGTCGTATGCAATAACTTACATCTGTTTAGATGAAACAAGAAATGATTATCGAAAGAGATGTGTGCAGGCTGCTAATATAGCGTTAAAAACAATAAGCACATAAATTATACATGTTTGCATTTTTTCTATTGTATAAACTAAATGAGTATTATAGAAGGCAATTTTGTCAAAATAATTATTTACAGTACAGTCCACTTCTGCTCCTAGAGTTCTTCACTCGGTCTTCGCCTTTTTGCATCCAGCCTCTGCGAACGACCTATGGATAATTGTCACTCCACGTGAGGTAAAAGAGGTCATTTATCATGCAAGACTACATTTACCTCCAATATAAGCAAAATTTCAAATTGCACCGATTCCATTACCACCGGTTATCGCTCCACATCAGTCCGCGCTCAAACGATAACCGCCCTTAAAGCGATAAAAATAATAAATCACACATTATCTCTGGCAGTTTAAAGAAACCGCCTAGTCCGTGGACATAAAATCATATTACATTCTTGGTATACGTCCCGCGGGCCAATTTCGGCGGGCGAATTTCACGGCCCCTGAAAAGTGCTTTCCAAATGAGCCGATAGAAAATAACGTTAAGGCCGTCTCAAAAAGTCCACAGTTTATTAGATTCGAGAATCGCGAATCGCAAAGGGCCAATATTGTGGCCGTGTGCGTAATCCAATCGCCAGCTAAATAGAAACGAAATGGTTTTCTTTGTGGCCGGTGCATTAGGGTTAGCAGGTGAGTGGAGGCGGAGCTGGTACGCGTTTTTGACCTTTTTGTATGGTATAACAAATTGCTCTGATGACATTGCGATTCAAATAAAGTGTCTTCAAATGACCTTCTCTCGCCTAAGTTCATCATTATACCTGCTTGAATAGGATATACAAGTTCTGAAATTACATATATTAAAGTCTCCAATATCCCCACGTACCGCAACAAACAATTTGTTATTTCACGTCGCTTTGTTGTGGACCGCGGTAATCGCGGCCGAACCGATATATTTCTACTGTAGCTTTAACGACCTACAACAAGGCTCTACAACTAAGTGTGCATAAAAATAGCTTCCTTGTATTCCTTTTTCGAAGGCATGTGCTTGAACTTATGTGCGTAAAACAATGGGACACATCGATGTTTTTTTTAAAGAAATCCTCTACGCATAAAACGGTCACACTTAACCAAATGAATATTTATTTTAATTTCCATCTCAAACATATCAGAAACATTTAAAAAGCATGACAACGGTCCCGCGGGTGCCGATGACAAGCCCCCGCGGTGCATTACCGTCACCAACAGACGTTACGCGCCCATTCAGCCGAGCATTGCGATGAAAAAATCCAATGAGCCGGCTTAGTAATGTATTAGTGTGAATCTTGTTGTGACGGGGATTTTTTTATGCAGATTGCGGTTTGTTTACTTAAAATTGTATGTACTATATTTGTATATCATTGTATGTAATTGCACTATCAATTGTCAAGGAGTGTGTAATGTAGTATATCGACAAAAATTGTTGTGGAGAAATCTAAGGTACCTATGTCAGTTTGCTGTTATATTTTCCTACAACGTCAATGCAAGCAATAACTAACAAGTCAGTGGTATCTGCTCAGGGTTTAAAAAATAAACTACATCCCTAATACCAACAATCTACATCGCCTTCAGTCGTTTAAAATCCTCGCCTTGAAAGTTCGTTGAAGCAAAATTACGTAGGAAATAAATTACATCTGAAAATTTGTTAAAACATTTCCATCATAAACACTTAAATCCCATTGGAACATTCAATGAGAATTATTTATGAAGCTAAAGTTCGTTGCGAATAGTGACAGGAGAGGGGGGAATTTTAAATAAGTTTAACTAGATGTTACTCGAAAGTTGTCTTTTAACTCATTCACATGTTTGTCTTCACTATTCAGTGAATTGTAAACGTTTTGTGATGTTTAGATTTCTACTGAAGATGAATCGCATTATCGTCTTTAGGATACATGGAGCAATGAACGTCACGTCACGTCGCGGGATTGCGTCAGCGTGTCGGTTAGCTGCACGCTGCGTGTGCATTATGCGAGGGTAAATCATATCTGACTTGATACTAAACTGAACTATGACTATATTTCTACAACCTAATGTCTTTTCTGCACTAGTACGTAAGTAATTAAGCATGATCCCATACTTAAAAGGCTTATGCAGCATCTTAAAGCGTCAGCAAACACGCTGTTATACCACGTGCGTTATCACGTTGCGGGATCGCGTCAGCGTGTCAGTCAGCTGTACGCCGCGTGTGCATTATGCGAGGGTAATTCACATTTGACTTGATAATAAACTGTACTACAACTATATATTTTATTTTTTTTGTTATTCTTCTTAGGTGGAGTAAAGAATAAGTAAAGGAATAAATAAATATATTTTTACAACCTATCCTCTTTTCTACTGTACAGTAACAGCCCATATACGTCCCACTGCAGGGCACGGGCCTCCTCTAAAATCGAGAGTACGATTGAGAGTGGTTAGGCCACAACGCTGGCTGAGTGCGAGTTGTCCCTCTTTTCTACACTATTACGTAAAGATTCAAGCATGATCCCTTACTTAAAAGTCCCATACAGCATCTTAAAGCTTACAAACTCGTTGATAGATCACGGTGCGTTATCACGTCGCGGGATCGCGTCAGCGTGTCAGTCAGCTGCACGCCGCGTGTGCATTATGCGAGGGTAATTCGCGTCAGCAGTGATTGATTATGTGCTGAACGCCGGTGGCAATCGACTTGTGTGATATATCTTGTATTAATATCTGGATATGGACTGTAGTGAGATGACCAAGTGGCTTGGTAACAGGTGTTGGTTGTAGACTGGGAATTTAATTTGAAGTCGATAGTTTGTAGGATGTGTTAAATAACTTACATTCAAATCAGTGTTCAGGTAAAGGATTTTACGACCTAAAAGTTATATATAGTAGTTTCTTGCCAATTTATCTTCAATTAATTTATATTAATGATTCAATTTAAAAAAAAAACGAGTCGAAATAATATTTTATGTAGGTCTGGTTTTACGTGTGTGTATGATTTTGTTTTATTCTTGTTTAAACACATGAAAACCGCAATGAATATTTGCACGGTAAACGTTGGAAATTGACGTATATCAAAGGCTGCTCGGCAGTTATAACCATTTATTTGAACGAATATATTTTTCAAATAACCATACTTAAAGCCAGCTACAACATTATAGAACATCATAGTCTCCAATACCTCTAACTACTATAGTATGGGATATAAAGGTGTCTCTA
This sequence comes from Theretra japonica, assembly GCA_033459515.1. NCBI lineage: Eukaryota > Metazoa > Arthropoda > Insecta > Lepidoptera > Sphingidae > Theretra > Theretra japonica. Next base: position 13,174,621 of record CM065947.1, read on the forward strand.
CACGATGCATCTCTCAATTTTTTCACCTAAAACTGCATCTGACGTTAAGTTAAAAAGAGCGTCTCGTTTGTCCACGTGTCGCGGGCGGCGTGACCGGGCCGGTGCATTAATCACGCTGTCACGTCGCCGTCACGGCGTCACGGCGTCGGATCGATCACGTGAGGAGCTCGCGACGTGACGCCTCGCCGCTCGCCTCTGTATTATAAACTGAGAGTTGTGGGTACGTGGTAATTGTGATTTTTTTTTTAATCCGTTGGAGATAGTGTCTTTAAAGTGTTTTGTTTAGATTTGGTGTTGCTTATTTTTGTCTAGTTAGTTCATTTCTGCAGCTTTTTATTGTTTTTGTGGACAGTCAGAAGTCAGTGACAACAGAAAGTTGAAAGGAAATTTAGTTTTGGTCATAAGTGTATTGTTTATTCATTATAACTGAGCTTACTAGCCGGAGTAGCGTAGTTATTTGGGCGCACCAATATTTTTCCAGGTTTGCATAATTTTATAAAACTTCCGTTTTTTATTCCAAATAAATATCCGAGCAAAACATTTCACAAAAACAATCTCATGTTTATTTTTATATTACTTTCAGTAAAATAAATTAACGAGAAGTCATCGTTTCCATTCGCAAAGCGTTTTCGTAGGTGGAGTAATCTAATTAAATGTCGAAATTTTCCACATTAATAAAACACCTGCTGTATAATTATGTGAAAATTCTCGACGTTAAATTTATAACGATAGATTATGTTCATTAATTTAGATTCGTGTTGGTTTAAGCTCATTAGCTTATTGTATATTTTATGTTTTCACGATTTCATAGTGCGTATCTAAGTTTTGCTGAGTTTAATGTCGTCAATGTTGCTTGTGACTCATTGCAGGGCAAAGACTTCACGGGTGACTATAAAAATCTTAGCTTAGGATTATAGTTACCACCCAAAGGTTGCCAGGACGAAATCGCTCCACGCGAGAACATGACCACCCATTGTACCATTATTATTTTTATTTGTTATGTAATTCCTTTCTTACTTGATTTGTAAAATTAAAGTGTATAAATAAATAATCTAGACTCAATAAATAATGTTCGAGCTCGTAGTAAATAAGCTTGATTATATTGTATTGATTGTGGCTGAAGAAACTGAGAAAGAGGGAGGGAGGGATCAGTAACTACTTAGAGCAGACTCCATGGCACAGCTTATTGTGTGCACCATTTATTATTACTAAAGTCTCACCTAGACAAGATATTGTATATTTTAAAATAAAATATTGAAAGCCCAAAATGTTGCCGTTGAATATCGACGCCGGCCCGACCTTCTGAGAACTCTATTGATTTACCAAGTAATGCTAATGTTGTTTGAAGTTAAAAGCGCTCTTGTAGCCAAAAATATTTAGGAGAGTACTTTTTCTAAAATTTCAGTTATTTGTTTTTTGCTCCTTTTGATTATGAAGTATTCTATTAACTGTAGATTAACTGTGGCTCTAAGGTGAAAAATGAACAGCAGTTTTAAGAGTATATATAAATAAATACACCCAATAGTCACATACATAGTCCTGGCCCCACACTAAGATCGAGACTTGTGTAGGTATCAGGAACTACAAGAGACTTTTTTGGCTTCACAAACTCCCAGACCCGTAACAAATACCTGTGAATCACACAAACATTTGTCTCGGTGCGGGCATTGAACGCGCGGCATCTTGTTTTACAGCCCGCGTCAAACCAACTGCGCCATGGAGGCTGTCAAATATATAGAGGATATCAATCTCGTTAAAACGAAGAAAGAAGCAAATGTAGTTCTATGAGAGTAGTGGTCGATACCGAATAAAGCTTATTTTGGTTTCGCGAGACAATTTAAGAAAGTATTTTCGAGGGACAATCACTATCCAGCAACAGGTCACTGTGGAAATCATTGGGAGAAGCCTATGTTCATTAGTGGACTTCCTTTGGCTGATGGATGGATGGATCTTCGAGAGAGAACGCTTGATTACAGCTAGCTTTTACTAATCGAATATAGAGCTGTCTAATATTACACCATCATCACTGTTATCATCTACAACGATTAAAATACATCTGCTGGATGTCTGTGCGTCTTTCAGATTACCGTAACAAATTGTTAAAAAGATAATAAATGAGTAATATTCGTATTATTCAAAACATTCTCAAAATCCAAATGAACACGAGCAACACAGACAAAATAATCCCGAATCCTCTATTAAATAATCCAAACACACGCGCCCAAATCATATTCACGTGTACACAGAAAGGCGCAATTTGAGAAAATTTAAATATTACGTAAAAATGTAGGTTTTCTGCAGGTGCAGGCGACGGGGCGGGTGGGGGAGGGGGAGGGGGGTGCTGGCAGTTGAACACCTGATCCGCGCTCGGATATTCACGGCGACACCCCGTTATACTAGTTGCGAATGAACGCAAATCGCTACAGAATCACCGGCACCCAGTGATGTCGGGCCGCGCAAGCAGCGTCCGTGTTTGGCATTGTTTGGGGTTTAGTTCGAGGGTCTGTTTGTGTTTGCAATCGTAGGTGTCGTCGAGTGACTTGGGTGTTGAATGATTGGTTAAAGTGTTAGCCCTGAGATTTGGGTCGAAGGTTGTTTGGTATTTGATTTAATTCGAGTGTTTATCAACCCGTATCTTTATTCTTAAATTTTTTAAAGACTTGCATACTCAGTATAAAAAATAAATAACCAAATAATTAATACTTGTCAAGTCATCACAGACGAATACAAGAATAAAGAATGTGTATTAATGTCCTGGCCCGACCGCGCGCGGGTCGCCGGATGCAGATCCGTCGGCACAATCAAGGCCCATTGGCGCCGCGACGCACGCCGGCCTCGACGTGACCGTGCCTCGCCGTGCTTCACGCCTCACGCCTCACGCCTCGCGCCTCATGCCGCGCCTTACATTGTGTCGTATTTGTAGATGTTTCTTAGTTCATTTTTTATTTGTAGTTTGTTTTAAGGTGTCTAGATTCAATTGTAATTTGGAAGACTTACACGAATATATTTTAAATTATTATTGTAGAAAATATTTTAAAATAGCCGACCTCAGAAGCACCAAACGCTTTCCTTTGTAATGTACACTACGTCGTCACGAGGAACCACAAAAAAAAATACTTCATTTCAGTAGGACTAAAAAATAAAACATACATACAAACATAAACTCACGCCTTTTTCCCGGAAGGGGTAGGCAGAGGTGCTACCAGGATACCCACATTTCGCCTTGTATGTTCCGTCCCACGATGTGAAAGGGGGCGAGCCTATCGCCATATCGGGCACAAATTCCTGACTCCGGGCTGATAATGAATAAAAAAATCCAATATCACTTTACCCGATCCGGGATTCGAACCCGAGACAAAAAATGACATGACACCCCAAGATAAATAATATGTATTACTATTTTACTTCATTATATTGCGTGGTGGCCTTCTATATTTTTAAACCCACGATCTCCGTCTTGATAAACTACTCCGCATCTATTCCACAGCCTTATACCAGTGATATAAATCCATATTTGAATAGGGACAGTACACTTCATTTATGAGAAGCTATTGCTTTCATATCGACAATATTAATAGCACAGCCGTTGCGATGCAATGCTGGGATTTCAATGAAGTTGTGAACCCATGACGCGAATCCGTGTTGTATATAGTAGTTTTTTACGTATTCAGCAATGCCTTATACTTACACTAGTAATACGACTCAGTGAAGTACAGCTAGGTAAAGGAGTGGTTACAATATGCAATTAATTTCTGTAATTCCCATTTCTCTATATCGTTGTGTGAAAAAAATATGATGATACGTTACATCGTTACATGTACAATATTTGTATATTTTTTTGGTGAATTTATTCTGAGATGACGTCATGAAACATTAGCTTGATTAAATTTAACAAATACAATATATATATTTTACATCCCGTAGTGTAAAATAAATCCAAGCTTTGTTCAGCCCACACAAATTCCACGAAAAGTGTTTAATATACAAGACAAAAATAACAATCCATTTAACTACCGAAAAACATGACAGCTGTTGATTCTTAACAAAATTCCAGCATTCACCTTCTGGAATTTAATTACAGATTATAAAATTACCCTCCCCCCTATCCCCTCGTCGTTAATCAATAACCTCCACGCTTCAAAGACCATCTTTCACCGCGTAATAACTCGGTAAGTGAATTAAGCTAAGCAACGGGGGTAATGAACTTACCCGACCAGGTGAGTAAGACCCCTGTGATTATCCCGTCCGTTGGTGCCCCGGTCGACTCTCAATTTTCCGAGAGGAGGTGAGGGATCAAGTTTTATTTGTCGGTGTAAGCGAGCTGTGTACCTGTGCCACAGTTTTGATACAGCAGTGAGTAAACGCGGTTCGTGTGTTTTTGCAAAAAACTTACGCTTTTTAACATTCCTCTTTTCAAAGTTTCGGAATTGGGGTTAGCTTGCTCAATTGTTTTAATTAGATAGAATAATATTTACTTTTCGGCGACTATTATACATTTTTATACACGAGGTTACAGTTTCCAATAAATATTTTTTTAGTTATTTCAGAACGGCTTTATAAACGCATTTTTTAAATTTCAAATAAAATTCTGCACTTTGAAAACCGGTTTTGGATATAGAACCATCAATACGCCATTTTAATTATACTCTTAACTATAAATACTGTGAATGCTTTTTCATATTTCATTCACACCGAGTCAAGCAAATTGAGTCTGGAGTCGACACACAAAACTTTTATCTCGCTATAAGCTTGGGACTATATTATGTATAATACTTTTATTTATTTAATATATATCGCTCCAAATCCCTAACATCAGAGCTACCCTACCGCTCACCCCTGAACAATACTAACGACACGCTCATTTAGTTCTAATATCTGGCCCATCAAGGCTTTTTGATGTGCTAAAGAGGTAAATCAAGTGCTTTTGATCCCAGATTGTATGCTAATGAGACAATCGCAACCGCCAGTGGCGCCACCTACCACCTGCAGGCACAAAACGTATTAAGGAGATTAGCTAGCACACAAGGTGTCTTAGAAAATGTAAAATCCTTTTACCTTGATACTGCATGTTGAGTGTGTACTGTATATCGCTATATCAAGCTTATTAAATGAAGCATCTAGAAAATATACACGTGAAGTAGCTGGGAAGAAATATATGACATAAATATAGAGACATAGCCTAGTTGATTAGGGACTAGAGTGACGAGTCGAAGGTACTACATTCGAGCACGAGACTTTAACTTTTCAAAGCTACGTGTGTATTTGTTAGTTCATTATGACACATACTATAATGGTGAAGGAAAACATCGATACGATTTTTGGGAAGTACACCAACCCGCTCCGAGTCGACGTGAAAAACTAAGGTTACTAGTTCAGTCCTAATAAGAAAAGAGTTTCGTATTGTGGCGTAGAATGCCTCCTCATAAAGAGGAACACCATTCGAATAATTATTATTAAGCACTATGACGCACTATAAGGGGGAAGAAAAATCAGAACACATCAGTGACCACATTGCTGCTTGGTCGCCAATACCAAAGTGAACTTGTATCAGCCCATATACGACCCACTGCAGGGCACGGGCCTCCTCTACAATCGAGAGTACGATTGAGAGTGGTTAAGCCATATAGTCCACCACGCTGGCCTAGTGCGGGTTGGCGGACTTTTACATACCATAGAAATTTATACAAATCGCTATGCTCTGCAGGTTTCCTCACGATGTTTTCCTTCACCGTTATAGTGCGTGGTGATTGACTATCAATACACACACTCCGAAAAGTCAGAGTTGTGCCCTGGGATTTGAACCCGCGACCACCGTGAACATGTAGGCAGCCGCGTCTGGTCCGTTACCAACAGGCCACCACGCACTTTTTTGTGTTCACCAAAGTGAATATGAGAATCTTATTCTTGAGAGATGAAAACTGTAAATCGTGTAATTCCAAGCATACCCTCCACTACTTAGAACAAACATAAATAAAGAGAATTGAGAATAACATAGTTCACAAAATAGTTTTAAGATCTGTTGCAATAGTTTTCGGGATATAAATTTTCCTAAAGTCCTAAGAGGAGTTTAAAACAAATACAAAGTGACCCAAATTAAGTCTTAGAGGTCCTTAAACATGTGTACTTACAGGAATAGTTTGAAGTTACAGTACAGGCCCTGAATTAGCATATAGAACACTCCTTATCCTAGAAACTAGAGATTTTTACCAGTAATACAGTTTAACAAGAAGCATGAGACGGCTTAAGTAATGTAAACTAGGGACCTTTGGCTTTATTTATTTAGCCTCTAGTGATTTAATAAAGCCGAGAGTTTACTTGAAGTCGCTAATCAGTAGTGCGTACCTGAATTTGTTGAAAACCGACTTTATATCAAAATTTCAACGGAATGGAATTTATGAAAATTTAATTTATTGTAGAATTAATTCGACTTAATATCGATTCTGATGTAATGTAATTAGTTAAAAAAAGGGAAAAGAATTTGTCAAAATTTGTATTCATGCAAAATAAATATAATTAATGTAACCCGAAACACACAATACTTACGATGAGGCGCAATGTAGCCACTATTTAGAAACAGTATACAAAATATCGATCTAAAAACCTTGTATTTTTGAAGCTAACGAAAAGGACCGATAGGTACGGCAGTATTTGTGTCGCTCCTAGATTTTTTAACCTGATTTGCCGGCGCCGATGGCTAGCTTAACCCACTTTCCGACACACGAAAGGAGTTTCAATTTGAAAAGCTAACTTTGAAGTTGGTATTAAAATGAAATTGCAAACAAACGGCCCATATAAATCAAATGTACGTTGCCTCCAGAACGATGGCTCTCGGGATTTGATTTCCGGCCGGAACCGGCGTTTGTTGGAAATGACAGGTATTTGTTACGGGACTATCCATGGCTTATGATACAGTTTATTGATTTTTACAAGTGATACCGCCTTGTCGTAAATAGTGAAGGCTACCTAAAGAGTGAATGTGCTGTCTCTTATTGAAAATCAATGTAAACTAACAGCTTTGTTGTTGTGTTTCGTTCTAGTAAGATATTCGTGGTCACCTGGTGAGCAACCATTGGATCTCTCTCTCTCTCTTAAGCCACAGGAAGTTTACAGCTGAACATAGGCCTCTTCCATGAATGGCCACATAGAGCTGTTGGATACAGAGGTACTCGTGGTCACATACGTGAGAGGTCTCCCGGATAGGTAATACCGCAATGTCTACTTTTTCCGCCAGACAGCAGTGTAAACGCATTCTTGTGTCCGGTTTAAAGGACATTGTAGCCAGCGTAACTACTGCTCATAATGAAACTTAACACCTTATGTCCCAGGATGGCGAGCATAGTGGAATGCTAAGCATTGCTTTGTAATTCATGGTGTTGTTGAGTTTTGCTACTGTCCAAGAGCGGTCGTATCGCTTACCATCAGGGTAATGGCATGCTCATCTCGCCATTCATTGCAATAAACAAAGGCGGAATCCCTGTCAAAGTGTACCACATAAGAGGTAAGCTTACCATGGTAAATCATTTAAGAGTGTGTGCTCAATAAATAAAAAAAAACTATAATTTCACATCTATCAATTATCTATCTGAAACATGCACCTAGTTTTCAATAAGTACACTTCCCATCTCATTAAAAAATAATTTACGTAAACACACACCACAAAACCAATTAAAAAACCAATATTTTTATTTAATTAACAAAACGCTATGTCCCAAACGTTCCCGCTTAATTCATGTTCCAAATGGAATATTCCCGGCCTGAAACAAGACGAACGCGAGTCGCCTGGGGTCCGCAGATTCTATGGTAATCTATGCGACCTCCGCTGGAATGACGTTCTCGTTTAATTAAAAACTTTTTCCGCACTTTTCCACACTTTTCCACTCTATTTTTCCTCGGATACGTCATAAGCATTGGGATTAACAAGTCGTCTGTTTTCAATTTGCGCCCTCCAAGTGTTTTCTGTAAAGCTGTTGCCATGGGGATGAGTAATTAACGTGTTTGTTTTCGTTAATGACAGCTTCAGCTTGCAACGCTGTTTTCCTTGTGTTTGGGATTTTGTCTGCTTTTTGCATATTTATTTTCATAATTGGTTTACATAAGAAGTGGAATGAATAGAGTTGATTTATGGTAAAGCTATTTAAATGAGAATGATGATCACAGTACTATAAGAAAAAATACAGCAATGATAATTTTACAACAAACCTTGTTAGATGAAAACAGGAGAAACCATGAGATAAACTTAGGTTTTAACTAGTGTTTCATAATCAACCCCTGTAGCATTTGATACGGAGATAAGCTCGGCCAAGCAGTCACACAATTATCACCTCTGCCCGTGCCTTCGTAGACTAGCACGATCGTAGAGCGAAATAGTATCCACAAAATAAAAATATAAATCCCGTCCTAATGCACCGAGCACGCAACAGCCGTGTAAATGTTATTTAAAATGCAGACATGTGCAGTGAACTGGGAGCACCGTTCCACACTAGCACCATGTTCCTAGCACATGCACTAACACTAGTATACTCCCAGTACGTTGTTCCCAGTATAGAGGTACACCTGCTGCCTGGATTAATGTTGAGACATGCATTCTTGTCGGTTTATTGTGCTTTGTTCAGCTCTATTTGAGGTTGCGGTCTTAATGTGGTTTAGTGAACATTTTTGGGTGCATTGTTGTTATTTACAGTATTTTTACAAGTGTAGTTATTGTGTAGTTGTACTCTAGGAAACTGTAGCTTTAAAATGTTTCGCAAGGCAGTGTATAAGCACTATCGTGCCCCAGTTTAAATGACATAGTAGACAGTGATTAATAGGCATTAGGAGAATGAAAGCCTAATGTCTCGGGGAGACGAGAGCGGTGCCAAGCAGTGGTTTATAATACTCAGTTCTGTGGGTGTTGGCCTTGTTTAAAGACAGGCGTGGATGTTACAGACCTGTACTCGTAATTATTGTTATTAGAAAATATAGTTTATAATATTATAGTAATTATAATTAGCATTGAGTTGGCCTCATTATGTTACTATGTTTATCAATTAAAGCCCAAATATTTTATACATTACAATATGGTGAGTAGGAATTTTCACTAGAGGACGCTTAAAGCATTATACAATATTAATATTTTACTTATTTTAAAATACGATCGCACAGAGATTGAAAAAGATTTCGCTACTTTCTTATTTGCTCATTAATATAAAATTTACTAACTTCGATGATAAAGATATAACTTTATACATCCTCATACACAAACACAGCTCATGAAATCGAACGGCGAACACTGTCTACAAGCAAAGTCTTTGATTTCATCGCAAACTTAAAGCAAATAGACTCATAAATTCCTTTTGATTGTTAAAACTTTAACAAATCCACTTTAATATTAGAATAGTTAAAGTTTGGCCGCAATTGGTGTTCTCGTGTTTGTGCCGCGCTAAGTTTTAGATCTAGATAAATAAATTTCTTTCTACGCCTCGCTACTCGCGCTCGGGACGAGAAATCTTTACAACTATGTGTTTTGATTAAATTGCGCAGTGAGGTTATAGAGCAAGTTTTTCTGACCTCTAAGCCAGTACGCTGCGGAGAGTAATTTAAAACAATATATTGGATCTCAGAATGTTTACACTGAATTTAGACAGTATTATACTTCATTTTTATTAAACTTTATAAAGATGGCATAGCTAATGATAGAGAAAGATTGACAGCCACTTCCCGTTGCTTTCATCTTCAACATTAATGAAAACATCTAGTTTTGATGATTATTATATTATTTGATTATATTTTGATGATTATATATTGTTACATGCCCTCAAAATAAAGTGTTGACAACTGGAACTAACCAATACGGGGAGAATATAAAATATAATTGTCTGAAAATAGTTTCTCTGTATTTCATGTTCTTGTCATTCCGTTATTTAAAGATATTTTTATAGAATTCCTATAATTCCCATCTATTCCCTCGATTACTAACGTTACCACGTTGTCAACAATGGCCGGCAATGTATGTACCTAGAGTTGGCCAAGGATTACTATTTTATTTCTTTATAGCTTCTGTACTACAAACACATCAATAACCCAAACTCAAAACAAAACCAAGCATCATACTCCCACCTATCAAAAAAGCAATATTAAAAAAGATTCCTAACGCCTCAATATGCATTTCACCTTGCAGCCGCTGCGTCGCTTCACGGCGTCGCAGTAAGTTGCACAATTAGCGTGGTTAGCGGACGTCGCGCCCGCTTTCAGCGCTGCAGGATTCACACACCGCTGGCTCTGCTTGATCGTGGCGACGGAAAATGCCTGCGGTTCCCCACACCTCTGTGATTCGCCCACGCGAAATGAATGTGGAAGTTGCGAAGATTTTAGAGTATTTTATTCCCGTTTTTGGGCTATGGGTTAACGTGTTCCAAAGATTCCGACTTGTTAAATGGGATGTTTTAAATAGTGGAAGAGTGGTGGTTTAAAGCATATAATGTGGAAGTATTTCTAGTAACAACGCGTGTTATTTGTGAGCGATGAGGTCCTGAAATCGTTGGCAGATCAAGGAGTATTTTGTATGAGGATTTTGCACCTTATTATTAGGAAAGTCACTAAAACAATAACGTCCTTTAGAATTATGGCACGACTACAAGTTTTAACAGTTTTAGCAACTTTGAAATTACTTTTAATGGTTTTATTTCAAAGGTCAGGTTTTATTTCAATATACACATTCGTCATCCCCATATCGAAGTATGATTCCTGGCTGCTTAACTCTTCAGTACTGGCACACATGAGCTGCCACATCGTTCTGCAGATTATTGTTGGAGTTACGAGCTTGTAAATTCAATCCGTGGCGACATGGGTATTACCATAAACCGGTGGCTCAGGGGACGTTCACATCTTAGAATGAAGAGTATTAGAATGTCTTTTGAACAAAGTATAAGGGGCTAAAGGTTATAATTACATACATACATAAACTCAATACTCAATACTCAATATCTTTATTGCACACCACATGTTATAAAGATGTTATAATTTTATAAAAAGGTACAATGTGGACCCTGTTGGGCACGGCAACAATTAGGAGAGAGGAGGAAGCCATAATGTTCATTTTATTTATAGATACCTAGATATATTTGGAATATTGTATTGTTAAAATTTATAATAAGTGTACATATTTGTATTTAATATACACTTATGGTAGCATAATTACTTTAATGATATTTTTTCAGAAATGTTATTTGTTAAATATTTCTGTTTAGTTGTTATTTAATTATGTAATATAAATAATTAGTATAATATAAAATATTTAGTATAATATATTTTAATCCGTCTTTATTTATTAAACTCCGACTGCCTCGGTGGCGTAGTGGTACTACGGTATGATTGCAAAGCTGAGGTCTCGGGTTCGAATCCCGGGAAGTGATATTGGATTTTTCTATTAATTATCAGCCCGGAGTCAGGAATTTGTGCCCGATATGGTGATAGGCTCGCCCCCTATCACATCGTGGGACGGAATATACAAGGCGAAACGTGGGTGTTCTGGTAGCACCTCTGCCTACCCCTTCTGGGATAAAGGCGTGTGTTTATGTATGTTTATGCATGTACATAAACTCCACTATGCTATCAGGACACTCAAATTTCGGCTTATGTGTTCTGTCCCACGATGTGATAGGGGGCAATCCCATCGCAATATCGGTCATAAAAATGTAACTTCATTTAAGGTTATAATTATTAGAGAGATTTGGAACAATATATGTAGCTCTTGTTAGAGATTCCTGGATGGAAATGTCTTTGGCGAAAATCCAGCATTGTATTCCAGGGTTCTGCAGGGTAAAACTATTTTTAAGGGGTGATTTTAAGCAGGTTTGGTGGTTTATTAAATATTGTTCATTTCCACTACAACAAGTGATATAAATTCAAGTAACGAAAGTATCAATTAGGTATATCACAAAAAAGAAAAAGGAATAGTCATTTTCATTAAAGCAAACATCACAATTAATGTCATCCCTGGTTAGTAGTTTATTGTAGTCTGGAACATAGAAGTCAGACAAAGCAAAAACTAAATGAATATATGCTAGACATTTAGATCCTTAATAATTAATTGTTGTTAGAAAACAGTTTGGAAGCTCAAAAATTAGACCAAAAATGCTTGCTTGTACTGGTTCTGTAAAGTAACTAAAACGCCTCCGATGGTACACTTACCATCGCACGGTACTCCGTGCGACCCAAATTGAATAATTCAACGGTAAGAATTAATAAAAAATATTTAGGTATCCAAAAGGTATTTACTAAGAGCGTTCTCTACTATATCGTATTTAGGCTGTAACGTATATTCAGACCTAAATAAGACCTACTTTACTCCAGACCCAACCTACATCCGTTGTCTGTTGACCTTTAGGTTATCGAACCAGTTAACTTACCGTCTCCGTCCCATACATTAACTCCAGCGGTCGTGTAAATAAAAACTTGCTCGCATAAGGTTAAATATAGATAATGTACATTAATCACTGGGCCGGCGCAGTGAATTAGCCAGCCCTTTGCCTACAGCCAGTTAGCTGACATTTTGTCAAGCGGTTCGTGTTAGGTACGAGGTGTAGTGAGCGGCAGGTAGAGATTTAGTTCTGGTATATTTTTTTTTTTTTTATACTGGCTCGGCATAATGACTGCACTGCACCTGATGGTAAGCGCAAATGCCGTCCAGACAGAGTATCGAATGGCATCAGACGGCGGTCCCATGCCATTCGACACAATTATGCCGGCCTGCTGAGATGCTTCTTCACAATACGGCGGAAGGACCCAGGATTATAGGAAGGAGGGAACACGTGTGACGGCAAACAATTCCACAGCTTCACAGTGCGGCACAAAAAAGAATTTGCGATCTTTTTAGTTCGCGCCGAGATGGTTTGGACCGTCAAGTTGTGGCTTCGCAAGCCAGCACGCGCACGTTCCAATACAACAATGGAACACATACGTCGAAACGTGGGTGTCCTGGATGCGCCTCTGCCTACCTCTTCTGGGAAAAAGGCGTGATGTTTATGTATGTACGTATATAATGCCTTGAAATAATAGGTTACCTTGGGTTTACTTATAGTAATATTTTCAGAAAAAAATATTAAATTTTCGGACATCAGTGAGCAACTGTTCGAATTTTGGTAACTATAGCTTAAATTTTTGTAGTTATCGGCTTGACCTTAGGTAGGTGGCGGCTTAATTATGTAAACAGTATATTAAATATTGTTTATTATGTAGCATGTATCATTTGGCGGGTCGCAAGCTCATCTACCTATGACGGAGAATTTAAGTAAAAGATTTATTGTAACAAACAAACAACATTAGTAAAGCCTATTCGAAACCGACTCACGATAGCCTACTCCATAAGTATCTTGTTTTATTTATCCTCATCTACATAGAAACTCCTGGCAAAAGTACTGGCCAACTGACCTGTACTCATTGTGCCCCCACTGCCGCAACTGGACGTGTAGTAAAGACAAACTGACTGCGCACCGAGATACGACCGTGTCGAGCGCTAATGTCTGTTTGTAGTGTATATTCACCCCCCCCCCCTCCTCTCTCCGCCCCCTCACCGCAGGCCCACAACTTTATCTATCCATCGGACGTTATTGTCCTAATTTTAGTGCCCTTGCAGATTTGTGGAACGTTTATTTGATAGTGTTTAGGGCTGTAATGGAGATTTGTAATTGTGTTAATAGTGCGTGGTGACATGTAGGCCTGGACTTGAACTATCGAGATGGTGGTCGCGGGTCAAATGTTTGATTACATTTCGTATTCTTCGGAGTAATATGTGAATTGTTGGTCTAGGAAAATGGAAATATCTTTATGATACCTACATACCACAGAGATATTTCCTAGAGATGACGGGCAGCAGCGTCATCAACTCCAGTCCCCTCCTGCGCTCGCCAACCCGCCTGCCAAGCGTGGCGAGTATTGGCAATAACCTCAGAATGAGCGAAACCAGGACCAGGCCCCCAGTCCCCGGCAGCCCCGCTATTCCTGGCTACGGTAGCGGCCATGGTTACGGCGGGGCAGGGGGTGCTAAGAATCCCCGGGTTGGCCCCGGCTACCACCCCCGACGACGACTGGCCCTGGTAACACACAACATACGCACGATGAGGACAGACGAGAAGATTGTCGAACTGGAAGAAGAATTAAGTGGGTTACACTGGGACATTCTGGGGTTGTCGGAAGTCCGAAGAATCGGGGAGGACACGATAACCCTGAAGTCCGGTAACCTGCTTTTCTACCGGGGGGACGACCAACAGTCCCGAGGAGGTGTCGGATTTCTCGTCCACAGGTCTCTCATAAACAACATCGTATCCATCGAAAGTGTGTCGAGCAGAGTAGTGTACCTTATACTCAGAATATCAAAAAGATATTCGCTGAAGGTCATACAGGTATACGCGCCGACCTCGACACATCCAGATGAAGAAGTAGAGGAGATGTATGAGGACATAAGTCGGGCCATACATACTTCCAAAACCTACTTCAATGTTGTTATGGGGGACTTCAACGCAAAGTTGGGCATGAGAAGCGATGCAGAGCTGAAAGTGGGGCAATTTGGACATGGGCAACGGAACCTCAGGGGTCAGAGGCTGGCCGACTTTCTGGAGAAAGAGGGACTCTTTGCGATGAACTCTTTCTTCCAGAAGCAGCCTCACAGGAAATGGACCTGGCTGAGTCCTGACGGTTCTACGAGAAACGAGATAGATTTCATCTTGACGACGAATAGACGGATGTTCAGTGATGTCTCTGTGATCAACAGGGTGAAAACCGGCAGTGATCACCGAATGGTTAGAGGCACATTGAACATCAATGTCCAATTAGAAAGGCGTCGCTTGATGAAATCTACGCTCCGACCTACTCGCGCCCATATCCAAAACCCCGAGAGCTTTCAACTTGAGCTGGCAAATCGCTTTGATTGTCTCAAAGAAAACCTTGCAGTGGATGAGCTAAACAGCGGTTTGGTAAAAGCTGTCCATACGGTGGGATCTAAGTATTTTAGACCTCGCCGTAGAGATAGACCCCAAAAACTCTCGATCCACACTCTTGACCTCATGGCCGAACGTCGATCTATGGCGCTGCAGTCATCCGATGACGCCGAAGCATATAGGCGGCTCAATAGACGGATTTAGAAGTCCTTGCGATACGATGTCCGTGCTCACAATACTGTGAGCATAAAAGAGACAATAGAGCGGAACGGAGGCTCCAAAGTGTTTGC
Organism: Theretra japonica; assembly: GCA_033459515.1. Taxonomy (NCBI): domain Eukaryota; kingdom Metazoa; phylum Arthropoda; class Insecta; order Lepidoptera; family Sphingidae; genus Theretra; species Theretra japonica. Next base: position 13,189,823 of record CM065947.1, read on the forward strand.
AAGAGACTTGTCAATTGGGCAAAGCCAGTTGTCTAGGCTGAAGACGGACGGCGGCAGCGTAGTGTCTACGAGGGCAGAGGTATTAAGGGAGATCGAGAGGTTCTACGGACAGCTTTACACCTCGGTTGCCGAACCTGCTGTTAGCTCGGCCGAAGACCCGAGAGCCGAGTTGATCCGACACTTTAGCGATGATATCCCGGACATCGACCTGTGTGAGATTGAGATGGCCCTGAAACAGCTTAAAAACAACAAGGCGCCGGGTGAGGACGGAATCACTTCAGAGCTTCTGAAAGCGGGCGGTATGCCGATGCTGAAAGTCCTTCAGAAGCTCTTCAATTCCGTTCTCCTCGAGGGCTCAACGCCAGAGGCATGGAGCAGGAGCGTGGTGGTACTGTTCTTCAAAAAAGGTGATAACACTTTGCTGAAGAACTACAGGCCCATCTCGCTCCTGAGCCATGTTTATAAGCTGTTTTCGAGGGTCATCACAAATCGTCTCGAACGCAGGTTTGATGACTTCCAGCCTCCCGAACAAGCCGGGTTCCGAAAAGGCTTTAGTACCATAGACCACATTCATACGCTACGGCAGGTTATACAAAAAACCGAGGAATATAACTTGCCGCTTTGTTTAGCGTTTGTGGACTATGAGAAAGCCTTTGATTCGATCGAGACCTGGGCTGTGCTACAGTCTCTTCAGCGGTGCCACATTGACTATCGGTACATCGAAGTGCTGAAGTGTATATACAACAACGCCACCATGTCGGTCCGAGTACAAGATCAGAGCACGAAGGCTATTCCACTGCAGAGAGGCGTAAGACAGGGAGATGTCATATCTCCGAAACTGTTTACTGCCGCGCTGGAAAACGCCTTCAAGCTCTTGCAGTGGAAAGGATTCGGCATCAACATCAACGGCGAGTATATCACTCACCTTCGATTTGCCGACGATATTGTAGTCTTGGCAGAATCGCTGGAAGACCTTAGCACTATGCTCGAAGACCTCAATCGAGTCTCCCAACAGGTGGGTCTTAAAATGAACATGGACAAAACGAAGATCATGTCGAATGTCCATGTTGTGCCCACCCCCATCGGAGTTGGGGGCTCGACTCTCGAAGTTGTAGACGAATATGTCTATTTAGGACAAGTGGTCCGTTTAGGCAGGTCCAACTTCGAGAGAGAGGTCAATCGTCGAATCCAACTCTGTTGGGCAGCGTTCGGGAAACTACGCGACGTCTTCTCGTCCAAAATACCTCAGTGCCTTAAATCGAAAGTCTTCGATAGTTGTGTGTTACCAGAGATGACATACGGCACCGAGACGTGGCCTCTTACTATGGGCCTTATCAGGAGGCTCAAAGTCACTCAACGAGCTATGGAGAGGGCTATGCTCGGGGTTTCCCTACGAGATCGAATCAGAAATGAGGAGATCCGTAGGAGAACTAAAGTAACTGACATAGCCCAGCGGATTAGCAAGTTGAAGTGGCAATGGGCGGGGCACATAGCACGGAGAACTGATGGCCGATGGGGCCAAAAAGTTCTCGAATGGAGGCCACGAAGCGGAAAGCGCAGCGTGGGACGTCCACCCACTAGGTGGTCAGACGACCTGGTAAAGGTCGCGGGACGTCGCTGGATGCAGGCTGCCTCCAACAGGTCACTGTGGAAATCATTGGGAGAGGCCTATGTTCAGCAGTGGACTTCCTTTGGCTGATGGATGGATGGATTTCCTAGAGAGTTTATGGTAGGCAACATCCACCAACTCGCAAAAAGGTAGTGCGGTAGACTATAGGTGAAGCCTTTTCAATAAAGCTCTCGATTCTCGAGTAGTCTCATGATCAGCAGTGAGCACGAGGCGTATAAGATCTGATTTTTTTTTAAACCTAAATGGTTTACTGTATTTATCCAAACACAATTACCCAATATAAATTATAAATACAGAAAAACAATTTAAACTCATGATAACGCAGCGATAACACTATTAATGAATTACATACGTTATACCTGTACTAGCAGTCCCTCAGGTGAAGTCAGCGGTTATTACCTCAGAGCTCATACTCGTGCGAATATAACATACACGTACACTACCCGTGTCTTGGATGTAAAACACTTTAGATTAAAATTATGTATGGCATTTTAAATTTTAAGCTTAATATTTTAGCTCGTGCGGATCATATCCTACCATCGTACATGATGGAAAACCCGTCATAATGTCCGCCATCCCCCCTCCCCAAGTATATCGTGTTATGGAGTTGGCTTGAGTAGGTATGTATGAAGAACGCGGGCATAATAATGTACCTAGGCGAACAAGAGGTAGCCCTCTCCTGACATCGGGTGCTATATTTGGTAGCAAACTTATCATCAGAATTGCATTGTATTATCATGCTATCATATCATAACCCCATTTTACAAAGCAGCATTTAGTGGTTTTAAAACTTTCTATTTAGATAACCTCTCTTTAAATATTCACTCCGCAAAAATAGCCGTAGTAGAGAATAAAATCTTCGAAAATCTATCTGAATTCCTTTAATATTCAAGACGGTCTGTAAAAAGGATATTACGCGTTCCCGAGCATGATGCGCGTACCATACAATAAACATACAATATTTACTGTCTCATAAAAACTTATCGAAAATGGACCGAGTGTTATTCTTATATGAAATACGACACGCGAAATCTTTGATAATGCTGCAATTTGGCGCAGCTGCTCTCAAATATAAGGTCGAAGCGAAGCGGCTCGAAGGACCAAAATGAACACTGAAATATGATAAACACGTGCAAATATTGAGAAGATTGTTAGAAATATTTTTGTTTACTAAGATTTATATAATTATGGAGATCGTGTGCCTCGGTTGCATATATATAGGATGATAGAAAATCGGTGATAGCAGACCACGTCATGTTTGCCGCGTTTCGGGTTCAACTTGAATAAATGCGGCTTAGAGTAGAATCGTAGCTCTGCATTATTGTGTGGACCGGCGAGAGTTAACTATTTCTATCGAAAGATATTCTAAATTCGGACGCCACCGCGTTTATCAAGCTATATATTTTACGTGCCAGTACAAAAAGCAATCCAGCGTACAAAAAGAATCCTACTTTTCAAAGAAAACAACAATGGATAAACTAGTGTATTGGATTGCCACGTCCCAAAAAATCTCTACCGATATTTACAAATAATATCGGAGCAACATAAATATGGAATTCTAATAAGTCCGAAAAGATATACAAAAGATTCATTACAGCAAGTCCCGATAAAAATGTCTGGAACACCAATAAATTCCCGCTTTTTTGCAATAGAAATATGCGTAATACTTTCCCTAGCTCGTTGTGTTCGTAAAACAAAAACACCGAGTTTATGATCCACTCATAAACATGCCCCTGGATAGTAGTTAGCCGTTTGGCTTCATTCCAGTTTTGTTTCGGGATAGAATCGCCACCTATCACGGGTCCAACTTTAATATATCACGGCAGTGATCGATTTTAATTGCGTTTAGAAAATAGGGCGGAGCTTACCAAGATTGTGCTCCAAGAATTATGTGTAATGCTCCCATTTGAAGTCCGGTGGAGTTTCTTATTTATCGTTCGCGCTGGTTTATGTGTGTTTTTAATAAACGCGTGTAGTTTACGAGGAGGTTTTATTCGCCTGTACGATGATATGACATTTCGCACTGCTGTGCTTGGAACGGTCCTCGTAAAAACACTTTTTGTAGCATTGCTATTTCCACCTTAGGCGTGATGTGGGCTGAAATTTATTTCATTTTTAGTGAAAATAACTGTACAATTCAAATGGCTATATATATATGAGCCATGTTTTAGAGAGTAATACGATCTAACGTAATATACGACCAGGGGCCCAATACCTCGAAAAGGACTCGATGATAATGCTACAAAGTTTGCCGAGTTTGCATGATCATGTAAGATTTTTAAAATCATCAATATCTGTATCAGCCCCATTCGTCCCATTGCAAGGCATCTGACCCCTAACAATCGAGAGTACGATTCAGATGGGTTAAGCAATACAGTCCACCACGATGGTATAGTGCGGAATTTACATACCATTGAAGTTCTTTACAAATCGCTATAATTTGTAAGTATCATAATTATAATATCGTCAAAACATTATTACAATACTCATAAAGAAGGGAATGTCCGAACTATAAATAAATCCTGAACCTCTCGTATTGCGGCCGATATACGCAGTTTCTGAACCAATGTCGAGGCAAACAATTCATAAAACACTAATGAATACCTTAATTCGACTTATCATAATAATACGTAATTAGTTCAACGTCATAACCAATTTAAACTCGTACACTATTGTACAGAGCGTTAGTACTAGCCTCACTTGATCCCGCGGAGTGATTACTGATTATATCAATCAATATTAATTACCAGCCACAAACACGTTCGTAGCTCTTGGTTCAGCAGCTCTAATGGATTTGTTGCTGTATTGTTCCATGATATTACGATAAGCATTAGTTCTATGAAACAGTTTCGAATACGTTTCGTGTTTCGTTATTGATTTTGTTTTTAATTGAGTTTGTTTCCAGAATGGATATTTGAAGGTAACTGTAATGGACAAAAAAATCGAAATATGATATTTTTTATATTGTATTATACTATTGGGTCTAGCTTATTTTAACCATAATAACGTTCGAATCTAAAATTGTGGCACTGAGAGACAATTTTAAGGGGTGTAGTTCACATTGATATCCACCGCCAAGAGATGCCTTTATATACACAAACTAGACGGTAAACGCGACATACTTTCATGATTTACTATAAAGCGTTTTCCATCATCATTTACCGACATCCTATCATAAGATAAATGAGACGATGGAAAAAATATAACATACCTACCTATGGAATACATTAGTAATATTACAATATGTAGCAAATACTTTTGGTACAATTTTATAAAACCACTACGCCTGTAATATTCAACCAGTTCTTTTAAAGGAAACTAGCTTGTTCCATCACACCCCGCACATATTTCACGGTGGCCGTTCACTGGAGTCCATTGCACCGTCGGTAATGAGCCAGTTTCTATTCGTCCCGGGTTCGACTCCCGTTCGCTCGCTTATCACAATGTGTTACGGCCGCACAGATATACGGGAGTGGCTGTAATTTGTTGTTATGCTTTTATTCTCGATACGTGGTTTATTCAGGCTTTAAGTGTACTATTGGAGTTGGGATTAAGGCTTTGTGAATTGGTAAAGAATTCTGTTGAACTAGGGCTGTGTAAGATTCGTATTTTAGTTGAGGTTAACCATTTGATTTATTTTAGGGACATGATTAAATGACTACACGGATGCATATAATATAACCTTACTTTCTACTGATATTATAAATGCGAAAGCTTGTGAAGATGTCGAGATGTTAGTTAGAAGTAAACAAAGACACTTTATGAGTGGTTTAAATTCAATTTCGCACAAATAGACACTTCATATCCTACATTAAAACGTACGCTACTTTTCACCCTACAGTTAATTTTCTTGGACAAGTTTAAAATTATTGTTAAAATTTTACTTACCAGTGTTGAATACCTCGTCATTATAAACTATACAAAACAGCTCTTAGACAAAACTTAATCTCTTCAATATCACAAGTGCTACCTACCCAATAAAGCTAATCAACCGAGTCCCAGGAATGAATCTTCAGTAGCCCACGCGTGGGCGTATTATACGGCGCTGGGATCGCACTTACCGGTAATTTATTTGACAAACCAATGTAGGCGGCAGAGGGACTGTTTGTTTTTCTATTTCTAGAAATCTTGGCTTTATTCGGTGAACAATTATTACCTTTCATGGCGGCTATTCCGGGAATCGAGCGTGGCTTACTTGTAGACTATTTGTAGAAAGCATCCTTCAAGCCCCATTTACACGGAGCGAGTTTCTCGTGGCGAGAATCGTACGACATTATCGCATGACATAACCGCCATAGATTATCGTGATCTGACAAACGTTTACACGATTTATGCCGCCTTTTCTGTATGTCATAATTATATCAAATAGACGGATGTGCTATAACTTGTACGTTTCATGTATATGCATATCGATTGTGAGAAAGCAGTTATATGGATAAAGTATTTATTAAATTCTACTAATGTTATTATGAAAGGAAATTTTATAATCTATCCCAAACCATCCCTTAGAGTTTGAAAGAGTAGCAGATATACATATTTGAATTCCTACCTTTTCCCACGGGAAAACTAAAGTTTCGGTATAAAAAGTAGCTTATGCGTTAATCTATGGTATCGGCTACTTCCATACTAAATTTCATCAATTTTGATCCAGTCGTTTAAGCGTGAAGAAGTAACAAACACATAAACTTTGGCTTTTATAATATTCGTAGGCCTTCAAACATGAGAATGCATCTTTGATCCTCGCAGAGATAAACCCTTAATCTTCTTTTTATAGCAAACTAGTCCTAAGCTAAGTAATTTTTATATTGGAATATCTCGTATTCATGCAAAAAATCCTTTTTTCCCGCATTAAAAACACATACACAGATAAAAACATTTGTAAGTAGGTTTAGAATTGAAACTCTTTATCGCGGGTGCAAAGATCGTAACTCGATGGATTCGGCTCGTTTTGTTCGCCGTGTAATCCCGTCGCTAGTTCTGTACCCTCCCTCCCCACCCTTCCCTCACCCCGTCCCGCACAACCCCCGTCGTAAATCACGCGGTGTTTAAGACGACACTGAAACTAGAAATAAAAATATTTTCATTGATCACTTGTGTACATTTTACGTTCTAGTATTTACATTGCGAACGTTTGTATTCGTATTTTAGCGGGTTTTCCTTTAATACTTTGCCGGTATTTCTTAGATATTTTTCCTTGTATCTGTGGATTTAAAATTTATTGTGACTTTCTCAGAATAATGTGATTAATATTTGATTATTATTTTATTTTGGTTAGGAAATGGCTTTTAATCTTTTATTTCTTCCTTCTAAGGAACGGCAGTATACTTTTAATTGAGTTTGTTTTTTAATTTACCACAGTGGGTGTTTATTTATTTATTTTATTTTAAATAACTCAATGTACACAGCTACACACCTATTACATAAATTGAATATATCAAGTGTTCGGAAGTTATGAAAATTTAACTATTTTTAATTAGCAATCGTCCAATTTATTTTCCTTATAAGATGAAACATAATTATTTCTTTGATTTCTTGTTGACAGGGGATTCCTGTTGTTCGGTAGGTATTCGTTTACGATCCAAATATAAAAACATAGTTCGGTTAACTTGATCATTATATTTGTTTCCGTCAGTTAGGAAGAGGATTCCCTAGAGAGAACAAGTAAGAAACTCCAGAGACGCTCCTTTCAATTTACCTTACCAGTTTTTCCTATATTACTGAGTTTTTCCCGGTGTAAGAAAAGTCTCCGGTGTAGGAAAGTAACAAAATAACACATTGGCGGAAAGTATACCGCTAAATATAATCAAATAAAGATCATGTTTTAAACTGTTTCGCAAACTTTGTGTTCCAACTCACGATCTACCTCTAGATATTTTACTATAATCTTAGTAGTTATAGCAAGGTACAACAGCGGTGGTATGTGTCTCAAGCTAATTTTACACTATTCAGTTCACTTAGTTTATGTTGTCAACGTTTCTTGGTTTGTTAATCTCAAAACTAGAAAAATATTTGAAATTTTCGATACTATTTACGAGTATTTGAGTTTGAAACCTTCATTTATATAGGACAAGAGATACTCCACCTTGCCATTTACAGCAGACGACTCGTGTGTAAAGTATTTTGTAATAGTTTAAATTAGAAATGTATTTAAAAAGTAACTAATTATTTCTATAACAGAAAACGAAAAAAGAACAACAACGGTATGCATCAGGAGCGGTGTAAATCAAACGGGCACAATGCCTACAATATCGTGGCTATTCGCGAGCTCCACAAAGACTTGCCATTAATCATCGCGCCGGTGAAAAATAGTTGAAACTTAATTGAAACATCGGCGACGCGTAGGCCGATACATCGCGATACATTGCGCGCTAACTGCGCAACGTGTCTGCGTTTGATAGGGTTGTAGGAGTTATATTCGATTTAATCATTTTAAAAGGGTCGCTTGTTTTTAATAAATGTTGTGTTAAAGTAAGTTTTAACAGGTGATTTTTTTTCCTAAATACGAGGTTTTGAAGGAATTGTTTGCGATCATTGATTTTTTTTTATACTTTTTGTTTTTCAAACGATATTTAACTCGTAGTTCGTATATGTGGATTATTTATTTAGTATGTTTTCTTTACCTGTCGGCATTTTTGGTATAAAAATTTATTTGGTCATATTTAAGTATACGTAGCGTAAGTACTACTACAATTAATTTAATTATAGACTGTAATAAAAAAATCTTAATAGAGACATCGCGTCGGCGACACGACCGATAGATTGCAATAAATTGCGCGCTAACTGCGCAACGTGTAGTGTTAAGTTGTCTGCATTTGATAGGGCTGCTGCGAAATTTTTTCGTTTAGAATCGTTTAAAATGATTTCTCATACCTTTTTTTTTAAAAAAGGCTTTAAATTTTTTATGTAAGGCATTTTTAACTGACTTCATTTTATTAGTACGTGCGGGTGAGAATTATTGCGAATTGTAAAATGTTTATTAGGCGATAGACTATAAGGATTGAAACCACACTATTTATGTTTTTCCGTTGCTTAGCACAAGTACGTAAGCGTTATTTTGCGGTTTTACCGCATTTTTTGTATCTAGTTAGGTTCTCAATTGACACATCGTCAACGTACATCCATACGCTCATATTTTGCTATACATGGCGCGCTAAGTACGCACAGTGTAATGTTCAATTGTGTGCGTTTCATACGCCCGGTAGATTAGCTTTTAACGGTTTAAAAATCTATTGTTTATTAAAAAAAATATTTAAAGAATGTAAATTTTTAAGCGCCTATTTTATTTTATAAAATAATATTTCCAGGGAATATTTGCTGTTGCGTGAGGTTTTTTGATTGAATACCGGAGGTTTTTTGTTCTTTATTATATTTTAATAGTTTTTAAATTAATTAATTAAGTTATTACTACTTAATTGGATGGTTGTCGCTCGTCGGTGTATACTCTATCTGAGCTGCACTGCACTTACCGTCAATAGAATCAAAGGCACTTTTTCGTGCCCGTATAAAAATGTCTCCTTTGTTATTGCAATGAACAGGGAGACGAGCATGCCATTTTCCTGATGGTAAGCGATACGACCGCTCATGGACAGTAGCACAACACCATGAATTACAAAGAAAATATTCGTGGCATTCCACTGCGCTCGCCATCCTGAGACATAAGATGTAAGTCTCATTATGTCTATTAGTTAATATGGCTACAATGTATTTTAAACCGGAACACAACAGTGCATTTACACTGCTGTTTGGTGGAAGAAATAGACATTGCGTTGGTGTTTAACCAGGCGGCCTGTCACATATGACAGACTTGCCACCATTTCTGTCATACTTAAAACTATTTCAGACTTACACTTCTGAACCGATTTAAACTATGACCCATCGCTTCAACTGAAACAGTTCACTTATAACTTTCATAAATTATTCGGAAATGAAGTGCTTGAACATTTTTTATCCCGGAATATGAATTAGTTCCCGGAGAATAACACCCGGGGGAGCATCACCGGCGGCCACGGAACTCCATCATAATATTAGTCGGGGAATATTTTCGAGCCATAATTTAAGATATAATGAGTCGGGAGGGGTGATTTCAATCAGTTAAATTGGTGCTTTTGTTTTATTGATTTTTAGTTGGTGGTATATTTATTGATGTTGTGGTACCGGTTGGGTAAATTACTAGCTTGTTGCTTTAGAACTAGGCTTAGGTAAAGTAAGACTGCTGCGTTTGTTTTGTAGGGTCACGTCGGACTGGGCCACATATAATCTGGTAAAAAATAATATATAAATAAATACACCCAAGAATCACATACATAGTCCTGGCCTCACACTAAGACCCAGTCTCATTTCGTGGGTATCAGAAACTACGAGAGACTTTTCGGTCTCACAAACACACTGACCCGAAATAAAATAATTAACTACTCAATTCGATATCGTACTGTACATTATAAAATTAATTAACCAAAATAAATAGTATCTCAAATGTAATAATTAAATGTTATTGTATATTGTATCTGATTTTCACTGGAGCGTGAATTAATCGCCGATATGATGAGTAAACATTTCAAATCAGCAATTTAATGCTCTATAATCTTATAGGATAAAGCTTATTATAGTTTTTTTGCAGTTTCTGCGAGCAACACGTCGGGGCCGCCATTCTACTAGCCCGATAAATAGTGAAGTAGCTCGCAAGGTAAGCGATTTAATACATAGTATCGTAAGAAATTAATGGTATTTACATGTGTTCCGCAGAAAACGTAATTCTAAACGATATTTTTACATCAATGCTAAGAATTTTAGTCCTAAAATAACTTTCCTATTTACTGCCTTATGGAAGCGTGTTCTGTTAATCTCAGATATAAAATAAGATGACAAGAAGTTACAAATAACTGAAAATCTCTGTCATCGCTATTCACCTTATATTTTTGGATCAAAAAAGATCTCATTAAAATACTCTAACACAACAGAGACGTTTCTTAATAACCTATAAAAATAACTGGTGATACGAATTAAATATTTTATGCATAAAGTTTCCGTTATTTACGCCGGGTTATAAACTTGTCAAATTGTTTTGAAAATAAACTCTTGCGTGTTGTCAAAACAAAACGTGATTAATGAACGGCGACGTCGGGATATATCGCGCGGTGTGTCCGTTTTGTTTACCTTGGAGTTCTTTTGTTGGAGTGACAGCGTTTCAAGAATGTATTATTTACTCCGACATCAAAGATCTGTACAAGAATTTGGAATGACTTACTGATAACATAATGTATGAAGTAAGTATTGCTAACAATGGAATTATAGGTATTTACATTGGTACAACATAATAGATTAAGAACGGCATTTATTTAATTTGATATGATATGAAAAGTCTATAAATAATTTTCCAATAAATTAAAACTGATCTGTATCTTAATAGTCTGTCGTATTATGTACCTCCCTGCACACTCCTTATAAATATAATCGATCTATAATATTATACTATCACCTCTAGTCTCACAAAAAAACTTATTCTATAGTCTCCAAAACTTTTGGCAAAAACCAGAAACAACTCCATTAATTCCAACACACGTCACATAGATTTTCCAATAAATACTTTATTCCGTACTCTTTCCAATATTCAAAATTTCCTTTGTCCACGTATGCACGATATTTCTTTGGCGTACAATATTTTGGCAGCGAAATTACGTACATGCTTCCTCTGAGTCCACTTTGATCGCTTAAGTATTCCGGGAACTGTTTATTTGTGAACAAAGAACAGTTGAACATCGCGACGCTTTGATGTCGAGGGGTAAATAGAGATATAAGGCGTCGATTTACGTTTAAATGCACTTTATTATCGTTGATGTCACTCGACGCGTCGACTTTTTATTGGATACGATATGAGTTCAATTTGTTGTGTATTTCTGGATTTGAATGTTGAGAGATATGAACGAGAGTTGAAGTTATCCTTATATTATAATTGCGAATATAAAATACTAAACTTGTGTTTAAAATACTAAACTGTTTATAACTATATTTTGCATACACGTTATTAAGAGTTCAGGAAAGTACATGGATAACATTTAAAAAAAAAAAGATAGGCTCTAAGGCTAGAAAATAACTCTCAGCTTTTACATAGATGTTCCATGCGTCGACCCCAAAATAAATCGATTGACAATACCCACCTTCACGCGAGCACAGCCGTGGGCGAAATCTAGTATTGAATCATTTGGAGATATATTTTACAGAAATTCTCGGTATATTTATTAAAAGTCCGTACAATTTCGTTTTATTAGTAATTAACAATATTTTCTTTCAATTCCAACATCTCCTTTGTACGATAGTATTTTGTAATATTTGTGAAGCAAATCATTTTTGTTACAAAATAGTATATTTTTTCCAGTAAAAAAGTAAAATAACTCCATCACATTCCACCTCCCAGTTCCATTTGAGCGCAAAAATGTAACACAATTAAGGCTCTCGGCAACGGGAAATCCCGCGAATAATCCTTATTATTCGGCTTGTTCCGACGACATGATTAAAGAAAATACCTAGATTTTGTCGTGGCTGCGTCTAAAGTGGCCGTTGAACCCCTGCTTAAGGCTAAATAAAATGTTATTAACCAACACTTACATTAAAGGCAATCTCCAAGTTTCCTACTTCATAATGGAACCAAAATATTTTTTGGCAGTTTAATTTGGCGAAAGGCAAGATTTTGTTACAGTGTAATTGCTTTTGCCAAATCTTGGGGTATTACTATGGAAATATTATAGTATACTCGTAATTCTCAAAGAGGCTTAGCTAACCACCTCGGATCAATTTGATTATGTATAAGACTAAAATATAAATAAAGTTTCTGAGTAAGTAAGTTTTACTTCTATAAGTTTAGAAAGAAATCATTTACGTAGGAAGCAGGTTGACCGCAGCTTTGGTGTTGCTGACTTCTATTATAATTACCACTATCAGATGTACCTTCCACTTTTGTACTTTCTTTGCTAATTCAAATTAATGTAGTCTTCTTATAAATAAAATTATCATCTAAATATATCCTTCTCTTTCTAAGATTTGTTTCGGCCTAAAATCCGGTTTTCTCTTGGAAGAATATCTCTGAATTGGGGTATCATTAAAACAAATACCTTAAATCTACAATGCCTTTAGCCTGTCTATCCCTGAATTTTGTTACTAAAACAGCATCTGTTCCCGGAGTAATGAATCCTACATTTCTCTGATAGAAGTCTCTAAATCAAGTTTTCAACTCAAACATTACAAAATTTACGTCACCATTACACGATGCTGGAAACTTTGTACCGTTCTCTTATAAATTACACATGTGCATACAATTACATACATCCAGTATTTGTAATATTTGAATAATCGCTGAGTCTCATGTAAGCATTACCATCCGTCCCGTATTCAATGCAAACTTCCAGCGAATTTTATTAGTCGTAAAACCTTAATTTGAATGAATTGAAAAAGTCCTGCGAGCCGGATTACAACTCGCGACAACTTCTCATGACGTTTGTTTACCAACTTTGAAATCCCCGAGAATTGGGGTAATTTTTAATGATTATGCTGAATTATATAAGGAGTATTTTTACACTGGCACGTTAAAGTGACTAGAAAGCGTATGTTACAAGAGCAATTTGGATACATCTCGCAATGGTCCTTATTACTCGCCTGTTTAAACATATCAGCTTGCTCGAAAACGGATGTCACAAACATTCCAGTCAAACATTACACATTTATGTCGGGATTCTAAAGTAGGTATTCCTCAGGACCTACTCTTAAATCTATCTAGGCCGTTATGATTATCCTGCCAACGTCAGTTAAACCTTACACCACACTGGTCTATTCCGGATTGCTAAAATTCACACACCTTTGAAGTCCTCGGATTGAGGGCTTAATAGTGCAGCCGTTTGGTATTTAGAAGGGAAATTAATTAAGGGTATGAATCAGTTGAAGGTAAAAAGGCAAGAAATACTGATTGAGCGTTCGCGTGATCGCAATGCTTTGTAATTTCCATCGATATTTTCGGCTGAGTATCACACCGTGTGTTGAATATTTAACGTGTAGTTTCTTTTGGAAAGGTTATGTTGGATGAAGGTGGAGAGGGCTTCAAACACGTACAAAGGCTATCTAGGGCACCAACCAACTTGTAACTGGATAACTATTGTCTTTGTTTTTGCCTTGCGTGTTTATTTTCCTTCACCTTGACCAATTTCGAAATGTCAGGCTGTTCTGTAAAGCCTATAAGTTAATATTGCTTTAGGATTTGTGCAATTATTATCATCGACTTAGCACTTTGTAATCTCGTGTTCATTGTCATCTACTTCTATAATCTCAATAAAATAACTGTTAATGAACAAAGGACGGAATCATAGGTAAACACAAAAATATGCTTCCTGAACAAAAAACATACAAGCAAGCGAAGTGTCAGACACCCACCTACTAGATGGACGGACGACCTAGTTAGGGTCTCAGGAAGTCACTGGATGGAGGCCGGCAACAGGTCTCTCTGGCAATCCAGGAGGGAGGCCTATGTTAAGCAGTGGACTTCCTGTTGTTGAAGAGAAAGAGAGAGAGAGAAAAAACAAAAGACTCCCTGGATCTGAAGAATTGCAATATTGTATGTTAGAAGCGTTCTGCTTCTAACGACTTCCTGCGTGGACATTGACCTGGTGAAGCTAATTTTTTTTACAAAAATATGATAACCAACAATGTTTGTGCCTTTGTTCTGAGATATTAATGTCAGTCGATTCCCCCGAATTGTGCCCGAGCCGCAACACAACAAAGTTGCTCAAAACTTCACCACCAAGATTGATAATTGTGTACTTCCTAATGTTTCTCAAATTGCTTGAATACGAGTTTGCTACAGGTCCAATTTGCCAAACTCTAGTTCAACTTAGATAACGTTTTAATTAACAAACATAAAAGAAATAAAACACAGACGTAATTGGAGCCGCTTTTAATGAAAAAGTACAAGTCTTCTTGTAATTACGCCTATTTCAGGACACTCTGCTAGCCTTTAAAGTTCTTATATTCATTCATTTCATTAAGTAGAGTGGCTTCTAATTCATACATAATGTGCTTACATTATGTACTCTATAATCGAAAAGGTAGGACGAGGATATAAAATTATAATTGATCTAGGCTGGGTAGTAATGTCAAGGTTCAAGTCAGGTTTGAACTTTACCGTCTCAACAGTGTAGTTTCTTTAGTATCGATTATTACAGATTTCAAGCTATAACTATTAACTATTGATACTCCGATTATCGAGCGTACATAAAAACCCTGTCTTTAAAAATAATGAGAAGGGAGAAAACTGATCTCACAGATTGAATGAAATGTTAAGCATAACTGTAATTTCATGTTGGTTTTAATTTCAGCAACACTACTATAATCGTTTTAATGTTACTTGTTACTATGTAGTCGATGATTAACTTGTGGGACTAATTACTTCCATACAAATGATTGGCAATTAAGTGAAACAAAGCAAATAGAGTAGAAACAACAGACAAAGCACACAATGCTCTGTGAACACTTCTTTATCCCGAGAGACCGCGCCGATTCACAATTAACGCAGTCCTTCAAATTGTAAATCTGAGCTGTACTTTAGCACCAAAATACTAGACAAAGACTAATTAATGTAATTAAGAATGGAGATTTAAGTAGTCGGTTATTCGCATCGGCCTGGATAGCGGTCACTGGCTACTCACTCCCTCTTTCTTTCTCTTTCTCTTCAGGCGCAGGAAGTCCACTGCTAAATAAAGGTCTTCTTCGGGGATCTTCACATCGATCAATTGGAAGCGACCTGCATCTAGCGACTTCGTGCGACCTTAGCTAAAATAATACTTACAAATATTAAACCACCGGACGCAAAAATACAAATCCCATCTCAGTCACCTCTCTGTCTCTTCTGCCAGAGGAAGTACACTGCTGAACATAGGCCTCTCCCATAGATCGCCACATAGACCTGTCGGAAGCGACCTGCATTCAGCGACTTCCTGATACCTCAACTAGGTCGTCCGTCACCTGTGCAAGTATATTTTAGTGCATATACTTGCACAGTGCATTTTAGTTTTAGTCCTTGTTTCAGTTTTAGACTCTCTCTCTCTCTCTCTCTTCAGCTACAAGTCTATCTCTGAACATACGCAATACCAAAGGATTACTATAGTTGACTACGCCAGCGTAATTATGTCAAATAGACAAATCATCTGCTGCACAATTTGTCGGCATAGTTCTATACTTGCCATCTCCTACTATACAAATCAATGACAAATGACATACATTATGTCATATACGTTTATTAAAATAAGCTTGGGTGGCTGGAAGACACTATAAGTAGAGATATTTGCAATAAGTAGCTCATTACTACAAGCCTACTTGTACTATTGATTGTTACCCTCCATGTTGAGGACCCAACTCATTATTTCGTCACTCGAAGACATTCTATTATTTTTTGTTGGCTTCGTACGATTTAATGTGAGTGAATCGATTTATCTTCCAAATATTGGAAAATTATTGCAATTATCTTATGGGAATAGACCTTGATTGTTCTGTAAAGAAACTTGATGAGGGTAGTCAACTCATCCACGTTTTAGAGGGTGTTTGGCATTCTCCGTTGTAAGAACATTGACTCTCATATCCTCCTTTATGACATCAATCCAGGGTAACTTAATGAATACTAATTAACTTGTGTTTTAATAAAAGTGGTAAGTAATGGCGCTCAGTAAAGATTGTCTGACTACAATGGCTCTACATATGGTAGAGTTACGCTGTTGTCCTCCATGACTCAGCATGAATGGGGAGGATCACCCAGGGTGGTACCACAGGAATCAGAATCACCGAAGATCGACGTGAAGCGACAGCTATGTCGCGTTTCGTCTGGTAAGTGAGACTGCCGGGTACCCAATACCCCTTTTCCTCTTCCTATCCTTTATCCTTCCCGCTCCCCTCCCGATCTAATGGGCGGGTAATACATCCATGATACAATTGTTGTGGATGTTCATAGGCAACAGTGATCACTTAACATCAGGTGACCTGCTTGCTTGTTTGCCGTTTCTATGCTATAAAAAAAACAATGATCACAAAAGTCTCCCACAAAAAAAAAGTCTGCTGAAAATCATAGCTTTTACGTCACTTTCTATTTGGAAAATAAGCTAAATTAACTTACATTAATTTCCCATCGCCTTCCCTACTTCTATTGTAAAAAATTGTTTATCATCATATGAATCCTTGGGTGCTGTAGATATCTAAAAAGACTAATGATTAAAATAGAAACTTCTCAGTTGATCCGTTTGCCGATATCCCGCTTCCAATTAAAAAATACAGCCGTAAATAATCCCATATCGGTGTAACAGCGGCCCCGACCAATGATTATCTTAATCATTTGTATTCCGAGCCGCGGTAGGGCGGCGTAGTGACAAATAAGCCAGTTTCCGCGGACGCTCGCTGATCTCCATTTAAACTTTTACAATAATCAAATTTATTTACAAAGTTTCTCCCGCGTGAAACGGAACGATCCTTTTTTACACCGCTACACTGGCGTATAAAAGTTTTATTCGATATTATAACGAGAATATAACGTTACTACTAGGGGTGTTCTAGTTTGGAAATTTTCATGGTTGAAAGGTTACTGTGTGTAATTTTCGCACCGGTAACTTTGTCCACGTAGTGAGTGCGTTCGTTCCTATTTTTAAACAGAAATCGCTTCCGTTCTACATTTTATTCTACGTGGAAATAGTGATATTACATATTTTAGGTAGGATTATTCCATTACTGCGTAAATCGAGAGGTTCCTGGTCATACTGCTAGGTCGGGCACATAGGAGAGTATGTTGATTTAAAAATTCTGATTTTCCGAGAATTGAGTTGGAGCTTATAATAACGATAAGCTCATCGTGTATCTTAACCAATATATTGAATCAGAAGTAACTTTCTGATACTGCGGTTATCACTAGTAATACTTGTACCTACATAAGTTCTAAGTATCTGCATAATCTAAGCATGATGTATGAATGTATCAAAGCCGACTTCAAAAGTTTCCCGGTACAATGTTGTCCTTACCAAGCAGATTTCAACGAAGGAGTATCCTTTGATCACTCCAATACACAGCTGTCCACTTGTGTGGCGCATCACACGAATTTAGAACCAGCGTTCTAATTAAGTATCAGAAATATGTGGACTTATCCCCCGACAAGTTCGTCGATTAGTCGCGCTAGTCGGGTCATTTGTTCTAAAATTACACGCGCGAGAAGTGAATCTCTTTGATGTGCACCCTCATTAGTTCGCTTTAGAACCGATTTTAAGATATGACTCGTGGCGTTAGTGTCGCGTCGAGTGACAGCAGCTCTTTTCGTTTTGTACTTTTGATGATTCAGGAATTTTTATAAATAGAGTCTTTGTCAGTTTGCTTCGTTTTGTGTCAGGAATGCCCTGTTTGTATTGCAACTCGACGATGTTTAAATGATTTTATTTTTAACGTGAAATAACATAATTTGAGATACATACATACATAACCACACGCCTTTTTCCCAGAAGGGGTAGGCAGAGGTGCTACTAGAACACCCACGTTTCGCCTTGTATATTCCGTCCCACGATGTGATAGGGGGCGAGCCTATCGCCATATCGGGCACAAATTCCTGACTCCGGGCTAATAATGAATAGAAAAATCCAATATCACTTTGCCCGACCCGGGATTCGAACCCGAGACCTCAGCTTTGCAATCATACCGTAGTACCACTACGCCACCGAGGCAGTCATAATAATTTATAATATTTTTTCTCATAATTTGAGATGCTTGTATTTATTTGGCTCCGTGTCAATTTGGGATGAAAAATACATTGTTAAGTATTAGTAACTATTTAATGTTGTTCAATACAAATAGTTAAGTCTCCTTTTTTATTTCCATCCTATATACAAGAATTTTACCAATCCCGGCACCTGATAATATAAACGAGTTTATTTATTTTATTTACCTCCTTATATTGTATCTAAGACATTATTAACTACGTTTTCCTTTTAACAAGAAAAATCTCCTTATTAGGTCAATAAACAGAAAATATTTTGTACATCCCGACAAAGCTAATCGGTCGAATACCTCCCACCCCCCTCTCCTCCCGGCATCACACTTGACCGACAACACAGTAATTTAATTTCTGGATAACAGTTCCCCTACCGCCCCGGGGATCATATCATATTGACTTTCACAGAATCGTGTTGTTCATCGTTAGTTTAGATATTTTTACGCCGAATCTCAGAAAAATTACAGATAATTTTTGTAATATTTTATTTCAGAAATAAGGATTTTGGGAATAAGCCGACCTAATCAGAGTGATACCATTGTCCCACAGAAAATAAAAGTATAGTTTGATGCTACGTTTTGTTCGATGTGTGCGATTAGAGAATCTCAAGTTGTTAAAGCCATATTAGTGACCACGGAACTATGTCGCGTTTCAAATTAATTCTATGAATATGTAGTTTTATCATGTGGGCATTGTGGTAAATGACTAGATAATGTTGGATTGAAAATCTGCTTTTATCATTCATCAGGTACTGTGTAATCTCAATTTCGTATCAGCATGAAAAAAACTAAATTTTAATTGAAATACTCGTTATAAAACTAAATCAAATTAAACTTTAAACATCAAATAAACGCTGTATATCAGAACTTTAATCTCAAATAACTCATCCCCGCCCATGAAATTTACTTTGCGACTAAATATTTACAATTACTCGCTTTAAATGATCTTAATTGATTAACCAATGTTCTCTTTGCGCAGATAATATTAACATCGCAAACTAAGAATTTGAAACTGTCTTAAGTTGAAACAAATTGATGTCAGACAAAGTCAAAATTTGAGAAATACGTAACAGCGAGTAAAGCTGCTTAAAATTCAGATAAAGACTAAATGTTACTAAGTTTTAATATGCTTAGTTTTATTTTATTAGGTACTTTGATATAGTTACTGTGTTAGTAGGTCGGGGCTTTTTCTAGATTTTTGGAGAAGCCTTTGGATTTTTCTATTTTATTTGAAGGACACAATTGCCCTTATTCGACTTGGGTAAGCTGATGTGTGCATGTATACACCTTTTATATCATAAAACAGAAACTCTATAAAAATTAGGGCTCTATTGGTTTATCTTTAAAGCAATTCCTCTCACGTTTGTTCTTTTTATTGATATACGGAGGCACATAGGAAACCGATAAACAATTACTAACGATTACAATCTTAAAGCGTGTAAGTACTCCTGTTTTAATCGGGATGTATATCATTACAAAATTGAAGAGAACTGCAATTACTGTACCGATATACCAAACAAACACAACGAATACAAAGATAATAATATACTCATTGATATTGGCAACACAAGCAGGATAAACAATCACTCAATACAGCTAAAATATCTCTTCGCAGAGAACATCCGAAAGCATCATCCTTATCAGGCAAATGTATCTTTTGTGCGGATCTGGTGAAGTGACTGCGCTCGAATCCGCAACATCTAAATGATAAATTAACATAATATCTCGCTGCGTCAGCTTACATTAAATCATCCGTATCAAAACAGCTCGCTAGGATGGGTCAAGAACGCTCTGAATCGCGGAACACTCGGTTAATGTGAATAGACTAAGCTAGGACTGCTGTGGATATTGCGGATAATTCATAGAAAAATGAAGGAATCCTTGCGGTTGCGTTACGTTTAATTAGTGAGATTGCAGGCTGAATAGTACCGACTCTATACCTGCTATAGACCTTCCTTTATTGTTTGAGCTAGCAATGTACTTAGGGAATTGTAATACTACAGGTGTTGAGGGCATTTATGGATGATCAAACAGTTTGAGGTGATGCATTTATTCGATAGCTACATCATCTTTATCTTCCGTCGCAGGAGCTGCACCGCTGAACAGGATTTTTTCAAGGACATTCACAGCGTCTAGTTGGAAGCATTCATACATGTAAATTAAATTCATAATTTAATTAATTAAATTAATTGAATGTTGTAAATTCGTATGATAAAACCAATAGGAATAATGAAAAGCAATAATATAAAGTTCAAACGATCACCTCAATTAATCAAGTCCAGATGAACACACTGCCTCGGTGATGTAGTTGTACTACGATATGATTACAAAGCTGGGTCCTCAGGTTCGAATCCCGGGTCAGGCAAAGTGATCTTGGATTTTTCTATTCATTATCTGCCCGGAGTTCGGAATTTGTGTCTGATATGGCGATAGGCTCGCCCCCTATCACATCATAGGACGGAACATATACGACGAAACCCCTTCTGGGGAAAGGGCGTGATGTTTAAGTATATATGTATGTATGTATGTCGACAGATCACGTCTCATCATTATCGACCTAATAAAATTCAATCACAAACAACAAATGAACTTTGTCGCATCCGCCCATCACCTCATCATCCAAATGTAGCCATTGTGAGGGGCCGTTAAAATAAGTAGCAAAATCCGGCGTGACGATGAAAAATTAACATTATTTATCAAAGAGTTCGCATTCGAAGCACACCGCCGGCAGTTATTAACAGGAGGCTCCCGAGGGACTCGCGACTCCGCGCCAGCTTTTCACGGATATAAAAATTCTCAAAACGGCCACATTCCGCTCCAATGATCGCTGATTTTTTTGTCTTTATTTGGTTCGTTCATTAGCATTTTCATTAATCCGATTGCGATTTTTGTACGTGATGCTCCAGAATTAAGTCCGTTTTGATGAAGTGTGCGTGTTGTGGGATCTGGTTTACGTCATAAGTCTTTCTGATTTCGCTTTGTTGTATTTAAATTTTAATGGATTAATATACATTGTTCAAGTATTAAAACACATTCACCCTTTGTAAGGTCGAACTGCAAGTATTCGTTATTGCAGTTTCGTTTATTAATGGAGTCATTTCTATCTTTGAATGGTTTTTAATTAGATCATGGTCTTGTGTCGGAGTCATTGGCTCGATCGTGCCTTCGTGAGGCCGACGGCGCTTGCATCACAAAAAGTGAGCTTAATCTCGTTGCAGGAATTTCGGATTTCCAGCGACAATCTCTTCTCATGGCTTTTTTTTCTGTTTCACAAAATCCATCATACATTCCATTCGATACAGTAATCCATTGATCGATCGAACGACGCGTCTGTCGCCGTGCCGTGATATATTGCGGACAAAAAGCATTTTTGGTTTTGAAAATTGCTGTATTTTTACGGGGAATTTAAAAGTTTCGTTAGTGGGCTATTTGCGAGCTCGCAAATTTATCCAGCTTTTTGTATTACTCATCGGAAATTGTTGGATTATTATTTAAAAAATGTGAATCGGATGAATATCTTTATTTATGGATACCGATATTAATGGTTCATGTTAACCTGCGAGATGTTTTCTCTTCCTACTCTCTTTTTGGCTACATTCTAGTTTCCACTGACTCCATTGCTCCTCTACATACATTATTTCTAAACATCTTCAAAATCCTCAATTTTGAGAGACAAATTGAGTATATTTAGGGTGATGGTTATTTTGTGTTGAATTGTTGTATTGATTACGCTTGTAGTTTACATAAGAACGTCACTAGGCAAAAAAAGGGTTTTGGTGAGATGGCTATGATAGATCTGAGGTTTATTTAGTAACCCAATCGAAGGACCTAGATCTGACTTAAGCAAGATTATAGGTCTCATCATAAAACAATAACTAGTTAAGATTTGTTTGTATAAGTATAATGTGAGGCTACTTAAATCTCATTCTACTATCACTGACGTGGATCCTTTCAACCGCAAACAAAGCTACTAAATGGTATAATAACTGCGGCTATTATAATTCACGTATTTCGAAAAAGTATTCACACAATAAAATGACACATAATACGTCAAATAACAATGCATTCAGAATCACCACCCAACCGAGTCACGCTCGCCACAAATATAAAAGAAATGGCGAAATATCAAGCTCAATAAATGTGTGGAATATTTAACTCAATTCCACGTGGAGTCATACATTTAACACTTAAAAATCCCTATATCACGTTCCGAGGCTAAAAGAGCGAAATTCTCAGTACTGTGGGCGGGCACCTCACTGACAGACGAAAAAATTATAACGTTAAGAGAGTTTAAAAACGTTCGTCATACGGACAAGTAAAATATGCACCCTCCACTTTATACGGGCCTGGAGTAGCGGTCCCGAACTGGCCCGTGAGTTATGTCCCGGGAACGTGGGACTGTCATAGTACTCGCTATGGTCGTTCTGCTCTGAGATTATTTTTGTTTTTGATTTACTTAGGTTAATTTTGTTTAGGTTAACTGTCCTGTTAACTGTAATTTACAGAGAAGGTTAAAGTTCCAGAAATACTTATAGTTTTCATCCTCTTCAGTTCCTATAACTTTTTTTTTATCTCCTTTTATTTCTTATTCATTGTTTTCTTCAGGATATTTAAAATATTTTTCGTACACAGATTATAGCTTTCAAGTTATCGTTCATATTGAACCATCCACCTAACGTTGCGAGTGAGAGTGACGCGTCCAATTATTAAATCCATGGAGACACATCGAGGTGAGCGCCCCTTAAGTGGGCCTTAATTGTGTTAAATTTGAACAAAATTAATAACGTTTGCGCAGGACCCAGTCTATTTGACGTTACGCACACGTGAACTGCGATTGAAGGGTACATTGTATACAATTAATTCAACTTGGGTTAATACAATAGTTGAATACCTATGTTTATTTAGAGTAATTAGAAGCCTTTGTGTGTCTTGGAGTGAATTTTTATGGTATTTGACTTGTACATGACCTTTTCATTTCGTGAGTGTTGGTCGGTTTTCAACGATACCCGTGGATTCAGCACATTAATGCTCATATCCTTCGCTCTGTATTGTAGTCCACGAGTTTTACCAGTGCCGATATTACGATGGTGCATTTCAACACGTAGTTTCATATTGCATGGCTGCCAACGAGCCAGTTTTATAATGAAAACACATCATCCTGAAAGAAAAAAATGTAAAATATTGTTCCTATACATCCAAGTCATGTTGCGAAAATCCTAAACAATAGCAAACTGCGTGCAATACAAAACAAATGATTTCCTTTTAAAAAATCACAACGCTCCGTCATAGGCATGTAGCAAAACAAATTCAGTGTTTGATTCATCACATGCGTTCACTCATAGGCAGGTCGGCTAACATTTGCAATGCGCGCGTATTCAAACCTGGTACATGTACATTGTACACAAAAGCGAGTTGAATTCGACATCTGCGCGGGGTTAATCGTCGTGATCAAAAGCCGTTTTATTCACGCTGTCTCGACTTCGATAAATTCTAGTTATTAAAAAATTTGAATAAATACCTTTTTGTATAAAACGATTCAGAATTACCTCCCCGTTTATTCCATCTCAATATTAATGACGGACACTTTCTCAATTTCCAAATTTCACGTTTCATTTATTTAAGAAACTCTTTTGAATTGTTAAACAGTTATGTTTATTAAAGAGCCTCTCCAGTGGCCGGTAATTTCACTGGATCCCCCCCTAAAACCCCCTCATCCCACTTGCACCGTCTTTATTCTAAAATTTTAACTCGTGTTTCGTGGAAATTTGCGTGAAGTATGGCGAAGTGTAAGCTCGGTAAGGTTTATAATACTGCTATTGTTATTCTTGATAACTCGCTGCGCAGCACGCGAGCTTGTTTTGTTATTGGATCGGGAATGACAACATTTAATCAATCTTCAACTATTATTTTTGTTTCATATAAGTGTATACTTCATTGTTGTATTTTAAATGAAACTGACGGTAGTAATTATTAATTATATTTGTTTATTAATTATTAACCTATGGTGCCCACTCCATGTTTTCGACCGCAAGTGGCATGAAATTGTTTCAGGTCGCGATTTGTAGTAGTAACTATTAAGATGTTTCTTTTTCATACATTGGAATATAATATTTATAGATTTATTTCATATGTATATGGGTCGATTTCTTACATGCATTTTTGGCTTTTATTTCCCAATTAGGTATTCCGCAAGCCAAATTGAATAATATTTGCTCTCACGTGAACATTGATCAGTAAAACGCGGTACAGAAAACCGAAAATCCCAGAGTGACCCCTTCGTCCAAAATAAACCGTGGCACATTATCTAGATTTGGCGAGCGCCGGCCGACAATATGGCCTAACGAACTTCACGGAGGGAATTCCTTGAAAAGCGTTGCTTCGGTTATATTTCCATTAGGTGTTATCCAATATTGAGGATGTCATACGGAGTTGATACAACTAACGTTTTCAAAAGTCACTATTCATATTCTTTTGTTTTAAAAACATTTGCTCATGGGTCGTATGGGTTAGGGTTATAGGTATTTACTTTTTCTTGGGCGTGAGTGTGATACAACATAACGAAACAGTAAATCTCTACAGAATTCGTATGTCTGTCTGCTTGTCAAGAACATTTTCTCAGTGGAAAACTATGCCACATCTTATTGTTGTGGCAAAAGTATGTATTTAACATTTTGTAGATTAGCTAACCTTTTCTATGCATAAATATATAATTTCGTAATATTTCCTTTAATCTATCATTAATATATAACTAAATGAATATTTTGTATTGACTTTTCCGTAGTTACGTCGCATCCACACTTTACTAGATCCGCAGACAGAAGGCGGTTCCAATAGAATGGTCCATTTGAGCGAGATTGCAGGCTTGTGAGCGGGACCTCTTACCGTTTTGGTCACTTCTTGGAGGCTAAGGCGATTTTAAGAGTCCTGTACTGCAAACAGGCAGATGCCAAAAATGAATTGCTACCCTCGTTTTATATTGGACTCATTCGTTTTAGCTACTTAGGAAAATTCTAGTTGATTTACTGCCCTGTCATTTTGTCATTTAAAAAACAACCATTATCATTCTCTACATAGCATGGTAGTCGGTAAGAGATCGCCTTAAGCGGTAAGGCCACCATTTTTATTCTGATTTTATATTATGTTAAATATTTAAGTTTCTTTGGTGTGGAAAAGAGAATAAAATAAATATATCATTGCCTGTCTTCAATCTCTCTTTTATAACTCTCCATTAATTATCAAATATCCTTCCATATTCCTACTCCTAACCCACTTGATTATTTATTGGATATTTTCTATATAAATATTGTTTATTTAACACACGACAGACGTAAGTAGCACAACACGTCACACTGACCTTACGCGGTGCGAACAAACCGGCGCTAATGTGGGCTACTGTAAATATTGCTGGCTCCTTGCACAGTACACGCGCCTACAGATGGCTTGCTCTCTGTTAACACCATCAATCCTGCTAAAACAGTGGTGTATGATAGTTTTAGTCAACGACTCAAATAATCTTAAAAATGTATTTAACTAGTCTTGTGCAGTTGTAAATAACTAAGGCATGATGTGCGGACAAATTATATTTAGACTAAAATATGGACAAGAATCACATACAATTTTATCTTAAACTTTAAACGGCGACTAGGGAGATATAGACAGTAACACAATATTTATAAAATTAATATATTTACAAATGGTCGATTTTTAAATGGTACTCTTAAACTTTTAATCTTATTCTTTTAAATAGTACCTGCTACTCTTTTGCTATGGAAAATGTGGTAATAGTTTCAAAAATGACGTCTTAAAACGTAATTTAATATTTGAAAATGATTAAAACTCCCGATCAATTGACTTTATTGTTCAAAAAGTTAATATTTTAATTTAGTTAACAAATCGCTTGAGATAAATAATAGTTTTGACCCTCACTCCCTAAGGAGTCGGGCCAACTTTTTTATTTAATTCACTCAAAATTGAGTAAAAAGTTGAATAAAATCCGAAGTTATAAAAAATTTTGATTGCATTAAAGTTTCTCTAACATTTATGTTAAAGATCGTTTAAAAAGTTAAATCGTATAAAATCGTACAATAGAACAAAAATGTATTTACGAAAGTAAATCTTCATTATCTTCATGATAGACCTATCATTCTACTAGATAACATTAGACTGTCAATATGATACATACATATATAGATACTTAAACTCACGCCTTTTTCCCAGAAGGGGTAGGCAGAGGCGCTACTAGGACATCCACATTTCGCCTTGTATAGTCCGTCTCACGATGTGATAGGGGAGGAGCCTATCGCTATATTGGGCACAAATTCCTGTCTCCGGGCTGATAAGAAAATCCAATATTACTTTTCCCCGACATGGGATTCGAACCAGAGTCCTCGGCGTTGTAATCGTACCCTAGTACAATTGAGCCACCGAGGCAGTCACTCTCCTCCAAAACTATCCTCCTCACGGGGCCCATCGTAGGAAACTATTTATTTCAGTGCAATTCGTCGTAAATGAAAACATACAAGATTTATTAAATAAGACTTTCACCTCGAGACACAGAAATGTTTAAGGAAAATAGTTGTGTAATTTCCCGAACACAAGTTAAAGAACACTTAATTACTTGCATAGAGCAAAATTTCCTATGAGAGTGTTTGAAGCCAAAATGTTGTCGATCAAATTGTATTGACCACTTGAGTATACCTGTGTGGAAGGATACAAATAAGTATATGGGGTTTGTGTTAATTTCTCAATTTTTTTACGAGGTACTTATTTTATTGTATCAGCCCATATACGTCCCACTGCAGTGCACAGACCTACTCTAGAATCGAGAGTACGATTGTGAGTGGTTAGGCCTTATTGTATGAATAGAATAATTTTTCAACGTATTATACAGATGGAAGTTATTTATCTTTAAGCTGCGCTTTAATGCGGTTGTGTTTTTTTAGAAACTACAACAGGTAGACTGAAAAAAAATGGATCTTTATATAACTTTAGAAAAAAAAAAAAAAAAATATTAAGTATCATTATTTTGCCTCTTCAAGATAAAAAATGTCCCCTAAGGCTGAGAATTTAATGGATTTTAAATCGTAATTAATAACTAAATTAACCGTGAAGCATTTTTATAGTTATTTCGAAGGAGTACTTACTTTCACATTTTGATTAAATTCAAAGCCTTGTAGGGGCGTTGACTTTCGCCGAGTAGTTCAAAAGGAATTTAGATACGCAAATTCTCTTAATCCACTGAAAATTTTGAGGTTTTCTTTGAAAGTTGTAATGGGATCTTCTTCATAGTTAATAATAGTGCGCATGGGCTGTAAGCAGTGAAAATTTGGGGTCAATTAACTGGTTATGATAATATTTCCTTTCGTAGGTAACTAAGTATTGATAGTATCTTATTTACTTTGAACTAATTAGGCGTTAGAAGATAGTTTAACGATACACACCTCTGACCTTTCAAAGTGAAGTGGCAACTTTTAAAGCAATTCCCAATATTTTGACGTCAATATTTATCGGTGAAGGAGAAAAACATAATGAAACCTTCGTACTGTAGAAACCTACACAAAATGATCTATGGTATGTGAAGTCGACAAGCCCGCAATAAACCAAAGAGGGTATTATAACATCAACTGTTTTAATAACATTAGAAATCTATATTAAAAACAAATTATTAAAACCGTATTAAAGGACGTTTATAGTATAAATAATTTTATTATTTATTACAATAGAAGACTGCCTTGGTGGCGTAGTTGTACTACGGTATGATTACAAAGCTGAGGCCTCGGCTTCGAATCCGGGGTCGAGCAAAGTGATATTGGATTTTTCTATTCATTATCAGCCCGGAGTCAGGCTTTTGTGCCCGACATGGCGATAGGCTTGCCCCCTATCACATCATGCGACGGAACACACAAAGCGAAACGTGGATGTCCTGGTTGCACCTCTGCCTACCACTTCTGGAAAAAAGCGTGATGTTTATTTGTTTATGTACAATAGATTTTTCCCATTGTCCAGTGAAGTATCTGAAGTTGTTTTGTTGTGTGTCCGCCCCGCACGTCGGAAATATCGGAGGGAACGAGTACGAATCGACGCCGACGCAAATATCGCTTTACTTAGTCCATTTGGCGTCGGAAGCCTTCGCTAACCTCTATAGAAACTGTGTCTAGTTCAAAAAACATTTTTTTTTCTTGAATAAACAGCGCCGGGATCCGGAGCTTGCGGAGTGAAAATGTTTAGACAGCCTTGGTTTTATATTATAGTTGGTTGTGTTCGTGATTTCATTAGGTTTGAAGTTGCAGTTTGTGAAACAGTGGTAGACTGGGATAAGAAAATTCTTGCGTGTTTTTAGTTCATTTGGATCATGCTGACCATACTAGCGAAGTCTATTAACATGACGCAGAACCAAACTTCTGTTCCTTCTATTCACAAGATTCAACATCTATAACCACATATAAAAGTCCACTGTTAAACAAAAGCCTCCTCAAGGACCTCTATTGAAACCTGTTGGAGCTGGTCTGCATCCAGTCACTTCATTACGTCGTTCCCTTTTTGGGTAGACGTGGCTGCTTACCAACAGTTAGGTAAGAAAAAATTAAAAAAAACAGTTATACCATCTATATATTAAAAAAAGTAAATTATGTAGCATCATTTCAGCCAGCAATAAAGTTCAGCAATACAAGGAAGTGTCCCCTAAACCCTGCAAGAGGACTCTAAAGATCTATATTGATCGTAAACCGCTTCCCGGAGGTCCAAGGCAACCTCCGCATTGAATTATTGTTTAATAATTTCCCCTAGCAAACGTTCGACTTGGACCCAATTTGCCCCTCGTGGGAGTCCTGCAACATAAAGCGAGAACACTTGGCAAAATTTAAACGCGGCTCCCAAACTACAAAGAAATCTTACTGCATTGATATAAGGACTAGTTTAGCTTGTACGTGCCTAAATTTAAGTGTAAATAGGTGATTGGTTAAGGCGCAGACGACAAGATCACGTCTCGACATCGTTAACGCGTATTTATTGATTTTGAACGAAAACGTTTATAATATGGTCTGTTGTAAAAGATTTGTGGATGGAAATTGGGCGCGCCCCGCCTTTGTTGTAGTAATTGAGGGTTTTGTTTACTTTGAACGTACTCTTAGTACTTAGCTATTATAAGTAATTGCCTTTGGATAATATTTTTAGAATTATGTCGATACAAAGGCTTCTTGAGGCCGTAGTGCTCATCTTGAACAATAGTCTTTGTATTCATTCAAGTACTATGGAAAATATTTAATTATTACATACATACATACATAACTACACGCCTTTTTCCCAGAAGGGGTAGGCAGAGGTGCTACTAGAACACCCACGTTTCGCCTTGTATATTCCGTCCCACGATGTGATAGGGGGCGAGCCTATCGCCATATCGGGCACAAATTCCTGACTCCGGGCTAATAATGAATAGAAAAATCCAATATCACTTTGCCCGACCCGGGATTCGAACCCGAGACCTCAGCTTTGCAATCATACCGTAGTACCACTACGCCACCGAGGCAGTCATTTAATTATTAGTACATGACAACTACAGTAAATAGACATAACTTAACTAGTATATCATGTAGACATTAAAAGCTCTTTCCATTAAGACATTAATCAAACATCTGCCTCAGAAGAATATAAAAGATCAGAGGCTTTATCTATCGACAATATTTTATATTA
Source organism: Theretra japonica (assembly GCA_033459515.1). NCBI lineage: Eukaryota > Metazoa > Arthropoda > Insecta > Lepidoptera > Sphingidae > Theretra > Theretra japonica. Next base: position 13,219,911 of record CM065947.1, read on the forward strand.
AACATCATATTATATGTTCGACTACTGGCCATGAACGTGGAATCCGATTAGTAAGAAATTATGAATTTATACTTTTATATGAGCCAGCGATCACTCGGCCTCAAGAAACTAATGCTTAATATTTTGAAGCCGTGATGTCAATGCACTGACCTTATCCCATTGGGTAATAATAATTTCTGGATGCTGTTTGTCCAGTTTATGTGTAGACATGATGCTATCAGAGCCATCTGCCAGAATCGTCAAATAGATAGAGAGAGCAGGAGTATTGGGAACATTCAAATATCTATTTTGTTCAATCACAAACAGTTATAAATATAAGTCACTAGACTGCCTCGGTGCCTTAGTTGTTCTACGGTACGGTTACAACGATGAGGTCTCGGGTTCGCGTCCTGAGTCGGGAAAGGTGATATTTGTTTTTTCTTTTCATGATTACCCCGGAGTCAGGCCTTTGTGCCCGATTTGGCGATATTCTGTCCACTCTCTCACCGTGGTATGGAATAGACACGGCGAACCATAGGTGTCCTGGTTACTACCAGGAGAACCTCTGCCTACCTTCTGAGAAAAGGCGTGAGTTTATGTATGTATGTAAGTCACTATAGTCTTAAACCCAATAACAGTCTCGAAATTACTTCTAGAAGTTGTCAAAAAATGTCACTACAGTTAAAACCTACTGCATGTCATTATCAAGATGAGTGTTCACATTACGAAGGACCAGAGATTGGAAAAGGAGCATTTAGTAGGCAAAATCCCGAGTAGCCTGCAGAGTCCGTTGAGCCTTTGATATCGTTTTAATGCTGTTAAGCCTGCTAATGCCCCGCCCGCTTTATAAGCTAAACTATTTGCTGGGAGCTACAGGGGAGTAATATGAATGGTATTGTTGCTCTTAGAGCTTTTATTGTTCAAGTAGGTGGACATGCAATCATTTTAGTGAGTTATTTTGATCGCGTTGATGGTGTCAGTAAGAAATTGGAGTTTTATGTTATGGACTGTTTCCACTGTCATGATTCCAGCACAAATATTTGCTATGACGTTGTACTGTACTGTATCAGCTCAAATACGGCCTACTGCAGGACACGAGCCTCCTCTACAACCGGGAGTACGATATGATGTTCGTACTAAATAAACTTAAATATAATATACATTTTCTATGTCGAAGTCGAAGGTATGCAGATCTGTTTAAAATGATTTTCTTCGTCTCTAAAACGAATAGTAAATGAAGAACATAATATGTAACTTTGAAACATCAGCGGTCTGCGTTACAGGTTTGAACCTGCAGCCTCTCGTTTGACAGTCCTATATTAACATAAATAAGCTATCATTACTTCCTGGATACGGCATCTATCAAAAAGTATAGTAGACTCTAAACATCCACAAACAACAAGGCTTTGAACCTACCACCTCTAGTTTGACAGTTTCACCTAATTCAGCTGTCGTTCTTAGATTCCTTCACTGCACTTTTTAAAAAGGTAATAAACAAAGATTTATTGATGAGGTATAAGTGAAAACGAAGTTGACATGTTCAATAAGCACAAAGGGGCGCCATTACCGGAGTCAAGCAGCGCGAACAGCACCATGCGATGCGTGGACATTGTCTGGACTCAGCGTTGATCGAAGCAACCAAATAATACACTCTATTTATATGGTCGGGAATTGGGGGTTAGAAAAAGTTTAGTTTAGTGACTCTACAAGAGTAGTAACTCTATTTTAGGGACACTATCTGTGTATTAAGCACTTGTGTTGTCTTTATCTCTACATATTGATTATTTACTCAATAGCCGTTCTTGTACGTATCAATGTTGTATTTACAACTAAGATACGATATTAATAGTAATTATTCCTTAATTTGTATTAACGCATATAATTGTGTTATACTTGTAAGTACATTGGCTTGTTTTGAACATAACGGAGTTTCGGCTTTATGAAATGACCACTCAAGTATAATATATGACTAAAATATGTGACCACAGCTTGCGCACAAAAAGTTTCACAAGACTAGGAACTTAATATATACTTAAAATAGCTAATCAGTCACATAAACTTTATGTCACACACAATAGCTGCTTTGCCAAATACTAACTACCTTTCATTTTCCCAGTCACATAAATACATGTAACTCTAGACGAAATCCAAAAGAAAGTACAATAAAAAATAATTTGACCCTTTTGCGGTCACAAAACCTACTCATTATCAAGTCCATATATTAACCATTATTATGTACAGACACTGCACGAAACACCTCATTCCTTCCACGCCTACAACAAATACGATCTGCCGTCTCGCTCCAACAGTATTTCGGCGAAGAAAATAAGACATTACAAGAATAAATGGCTTCCTTTGTAGGCGCACTACAGTACTACAGTACTCCGGCACAGCTTAAATATATCCCATACATATTTTTTGCATACTGCCGGTTATAGGGGAAATCTGAAGGGTTTTTCTTTGTAAGAAGTATAAAATTGGAATAGCAAGCAGCAGATCTGAGTCGCGATTGTTTTTTTACGCGCTTTAACGATGTTACTAGAGTAAATAAAATTGTTTTTTTATTCCTCTTCGAATTTTGTTATTTTCGCCGAAGGTATTTGGTATGTTTCTCGTAATAGGTTATTTGTGGGGTTGTGTAACTGCGTATTGGCTTTCGGCTGTACGCTTGTTGATACAAAGGTTTTAAATTGGGTTATTAAATATGATGCGTATATCAATTGTTTTTTCATAAGAATCTTATTCATATGAATTTATGGAAAGGAAAAAAATCAAAGATAAAAACATGCAAAAGAACATTATAAGACAATAGACTGAGGTGATAGAGAGGTCTTAACTTTTTTTCATAAAGCGCCAATCGGATTTACCATCACTCACGTGCACTTCGAAAATAACTACATTTAACCCTAACTTATTTTTCCACCCCAAAAATATGCCAAAAGCAAACTTAGTGAACTCCAACAAGCGATCACGGCCGACATCGAAACTTCACGCGGCGTCACTTCGAAGACTACCAGAAAGATTAATGACTTATCCCCACCCCCACCCCTTTACCTCCTTCCAGCCCCTATAACCCCATCCCGCCCCGCATCAATCACTTAGCCCTTTGATGTATTATTTACTCAAAGAAAAAAAAAGTTATTTTTTGTGTGTGTTTTTGACGCGAGAGCAAATATTTTGCAAGACAATCTGTCATTACAAATCAGAAGGGGATTTCTTGTTGGATGTTTTTTAGGAGCCCGTGGTTTGTGAAGGAAGTCTTACAGCTAAAAAATATTATGGGGTATTAATTAGAAAAGCATTTATTATCATACTATATCACAAATTCAATTAATATGAAATACTGCTTTCTTTTATCACTTTGACTGTGTAGCACTTTATTGTAAAAATTTTAAACACAGTTCGTTTGTTTAATTCACTTTAATCACAGATTTACTTTACATTACTGGTTCCACAATTCACTCTTAATGTTTCAATGCTCAACGACGACTGACTGTGCTGACCATGATTATAACCAAAGTAAAGTTACCGGATGGGTAGGATCTATTTAACTAACTACGAAAATAAGAATCTATGTCATCGTTGAACTACTGAATAATTAGGAATAACATTAAACGATATATTATTACACTTAAATTAATACAGACAAATCTATATTGTTAATTTAGAATTGCACTACAATATTCTTATAATATAATAATTGATTACATATTTATTTATTTTTAAAACATCTGATACATTTTACAATCACATTGTTTATTTTTTTTACCCTCAATTAGTTAATATTTAATGGTGTGCTGTTTTTAAACAAATAAATTAAAGTATATAATTCAAATAGGCTAACATTATGGACTACACACGTGCTTAGCTACTTTTGATGCTGACTGTACCACAATACATTTTCTTTGGCTGAAAATGATTATGACAAGCTGATATACCATAATATGAGGAACAATGTAAATATGGCTGGTTTTTGGCTGGAAAAGTATGTAAGTATATAGTTGACTACGGCTGTTGTCATTCACTGTTTTACAGAGCTTTTTAATCCTTTCCAATATGGAAAGTACAAAACTTATTCACTCATACACAACTAGAGTCCCAAGCCTCACAGAACTACCCACAGGAAAAAATCTTGGTCTCCGTTTGAGTAGCGCACGTAAGAGTGTGTTTGTAAGCAAAGCCGGCTGCACGCTTCACCCGAGGCGTCCAATTTCTTTCCTAGATAAGTATTCGCGACCTAGGCTAGGAGCTGTGGTTCATATTTGTCAATTCTGTATATTTGATCTACACAGTTTTTAAAAGAATAACACAGTTAGTTAATTATATGCATAGTTGTTGAGAGAAATATCGTGCATATAATTAAACTCGAGCATTTAATCGTATTTTCATTTCCCTTAATGCAGTCAGCATTATAATGGTTTTAATGTTATGATTTTATGATCGTTGTTTTAAAATAACTTTATTTTAGTGTTTTATGTGATTTTATTAAATATAAATCTTTGTTTTGACAGATTGCAATAATAATAATAAATAAAAAAAAAACTTTGTTTTCGTAGGATTGCTCTTTGAATATAATATACTACGAAGATATGTGATATGCTTGTGAATATGTGAATTCTCAAAAATCGCAACAATTGTTTACTTAATGGAAATGAAAACAACGGCCTTTACAATGAACGGCACAAAATAAATATGAAATAAGAATGCCATTATTTAGTTATATTTTTTTAACCATAACAATATATTTTCTTTCTAAATGTGTACTTCTCTAAAGTAATGATCATTTTAGTACTGTGACATTGGGTGATGTAATTTAGTAGTGAGCATCATCATTATTAACCCATTCATCTACATCAAGTCCTCAAATGAATATAGAACTTCCCCGTGGATTTTTACAACGATCTGTCCGGAGCGGCCTGCATTTAGAAACTACCTGCAACCTTCATGTTATCGTCCTTCTTCCTTGTAGGTGGATATTTAACGTTAAGCTTCCCGACACATGGCCTTATAAGGATTTTTTTGATAGCATAGGTCCGGCAAACGAGCAAGCAGGTAACCTGGTAAGTGACTACTGATGCCCATGAACTCATGAATTATCAACATCAGATAATTTGGATTGGTCAATTAATGCCACAAACCTACGACACAAAAATAATAACTTTTGTGAAATTTTTATGCTATAATACATTTCTTTACTCTTTCTCTCCGCCTAATACATATTTAAAATTCAGCTAAAATTTACAGACGTATTACAAGCTCATACATCTATTCGCACATAGCCAAATGAAAATCTACCACCATGATGAAACAGTTAAAAATTCAGACCAATCCGGCAGGCGATTAAACATTTACGCGGCTTGAAAATAAAACGCAAATAATGTGTTGTCATAAAGATTTCACTGCGGGTGTAAGTTAGGTTTGAGCTGGGTGCTTTTAAATATATTGCGTCAGATTATATTTCAATATTTGTATAAAGTTTTAAGTTGGGGTTAGAGCTAAGTATCACAATTGTCCAACAATTAATAAATCATGCTTTTAAGATAACAAAATTCAACATTTAAGATAAATTTAATAAGGAAGAGTTAGTTGACAAACCTACTGCCTTGGGCGAAAGCCGACCTTTTTAGGTGCTGGCAAGACAACGAGCCTGCAATGCATGTGATACAAGTGCAATCCAATTCAATTGTGTCGACCTTTTGGAAACCAAATATAACCCGAAAGGCGAAACACTTGGGTAAATCACCATGAAAGGGTTTCCCACCATCCGGTACTTGGGTCTCCGCCAAGATACCATATTTGTTAATATTTAACCAAACATACTACTTCTACTATAATATTACTGAATTGTATTACTGCAAACGTAACAACTTCTTAATAAATCAGATATTGATTAACCTTTTATCCCGAAAACGTACTAAAAACCTCAACGATTCTCCAATTATATTACTAATCAAATACTGACTTTTTACTCAGCGTTATTTAAATTTAGATAAAACGCAAAAACCTAAGATAATCCCCAATTCTTCGCAGGAACGGCTGTAAAATAAAAGTAATCGAAAACGCCAGATTAAATAAAAGGGAAATTGTAGAATTGAGTACTACGAGTGTTTTGGGAATAATTACAGAGAATTTTGTTTGCTCTAGTAGCATATTTTTATACATATTTTGCTTCTGGAAGGGTCGTACCGAACTAAACGGTTCCCGTGGATATTGGCGTAAAGCCTACTAGAGTCAATGACGTGTCAACGATGTAGAACCTAGTCTAGAATAATGTCGATCAGCGAACAATAAACAGTTTCTGGTCGGTACATACTCCATTCGACTAAACTGCAAATACCATCAGTTGCATTTTATAAAATAATTCAGTTTTTTTAAAAAATTGACAACGGATCGAAGAGAACGAAAAAAGAAGAGGGAAAATAAGGAATATTGGGCCTCCAGCATCAGACCTACTTTCCAAGGACAGTGCGCGGACAATCAATCTCCCGGCTTGTAACTAATGCACAATCATTAATTCATCGCGAACATCCATCGACAAAACAGTTAATCCGAGGCGTTTAGAATATATTAACAATCCCAGCTCCCGATCCACCCTGTACACGGCTGCATCGCGTAATCGGTTTACGCGGCACGCGCTTGCCGGCGCCAGCCTCCTCTCCGCGCCGCACCGCCGGACCCCGCCGATAGACTTACTCGCCTCATTTTACTCAACTCCACTGCCGCTCTATTTGCGAGGAAACTTCTTCGGATAAGTTCATTCGTACAGTGAATTACGGGGATTCGGTTTTTAGTTAGAGTAATGTCCACGTTGGGTTTTAACTTCATGCGCGGCTTCCTTCGATGCGAGTTTTAGTATGCATTTTTAACTATATTTAAAGTTTAATGAGCAAATAACTGGATGCGAGGATCGCCAGATTTTTTTCATTGAAATGTATGACATTCAATTAAATTAAATACGTTCTATTTGCTGATGTAATTATTTTATTTCGCTTGACTTTCTTTAGTAAAGTAATAATTTTCGTAAGTATCTTATAATTCAGAATTCAAATCTTTGTACTAGAATACTGAGGACACGAAAACACATCCAATTCGCAATAAATTGAAGCGTTACATGCGAAAAATAAAACGCGTTGTATATGTTTATCAGCATAGACGCAGGTGCTGCTAATATCCTCAGGAGTCCGTGCATTATTTAGCTACAGGCACGCGGATATTACACGCTGTATAAATAGGAAGACACTATCTACATTTTGTAATATGTAAAGTGATAATAGAAAATTACGTACGCTGAAAGAGTTTCTACTTAACTTCTGAAATGTATTAATCAGTTTTAATATAAATTGTCGATTAAAAAAATATGCAGAAAACAATTCAGCTTCATTTTTAACCACAAGAAAACAATTACTGCACGTAGTCCGTTCCGAAGAATTTACAAAATGAGCTGTTGGAACTTGGAAGTGCATTCAGTGACTTCCTATAAGTTTGGTTAGGAAGCCAGTCCACCTTCTAGAAGTAAGAAGCTCTTGCAGATAGTGACATTCACTCGAAAACTTTTCGGTTTCATTCGCAGTCAGTTTTTCAGAGCTATGCGCCATGCATGTGATATCCTTCTTATTCTGACATTTTCTTTTCACCACTCCACTCGAAGCAGCTTTGCCTTCGGGAAAAAAAGGGAAATTATGTACTCGCTACCATATGAGTTACAATAAAAAAGTGTTGACTATAATAAAATCAGATTAGGCCTGTAATTGAGCGAAAGAACGTTATTAAGTCCGAACTGAGGTAAATCAAGTGCAAAAAGTTAGTGTATTTTGATTAATGTATCGGAGTTTTTTTCTCATTACTACCAGGTAAATGTTGGCAAGTCTCGCGAGAATAACCGTTTATCGATCGCTTCATTAATCATTAGCCTTTAAAGGTGAAGTTCCTTTGTCTTAAGGCGGCCGTCTGACCTTAAGATCCGACATTTACAAATTGTTAACTAATGCCGCGTGTTCGGTAAAAATATTGACATAAATTACATTCGATTGGCATTGAAAAAATTTCGGTCGTTTTGATGTGGCTTTAGTTGTAATAATATTTTTTGTAAATATGATCCTGTTCAAATGAATAACTTAAGGGTTTAAGGTTATATTTTTCCAATTTGTGTAGGTACATATATAAGTTATTTAGCATAATATAGTATCCCAATATGTCGGATCATAACTTTACAAATAAATACACCTTCGTTCTACTTATCACTATCATCATCGGCCCGTTGCACTCCACTGCTGGGCATAGGCCTCTCCCGCAGTACGCCGCAGAGCCCGGTCTGCAGCTTTATGCATCCAGTCGCTGCTGGCCCTGTAAGTTCTATCTATGGACCTTAAAAAGATTATTTAAGTTATTTATTGGTCACTTAAAACGATACAGAACTAAAAGGGTTCCGAACAAGAATTCAACAATAAGTGCCAAATAAAAATATAATTCTTTTACAAAGTTTTTATTTTATTACAAAAAGGTTTGAACCGAGCGGTAAAACTTTTCGGAGAAGCGGACCGCTTCAGAATTTCTATAAACAGTAAGATGTGTTTTTTTTTAATTTATAACAGAAGATATAAATTATTTAAATAATTTAAACACATTTTAAATATTATGCTGAAGTGAAATAATGCTTATTATTCCGAACAAAACTCCTACAGTTTTTTGTGTAAAATGTTATCAAATTCCCCTTAGAAGCTTCTACCAAACAAGCAGTTCAAAGAATAAACCCGAACAGAAACACAAGAACAACATACGCCCTAACAAAGTTTAATGGAAAACACAAACAGGGTGTATTTCAATTTTGAACATTTTTGTAGGGGGTGGTCCTCCCCTGAACAACGGGGATGATGTACACGGTCCACGGGGAATAAGTGGCGATGTGTTGGCGAGATGTATCGGTTAATTCGATGCTATCGGCCGCTGTTTACACTCGCCTAATGTATTGTTGTGCAATTGATTTATTTTAATTCACCCGGTATTCGTTTACACTCATGGTTTCATTGTTTGAGTATTTTTAATTTAAATGTGTGTCGGGTTTTAATGAATTTGTTAACTGGTTGGCGCAGATTACAGTCAACAAAGTAAATGTATCGGATACAGGATAAATTAAATTTTACATTTGTTTGAACAAACAAAAGCTGCAGGAAGGTTCTGGATGCACACCGTTTTCAATAGGTCGCGTTTAAATTCTTTGAAACATTCGTATTGAGTGATGGAGAGTGTTAACAAAAAGATGATCATCAGCTGAACGCAATATATTCATACCGATATACCGATCCCAAGTTACTATACCCATCGTTATATCTACATACGTTAATAGATTGCGTTCTGCGGCCCACCGAACATTGACTTTTGAACCGAGCATCATAAGTGTGTCTTATAGATGTCATTACACTTATAATATAATTAAATACAGTGTACTTTTGAACTAGTACTTTATGCACGCTTGCATAAAATCACGATAGGCCGGAACTCAACTCAGGAAGTTGATACAAGAATATCTATCAGTACAAAAAAAACCGCTTATTCCTTCATTTCGCCTAAATAATTCACAATGATCCTTGTAAGTAATGCAAACAGTGACTGAAGAAGTTAAACTGGCAGCACGCAAGAGCATTATCAGCTAAGGCAGAGTGGAGTGTCTGTTGACCGAGGATCCGGCTCGAAGGACCACGCTGTTTGGCCTCCGAATTAATAACCTCCCTATCTTTATTGAGGATCGAGTGGCTTCATGAATTTGTGTTTTTGTACGCGATTTAACACCAAGACAAGTTCGCAAAGTTAAACAAAACAATGCAAGTTTTGTGTATACCTACTTTATTGTGACGTCAGAGCTTGTGATGTTATCATTTTCGGACTTGACTGTGGCATTATAATTCAAATTTAATTATTTGTAAATAGCAAATCTTACCTAAATGAGAGTTTGTAAAAACATTTCTCAAAATTACCATTAACGTAAATTTTTTACCAGGCAAGAGATAACCATATATTACAGATCGACGCTGTGTCTGAAATACAATATATTTAAAACGTCACACGCAATTTGGGGGAGGCCTATGTAGCCAACAGTGGACAACAAAAGGCTGATGATGATGACGCAATAACTCAGGACAAAAACACGTTAAAATACAATTTAAAATGTTTTGCTCAACAGCATTGCACTTACATTTCCTGTAATTAGAAACACTACATTTTAACAACGAATAAAAACAATTCCGTCAACAAAGCAAACTTATTCCATGATAAATCAACGCTATTGAATGGATCACAAAAGATATGACAAACAACGCATGGAGTATGTTGGCGACTGTTTGAGCACAAACAACGGGGTCTCCGCCGCCACCCTACTAATCACTATCTATATTGTGGCGAAAGACGAGGAATTACTCCTCAGGTGTTAATGGGAGATTTTGGGTGTGGCGCGTTTGATAGAGATTATTATAAATTACGTATGCTAAGTCAGATATACCTCGAGCTATTGCGTATATGCGTAAGAAGAGCGTAGGTAAATGATGTGTAAATAAAAACTATCACCAAATACACACATGGTCTTTACTCCACTTCTTTCCATTGTCGTTGTTATCAGAAACTACGAGGGCCTTATATGAGGTACGTATAAATTCGCGGCAATATTTTCGAAGGGGTGGGCAAATGTGATAATACTATAATAGAACCCACAGTTAGCCCATAAAATTACGGTATACCAAGCACAAAATCAAATTCTGAGCAATTAAACAAGCTAGTATGAAATATTTCAAACTTGAAATCGGGCATGAAGTACATTTCTCGATCTAATCAGGTCGTGTATTTAAACCACTTAATCGATGCTCAAAAAGCACAATGAAATTCAATAAATTGGATCAGAATACGCATTGTAGTAAGCTTTTTCTAAAAAATCATATCTCGTAATTACTATTATCCTTTATCTGTCCCTCAACACTGAAGACAAACCCAACCACTTAGCTTAGGCAAAAAATCTTTTGTCTCGATCGTCGTCCGCTATTATTCGCACCACACAGCGAACAATATGATATTGTCCGAGCAGCGCTTTATGCTCCGGATCATTAAGTGATAATAGAAAGACCGCGCGACACAAAGATTTCCAAAGCGTTTGTTTGTGGAAAATACTTTTCTATTTTCGCTAAGGAAGTTTAGATTTATTTTTAGAGCTTACAGGATTATTGAAGTATGTTGTGTGGATCCCTTGATTTTGTTACTTTGTAAAATGTGAGATTTGATTGATAATTTTTAAACTTCAATATTAATCATGTATAGAATATGCAGCAGCGACTGGATGCATAAAGCAGAAGACCGGACTCTGTGGCGTACGTTGAGAGAGGCCTATGTCCAGCAGAGGACTGCAATGGGTTGACGATGATATAATGATAGAATATGCTGATTCCGTTCTATAAGACCTAGACATTACGAGATCCAACATCAGGTTATATCTAACCATTTTCCCAATTTTATACAGAATTTTAGAAAAAAATAATTTGATTATAACACTATGGTTTAGACTACTAATTATAAAATATCGCAAATAAAGCCGACAAGCTGTTATATTCTTGCCCAACATTTCTCACTGAATTCTTTAACATCTATACTTTACTTAGAATTTCTTCCTAAACCCCGATTCAAAAACTAAAAACATGCCGCGCACGTTTGAAATCTCCAAACACAAAGCTACTAGCGATTCAGTTTTTGTAACAAAAGCAATCAAAACCTGGATTCAGTGTATCGTAGACGAATGAATGTTCAATTAAGTCGCCCATTCCGTAGTCAATGTACAAAACGTGAGATAAACTCAAAGAATACACTTCTAGTAAGTGTTTGTGAATACGAACACGCGTCGAAATGTTCAGGAGCTGGTAAACTGAATGTGTTTTATTCAAATCGACTAACAAAAGCTTTTGAATGGTTAAATAATACTGCCGCTAGAACTTTTGAATCGTCAAATAATAGCGTCGCTTCGGACCGTGTTTTGGCTTGTGAGAGCCGCGCTAAAATCTAGGATTTGTAAAGAAATTCAATATAAAAGTGGCGTTTTAAATTTGTGAATATTTTAAGTAAATTTTTACTGGAATGATTAAGTGACTTATATTAATATTTACTTTTATTAAGTCTCATTCTTTTTGTTGTATTTCCAATTGTTGGTAATAGGTGAAACTAAATAGTCTACACGATTATGCCGACCTATTCGAAAACAAGAGTACGCAAGCAGGACCCAGAACGCGACACACCTGCGTGAGTTAAATCGCGATTAGTCCGTATGCAGGTGGACGCGAATATCTTACTGCAAATCAACTCTTACGTAGATAACGTTAAATTTATAGTTGCATCTCTAACAACACTTTAATTCTATATTAACCAGGCAATTTCGGACCTTATAGATCTCACTTTTATAATAACTACGCTAAAATTATTGAAAATCTGATTCTGTAACATCCGGATCTTCCGTCTCCCAGACAAAATCCGTATCGAGTGCGCCTCAAGGAGCGGGGAGTTAACGCTAAACACTCGCTTTGTAGTTTTTAATTTCTATAAACAACTGCTCCATTGTAGTTTACGAGCTGCAGTTCCCAAACAAACTGAGCGTTCACCTAATCTTGTTAACGAGGTCCATTAGCTCTGCGCGATCGTGTAAACATTTACAACGCTTTTTGGAAGTGTATTTTGAGAAAGTGTCTATTTTCATTGTTACAAAGTGCTGTTGGTAACAGACCGGACGCGGCTGCTGAACGGCCGTCATGGGTTTCTGAGGGCTAAGCTGTGGCTCCAACAAGTTGTGTATTGATAGTTTAACACTTCACCGGTTTACAAGAATACCTATGGTGTGCGCAGTCTGCGGAGCTGCACAAGACCAGCTTGATAGACTGTGTCCCATCCCTCTCAATTACAATGAATGCCTGTGTATGATGATGTGTTTTATGAACCACTTTAAAGTTTCTTTTTGAGTAACATTGTACTAAAACCAGGCCTGTTTATACAACGAAAATTGTCTACAAATTTGACCTCGATATTTAATACCAAAGAAAAATAATCTCACACTTTAATTACTTGTCTGCGAAATTATCAGTTTGATACTTTGAACTTGAGGCAAACAATGTAACTTCCACTTTTATAATGTTAAAGATAATTAATTGTTACGTATGTATCTAGTGGATGTTGTTTGTATGTTCGTAACGGCACAACTCTTCAACTCATCAAACTTTCCTTACTTACTTAGGAGAAACAATTTGCTACAATATTAACAATGTTATCTCAAAATCCAGGATGTTTATCTTGTATTTGGTGTTCGTTACGTTTTCTTTGGGGAAATTGATTATTATTAAAATATTACGATTTTCGCCCTGAGATATCCAGCGACGCCTTTACGAGTCACGGCCTCCGAGGAGTTTTAGTCGGTAGGCAAGAATCTGTTATGGACTCAAACTTATGGCAATATCGGCTAGCATACCGGTCAGGAGAGTCAGTGACACTGTCGTACACTTTCGGGCCTCGTCCGCAAAAAAAAACCCTCGTCGTAGTACGACTACCAATGTAAAATCGACATTTTAAGGCATTTTACAGGGTCATGTACACATCAACTAAGCTAAACACACGACAATATAAAATAAAGTCTAGACTCCCATTATAATGTCTAGACACTTACTCATAGCGTAAAAAACCCCAAGCGATTCAAAAACTAATACATAGTTAAAACGACTACTTTCTATTTATAATAAATCTTAAAAAACTTGTGACACTTGAGAGAAGATTTAAAAAATATAAACATAGTGAATATGCGATGTAATGAGTTAAAAGTTTGTATGGAGGACGCCGCGCCTCCCCGGAGGAACATAAGTTCAGCGGAGCCGCACTGCGCATGGCGGTGAGAGGGAAATATGGGGAGGCACTGCATATAGTCATGAAAATGAGTTATTATATACAAAATAATTAAGTGCGAAAAAAAATAATTTATAGTTTAAAAGATCTCTGAGCAAGTGAATGTTCGACATTCGGTTTATTTCATATTATTTTTGACACTTATTACGACAGGTAAGGACATGGCCACATGCACAGGCTGTGCCCCTGGCATTGCAAATACCCATGACCAGCGGTAGCAAACTAGTTACTGTACCATTAGTAGCTGCAGTAGGTCGGTGTCCTACATAAGAAATAAAAATATAAAAACTAAACACATGACATTCTTTGACGATTGATTTTCCGTGTGTCAGTATTACCATCTGTTGTGTCAGCTCGTTTCTACCATAGTTCAAAATCCAGAACTGCTTTGCTACTATAGTTTTTTTAGCTGGCCCCAATTCTCCATTTAACTCGCTAAATTGTTCAACCGTCTCTTAAACATAAATTTGATTATCATAATATAATTACTCCGGAACCCTTATAAATATGACGCGCAAGCCGCTTCACTCCAGCGCGTCCCACACCTCACTACGCTCACATACGTCACGGGGATTTATAGCGCTCCTGATAGAGGCGCGCTTTATGTCTCCGCGAGAAGTGTTTTTAGCAATCCCCCTGTATATTTTTAAACGTTATTTATATGGCTGCCGATAGGACTGCAGATACAGGTTTTATTGGCATTGGAAATTGGGTCCGCGTACGGGGACTGTTGCTTTTGTATTTTTATCCCGTTGGCAATTTTGCTGTTTATTGTGTTTGTCTAAACGTGATGCGATTGTGTTTTATTAGTTCTTTTGTACTTTTTAATGAGATATTTTAACGATTTTTGCTGGAACTTTGTATGGTGTAATAGGTACAGTATGTTCTAAAAACACCAGAGTATAAAAACTGTTAATAAAGACAATTTTGAACAAACACTAAAAACTCGATTAAATTGGGTAACACTCTTTGACAGAGTAAAAAGTTGAAGTGAGCTGGTGAATGCGACTATTGAAAATTGGGGAGCCTCGTATGAATACTAATTCTTTTGAGTTCCACTATCCTTCTGAAACTTTGCGTGTTTGTGGATGTGCCTAGTGTGAGAACTAGAATTACTGTCTGTTTTTAGTTTAAGTGACAAAAAAGTTTGTCTATTTCTTTTGTAATGTACCGTAGGGCTAATAGTATGCACTCGTATACTACTGATGGCTAACTTTTTTTATCTGGCACGACTAATTAACTACAAATTACAATTACACATTGACTTTACTGGTGGTAGGTCTCTTATATGCCACCACCACAATGTCTATTTCTCCCGCCAAACAGCAGTGTAAACGCATTGTTATATTTCGGTTTGAAGGACATTGTAGCGTAACTACTAGACATAATAAGACTTAACACCTTATGTTTCAGGATGGCGAGCGCAGTGGAATGCCAAGCATAGCTCTGTAATTCACGATGTTTTTTGGTGCTTGCTTGCTTACTGTCTATGAGCGGTCGTATTCCTTACCATCAGACGAATGGCATGCTCGTCTCGTCATTCATTGCAATAAAAAAAATAACAATTCATCTAACATGAGCGTAATGCAGAATAAATACAGTACCCTCCACTCTGCTTCATTTACCTTAACGGAGAAATCTCAATCAGAAGAAATCAACACATCCCATGATTATCCCAAAAGATTCATACTCCGATGATGACATGTGTGATTAAAAGGGATGTGTATCCGCAGGGATTACATTATAGCAGAGTATCTGTAAGGGCTCGGGGGAGTAAAGACATCCCTTCATAACGAAGGGTTGAATAATGCTGAGCGGAATAATTCATTCGTAGGGGACAATGATATTGGTATTGAGCAGGTGTTTTGTTATATCAAGGAGGTTTGAAGAATTGGTAATTTGTTGTTAATTCATTCGTTGATTTAGTGGCGTTATGTTTAGACAGGGACCTGTGAGGTTCAAGGTTCACATCCTAGGTCGGTCAAAACACTTTGTGTGAGCTTTTCAGTGTGGAACATTTTATTTGAGTTACCCGGGACTAAAGTTTGGGGCAGACTTGGCTATAAGCTCGGTCCTTGTCAATTGTCTGTGAATCATTAATGTTGATCAAACAGTCCAATATAATTGTTTTCGAAAAAAAAAACGCCTTTAACAATGAGGTCGCCGATTGTACGGCATACAATGGTTATAAGCTTTTATTTTTCATTTTTATGACCTACAATTAAGAATAATAAATAACAAAATAGTTTTCATCGGTATTCATAACTTTATACTCGTAATTTTTAGTTTCGAACAGTCTCCGCAGCAGGAAACATTGAGTTTCATTGATAAAAAATACGAGTGCTCCAACTTGCAGACGAAGTTAAACCGCATCTAACGACCGACTGCAGCCATTAGACTTAATGATCACTCAACACTAAAAAACTGGTCAACTGCGAGTTCGACTACCACCCCGTGGGTTCCGTACCATATAATACTATAGTATCTGTGGCTATGCAGCACACGCGCCTGCTGATGCAATTGCAACTCTGTATCTAATCTTATGATGAATCAGAAACAAAAAAAAATAACGAAAAAAATAAGCTGGATAGAAAAGCATATTTCATTCGTAAGGTAATTGAAAATATTACGTCCACCATATGAATTAACAAGTTACTTATTATAGACTATCATGAATTTATAACTTCTTGTGGAAGGACATAGATAATCGCAATAAAAGTCGTTGGAACCGATAGACAGACGGACAGACAAACGAATAAGCAGACTTTTCTTATGGTACGTAACCCTAAAAATAAATAAAAAACTTCCTCATAACCGCCGACGTGACAGCGAAGTTTTCACTTACCCTCAAATCTGAGAGCGTCCGAATATACAAAGCATTATCAATTCAGTTTGTAGAGGCGAGGAGACGACGACGCGACGCGCACGTGACGCGGGCGCCAAGTCCACATTGTCATGCGTCGCGCGACACCCACTACACTACGCTTCTAATGTACTACTTAAACACTACACGCTCAGCTCAATTATTTAGATTTTTCTGTGTAGTAGTATAAGTTTATAATTTTTTTTGGTGCTGTTGACAATCGATAATCTCGACGCTGTTGCACTGACCAATAGTTTCAGTGTAGTCACTTTTTCGAATTAGTGCAAGTTATCTGCGTTCTGGCTCGGAAAACTTACTGATGCACCTAAGATAAGTATAATGCCGTCCAGCGAGGGTATAGATTGGCAACAAATAGTTCTTGTTGTTCGACAAAATGTTGCCCGCTTACATTGCTCGTCTCGCTTGCTATGGCTATGGCCGAAAGATATAGGATTATAGTATTCTTTATTTGAGAATGATAGCTTTATATTTTGTTGATTGATATGTATGTACTGTAAACGTTATAATATTGTATTTTGAAGTTTTCATATTTTTTACTCCGAAAGTTTTGATGAATCACAATGGTGTTTAGAATCTTTTTTGGGAATGATCAATGAGGACTTATACTCTTGATTTAAATCTTTCTAAAACCGCAAAATCATATTTTTATCGCAATATTATGATCGAGTAATGTAGACATGAATTCAGATTAACATTTATTCAAATATATGGACATGGAATATTATTTTCTTCAGTTTCGGTCTTCATGACCTGCAAAACTTATAATATTCACCAACAAACTCCATTGTAATATTGATGACTTTAAGTTATATGTCAAATAAAATTTAATATTATTAAAACATTCCATAAACGACAAATATTAAAATCATAATATCTTCAACATTGAAATGCCTCCGAAAGCCATTATCCCACAATAACCCTGACAATATTATCCATAAATTGCCTCTTTTTTGTTTGAACATCCATTTATTTTAAAAGGTAATTATCATAAATAAACGGCAATAAGGTTTTCAAAAGAAAATTAATCACATGAGCGACACAATGCGCGGCGATTGCAGTGTAACGGTGTAAACACATTAATCGCAGAGTCTCCGCAACACCGCACGCAGCTCCGCGCCACACCGCTCGACACCACAGCGCTCCGCTCCTCTCCGCTCCCCTCCCCTCCGTCCGCGAGTTCCCCGCCCTCTCCGCGAGGTCTCCGCAGCGCCCGCGAGGTCTCCGCACCACTACGCCGCGGCACCGTCGCGCGGCACAGCGCAATTAACGGGATTCGACGATTAATGTTGTTTTGTCGCGGTGCGGCCGGAGCGACGTGATAATTTACGTGTTGCGTGCACACAACTGTTTACAATTAGGTGGGCAATTGTTTTTTTAAGAGGAAAATTACATAAATACCAGCCTGTACACACTTTTGTAATCATAACTGGATCGTGTAATTTTACTGCCTTGTTTGACTTTTATGACTCCCTACTTAAGACATTGGTTTTTTGTTCGGATTTTATAGCAACTCGCGATAAATAAACGGCTTTTATTTTTATAAAATTCAACACCATATTTTATGTACCTACGTTTTTCAAAGTCTGATTCTTTATCAGTCAAGCAGATTCAAAATCCGGATATCAGTATTAAGATAGAGGGACAATTAGTTTTTAATAAAATAGTAATTAAATTATTCCTGAATTTTCTACGGGATCAATACAAATAGAACAAATAAATGCAATTACGTAACACCGAAAGAAAATTACCATAACTACAATACAGTAAAATTCAAAAAGAAACATATCTGACTGGTGCTATGCCTCAATCGCTTCTTATCATTATTCTATTCAGCCACAGAAAATCCAATTACGAACAAAGGCTTCCTCCAATAAACCCTACAACGACCTGTTCAAAGCGGCCTGCATCCATGCCACTTCTACAACCTGTATTTACTACTAAACTAGGAAAATATATAGAAATACTAGTTGGTATGTCGTTAATTGCGTCGGTTAGTGTAGCGTGAGTCGCGTTCGTGTGACGCACGCCTGCTCTGTCATATACGCCTTGTCATAACACCTCTTAAGCAGAGTGTACATTAAATATACATGTATACTTAAGCCCACGTTTTTTTCCAGAAGGGGTAGGCAGAGGTAGGGATAATAAAAAACAAATCGTATGGTCCATTCCAATGAGTATTCGTATGTCTACCCATTTGGTACTTGTCTAGACAGTAGATGGTATTCTGCTACTGGACAGTCAATTGAAACAATTGCTGATGTAAATAAATGCAAATGTGGTTCGATAGCCTCATAATTATTTATTCGTCTCCAAAATGAATCGAAAAATGTCATTCATTACTACAATGAATATGTATCAGACAAAACTACGAATAACGCAAGATTTAAGATGAATAAAATTCATAAACAAGAGTTAAAAATTGACTATTGCTGTTAACAAGATTGACAATTTGCTCCACAAAAGGACGTAAAAGTAAATAATACACAGCAAATGTATAGGGGAGTCGGGATAAAAGAATAACATTCAAATGTGCACGTATCTTTAACCGTGTGACAGCTAACGCACCACATTTTTTCCTATTTCCTTTTTCTGCCATATTTCTTTGAAACAACACAAAGAAGATAAAACGATTTAGTTTTTTCGTCGCTCTTTTCGCGGGAAGCTGCGCGATTATTGTAAATGTTCTTACAATGTGCCGCAAGTCCAATTTGTTGGAGTATCAAATGGTAGTAGTTTACGTGATTTAAGTAAGGCGATATTTTATTTATGCCTGCAAAATATGGTTTATGCGTAAACAAATTATATTTTTGTACTTTATCAAGGGGCTTTATAATAGAAAAACGATTTGAAAAATCTTTTATGAGTCAATCATTAGGCAAGTCACAAGTTTCAGATTTTTCTAAGGCTTGTCTTCTCTGGCATTTTGGACTAGAAGAAAGCTGGTTGGTATCTGGGTGGCATCAGTGGTATTTCTGCCCACACCTTTGCAATATACAGGCACGAACTACTTGTATTATAATTGCGATAAACTCGCATTCTGACCGAAAAGCTATAAACAGTTATAAAAATATAGCTAGATAAATCTATTAAATAATATACACATATAAATAAGTACTCGACATGACTGCGTGGTTTCAACATAGCAGTGTTTACTCTAAGTTTTTTTTTATTAGAGCTCGGCAAAGTGGCTGCTGTCCTGCTTAAATCCAATATAGAGTCGCCGAACGCAACTATACTGGTATTTACAATATCTTCTTTATACGCACGTCATTTGAAGGACCCAATGTAATAAGATTTCTCCCATTTTTGATATCTTATGCATCTGACAGCCTCGGTGGCACAGTTGGTTAGACGCCAGCTGTGAAACGAAAGGCCGCACGTTCGATTCCCGCGCCAAGATAAATGTTTCTGTGATCCACAAGTATTTATTGCAACACTCGGTGCTTATGAATCTGAAAAGTCTCTCATAGTTGCTGATACTCATTAGTGTGGGGTCCGGACAATGTATGTGACTGTTGATTGTATTTATTATTATTTGACTTATATTTCGACGTGCCAATTAAAGAAACTAGGTGATCCACAGGATACGAGTGGAAGCCTTGGAATACAGGACGCCGGAAACAAGACTTCCCGTCTCGACTACCAGTACGTTGTATTGTCCGTTTGTATCAATACCATATATTTATTGCGATAAAGTGTTTGTGTTTTAATTAACAAGTAATCAGTAACTATGGTATATTATTAGATTTAGCTGTTTTAAACCAAAGTGTTTTTAAAAACTGTTTTTTACAGATCTGGCAAACACGCAAACAGCTGACCCTGGTATCAAATTATCACTAGACACGAAAAATTACAATATTTTGATCATAAGTACAGTCAATTGAGTAACTAATTTTTGTGGTATAATTACTGCTACGTGTTTAGACGCCGCGCTGTAATATTCACCAGTTTCGCATTTTGACGAACATGACTGTGAGTGATGTGCAAGCGCCCGCAAGTAATTTTTCATATGAAATAGTATTGGTAATCAGCTAGAGTTAAAAAAATATTAAAAATAAAAATATTCATAATTTTTAAATTATTATCGAACTGGTTGTTAGACCTACTGAATATTTTTTTGTGCAAATGCTAACCCTAGCTGATAATATAAAAATTGGCGAGACAAAGTGACTACAATTCACTTGATGGTTATTTCAGTAGAATCTAGACAGAGTACCCAGTAGCGAGATCGGCTTAATTGAAACCGCGCATACACATTACACACGCTTATCCCGAAACTAAACAACTTACATTAGCAATTGTAAAGATTTTTCCACCATTGTGTATAATGGTTACTATACAGGCGAATACGAATATCTTGCCAGGATCTCTGACTTCGACTTTACTTTCGTCTTCAGAAAAATGTAAGGTCTAAAAATAATTTTGCTGTTGCCTTTTTTTCAGTTGACAAGTCGCTTTCGAAGGCAAAACTATATTTAAGTAGTGTCATGCTTGACATCAGCTCTTTTTAAGAAACTTTCTATCCAAGAATGCTTAATAGACAGTTTTGGGCACATATTCGATTGTAAGTGCAGCTCTAAAGGACGAAGTTACGAGGTGAAGTAAGAAATTATCTGTTCACGCTCCGCTGGACCCGGCGAGGCATCGCGACTTCGCATGCCGCCGTTATTTCTTAAGGCACTGACGGCTGGTCTCAATAACCTCTTGTCTTATATCTATCTTTAACTAGAGATTTCATAAGATATGTCGATGTATTTTATGTCTCAGTTAACAAGGATAGAGAGTACTTATATTATATTAAAGAAGATGCATGATGCCATTACCGAATGCATGAAAGGAATGTCTAACATTGACATTGAAAGTTTTATTAAAATCATCTACTCGTAGTAAGACTCCTATAGTTACACCCAAAACCAACCCATATCGCTTTAATTTTGACTCCGATTTAGTATCGAAATTATTTTCTTTGTCTACAAACAAGCCATTAAGTACACAAACTTTGTTTTTATTGCGCTCTTAGTAATAAAAACAACAAGTGAATTCTTTTTAAATTACTTTTAGGGTTTTGGCTCCTTATTTGTTATGCCGATAGTAAAGGTAATTTTGTTGGAATTGAATAAGATTTTTTAAATGTAATAATAAATAAATACACCCAACATTCACATACATATTCCTGACCCCACACTAAGATCGAGTCTTGTGTCGTGGATATCAGAAACTACGAGACTTTTCTCACAATCACAATCACCCAGACCCGAAGCAAATACCAGTGGATCTCACAAATATTTAATATTTCTCTCGATGCAGGGATCGACCCCGCGGCCTCACGTTTCACAGCCAGCGTTTGACTAACTACGCCGCGAAGCCTGTCTATATCTATTTCAAATATTAGTTTTTAATTTGTTTAATAACTTTTCTATATATTTATCCAAATAAAGATGGTATAACTTACAGTTGACACTGTATTGTACCATAACCGCTCACCGCTGAGCACATCTAGGTGCTCGTACAACTGAAAGGTCTTTGGGAAGGCTTAAATCATGGTCTATCACGCTAGCTATTTCGCGTGTGCGGACTTCGCATACCACTGAAATTGATGGTTTTCCTACACCGTCGAAATGCGTGGTAACTGACTATCAATACCTACACACCTGTTTCAAAAATTCAAAGTGTGCCGTGGGATTCAAATCACTATCCCGGTAAATCACGTCTGGATGTTTACCAACATGCAACCACTTACTAGCATTAAGTCCGCCGGTAAAAATAAAATAACATGAAGATGCTATCGTATAGAAACTTATCTGTTTATATTAATAAGAATACTTCCGAGAAACTTAACAATAACTTGCCTCGTTCCGTGAACTGTACATACGAGTATTCTCATGTTGTTGTACACAATGAGAAGTGGATCAATCATATTATTGCCAGTTCAATGAATACTGTGTTTATTTGTAGTTTTGTCCTACATATCATTTTGCTAAGTATTTTAACATTCAATTGACTACATATTGAAAATTTAATTTACGCTAAAAGTGACATATTTACCATTTTAAGAATTATTTTGTAAAATATTTGGAGACATCTTATAAAGATTCCACAAATAATAAAAAAAATTGAATGACCTGTTTTATTGGCTGTAAGTTGTTATTAACAATCGCACTTTTTGTGCTTCACATACACATACACAAAGCTCACACACACTCACACAGTGCAAATATTAGGCAGAGCAACGAATTATAGATCGAATATTTTTCTTCTCTATTTGTGATGCCCCGGTCGCATTGTGGGTTTAACAACGATGCGAGGGAATAGCTGAAGAGCCGCTCCATTGTGCTCTGTTTTCAAGTTTTTACATAGTATTAGTATGAGTTTTTACAATTTACTTGTTAGAGAAGTGGTAGAGTTCTGCCAGTTAGTTTAGTCTATAACACGAATGAACCAACTCGATATTGGTAGGACGACTATCTCATAAAAAACCAATGGAATTATTTGAAAGTATTTTTACTCGTCGCTTTGGGACATCAGTGCTATCTTTACTGTTTTGCATCAGAGACTCCCAGAGGCTGAGCAACCATACCTTCCCTGATTCAACCCTATCCCTAAAAGTTTTTAAAGCGCCTTTAACTTTACAATAGAGTATAATGACTATTGTTACGAAAAAAAGCTGTAGCAAAACTCACTGTGGTAGTTGGAGCAAGAAAGGGCTATATTAGGATATCTATCTGTCTATTACACTATAAATCAACACAATATAGACTTTAAATCACGAAATACACCCATACGCACATGAGCCCAACAAAACATACCTACAATGCATTAACTACTCAATGCTTATCAACTACACGCAGTAGGTATCAATTTAACTAAGAAATCGACCTCATCCAACAGCTCTTACTCTCTTGATGCTTATATCGTAATTCCGTGTGGTGATGAATTATTCACTTTACTGAAGGGCGATTGTTTACCAGCTGAGGAGTAGGAGGAGGGGGAGGAGGGGAGGGGGATCAGAGGTGGCAGCCTCACCGCACTACACTATCTGCATTTATATTAAACGGTCGTACACACGCGCATTTTTTTCTTCTCCCATCTATCTGGGTCGACGTGCTTGAAATTTGTCTTGAGAGCTTGGTTCAAGGTAGGTCGTATTCTTTTTGTCATGTCTAAGCGTTTCTGTGGAGAAACAAAAAATGGAATATAGAAGACTTGTAATTTCTTACTGTACTTTGTTAAAGAACTCTATTGACTGGAATATATTTCTTTGAATTAACATTTCTGAAACTGATCATCAGTTGTTTAGCAAAGGTCAAGTAGAAGCTTTAGTTTCTCGCGTTACGTCTTTTTCAGTCTTATATTTCCATGGTCAATATGTCTACGATTCTTCGTATACAGCGGACATTGTAGGAAAACCTGCATGATATGGTACAAGAAATTTAAAGGTATGGGGAACCTGTACTGTATCAGATCATATACGTCTCACTGCAGGGCAGGGCCTTCTCTACAATCGAGAGTGTGATTGAGAGTGGTTAGGCCATATACTCCACCACGCTGGCCTAGTGGGTATTGGCACGAGAAATCTGCCCTGTTTAAGCTGTTGCGGTGGACTAACTCTTAACCTCCTTTGAATCGTAAAGAGGGCCCATGACTTGCAACGGGATGATTATGGACCGCTATTATTAACGAACTAAATTATAAACGAACAGCACTCAAAAATAAAAGTAACTACATCCATTCTACGGAATTCATTAAACAAAATTTCCCCGCATTCATCAAATTACAGCGTTCGTCTCAAAGCTGAATGCCGCTTTAAAACGGGCACAAACTTCGCTCGCAAAGCGAAATCCCAACCTTGAACCATTCCCACAATCTCGACAAAACATCGTAAAGCAGAACCGACAGCGGATCATATCTGCCGCCGTTGGATCTGGCCGTGAGCCACAATAGCCACCAGATAACACAATTGGCGGAGGGGGAGGAAGGGGGTTTAAAGGGAGGGGGGTAGTGCGGCCGTCGGCTGCTATCACCTGTATTTATTGTCCTAGATACAACTATCGCCAAGATTTATCTGCGCCGCTTTAACGCCCGGGGTAGAGCTGTGTTTCGTATCGTGTCGCTGGCAGTTAAACTCGCCGATAAGGACGTATGGTCAAGGGCTGCTTTGTGGATGTTTGAATGTTGCGTGAGTTTATGAGGTTTTATGGTAAATGGCTCATGGAGTTTGTTTTGCTGCATTATTTATATTTTTAGAAGGTGGCGTTTTATAATTATGTAAAATATACTTTATAGTATTGTATTGTTGATTAATTGTATCATAAAAGTAGTTATAAATTATGTTTTAGAGAGGTAGAGCTACGCTGTTGTCAGCCATAACTCAGCATGAATGGGCAGGCTCAGTGTGGCAAACAAGTCATAGAGCTTGAAAGGGTATTGAAGGGATGGGCAGGCCAATCCGGGGTGGTACCAATATCTCACAAGAGATCGATGTTAAGCGACAGCTTTGCTATCGCCTGTCGTTCGGTAAGTGAGACTGTCGGATGACGAAAAACCCTATCCTTTTTTCTTCCCACTCCCCTCCCAATCTGATGGGCTGGCTACACATGAATGATCTAAGCGTTGTGGATGTTCATGGGCGGCAGTGATCACTTACCATCAGGTGACCTGCTTGCTCGTTTGCCCGATCTATGCTACAAAAAAATGGTAGATAAAATTTTTATTTTCTCTATTGAGAAGTAAATTCTCAGTCAACCCATTAATTCCTAGCTAACGGCTAGCAATTCTAGTCAACATTAGAATTTTGTAAACTATTTGCTAGATGTAAATGAAACCATGTTTTTTAGGCGCTACAATAAAAATAAATAAAAAATATAAAAATGCTTTATATAAAAATGCAAACTAAACAAAAACAATACTAAAAAAAAACAAAATAATTGAAAGTGCAGAAATAAATTCAGCTCAGTCTGAAGACAGAAGACGTAAAAATAAAGGCTCTTCAAATTGAAATCTTTCAGCATTACTCATGTAAAATACATGAATATAAGTTAATTTAAACCAGTGACGTCACACGATATTCTAGACTTGCACACCTGGGCCCGGCGCCAGACGGCCTTAGCTTTTCTTCTTACATTATTTACTTAGGACTCATTTGCGTAGCTATACATTTATTTACTTTTGTTATTTCTATATAATTTGTGTCTGCATCCCAAAGGTTTACCACTAAAGGTATGTGACGCCAATAAATTATAAGTTTATTTTTTTTGTAGTTTAATAAGTTTTTTTATAGCGGGTGACCTCCTTCCATAAATATTTTGATACTTAAAAATAGAGCTCCAATGATGAGTTTTATGTAGATTAAGTTAAGATAATACAAGTCTGTTTGTTTTACAACCGAAAATAAGACAAATGGCAGAAAATATCACCTCATTGGATTCCTTAACATTTCCATGTAACATAGGCTATATTAACATAAGCCCGACGGGTATATTTTAGAGTTAGTTCATGTCACCTACTTCAAGTATAAATACTGCAACAATATGTTTTTCAGGATAGTAAATACATTCAGTTCCATCCTCTCGTGAAAACGATAAGTCTGCACGATAGTAGCGTTTCGTTCTAAGCCCGCAGTATCGCCCGCATAAAGCCTATGCAAGACGTTTGTCTCGGGACTTGGCTCAAAGACGCGCTATCTCTCATCGACTTCAGACAACGTCTATTGACTGCTTATCTTGCCACGGCTCGCTCATTGCTTGAAATGCTGATTTTTCAACTGTCGCATTTAAGACATTCTTTTAATGAATTATTAAATCTATCCTATAAAATATTTAAAATGTAAAATTAGCACTATTTGAAAATGTTGGTATTGCAACCGCGATTTATTTTGTATGGTGTTTTATGCTATGAATATATTTATTTTTTATCTTGAAAATGAGTTCTGAATGCCGTAAGCTAGTTAGAAACATTATAATAAAATATTGTTGACAGCCTACATGGTGCAGTTGGTTAGACTCCGGCTGTGAAACGAGAGGCCGCGGGTTCGATCCCCGCACCGAAATAAAATATTTGTGTGGACCACAGGTATTAGTTTTGGGTCTGGATGTTTGTGAGGCCGAAAAGTCTCACGTAGTTTTTTGATATCCACGACACAAAACTTGATCTTAGTGTGGGGTCAGGACTATATATGTGACTGTTGAGTGTATTTTTTAATATTTTTTTTTTTGTAATTATGTTCACTATGAAAATCAGGTAAAATTACAGGTGTATGTGGTTCCAAATAATTGTAACATGTTTCTAAATATTAATTCATTTCAAAAACTGTGCAATTTTACATAATATATACATCGGTACACTCGCTGGCTGAATTTACTTTTAAGATACAAGGGTAATCTTTTTACAACTTTAAAAATAGAAAGGCTTAAAATATTTCTAAAATCTTCTTTGTGATGTATCTATTGTATTTTAAACTAAGCCGCTTTTTTATATTTTTAATATGGTTTAAAACATTATTTTTTTATTTTTCTCTGTGTAAAATTGACAGTAGACTTAATAAAAAGTACGGGAGGTTCAATATATCAAAATAGCTTTGATTTTAGTATACCGTCACATCAAAGTGACAACAATGCAAGATGGATTATCGGAATACGTCATAAATTCGAAACATCCCTTTAGATGCCACGGCATCAACTTAAAACATTGGAATTTATGTTGTATTCCTACCAGATAAGTTTGTATATCCTTTGGAAAAAAAATCCCTTAACATTCAGTCCCATCGAATATATCTAAGACTTACTAGTGACAGACTTTTCAATCGTCGGATAAATTGTATTCAACGAAGTTTGATATAATTTTGACATATTTTCTATAAATTAATCAATATTTAATCATATTCACCCGACAACAGTCATTGATGATTAAAACATCAGTTTTAAATGTATCAAGGATCGGAAAGCCGTTGAAAACAATGGCCAACAAAGAAATAAATCAGCGAGTGATTTAACATTCCATTCAACACATTACATAATGAAGGTAATGCAAACAATGCTTAGCTAAACAACAGCTGCATCCGCGTCAAAACCACAAATCCCAAACTGAAATGCAACAAAGCGAACGAAACGCTATTTCGCCTTTACTGACGGCCTCGTAATAGCTTAATATGTTACATTAGCAGCTCTAGAATTATACTTTATGGGGATTTTCTATTAGCCCCTAGGGTATTTGATTTGGGACATAAATATTAATTAGATTTTGCCCGCAATTTTGTCTGAGTGTTAAACTTTATTTATAATATGTGTTAAATACTTACAAATCGGTAGACATCTTATTCCACCCCTCAAATTGAGAAAACTAAAAACGCGAATCACGTCATTATTTATTTGTGATTATCGTTTGAATAAGTTATATGTCTTATTACTTACTTTATCAACGATTTCTCCCTTATCCCCTTATTCCACTATTAACGCATAAATCCAAAATAAATATAATTCATCATTATTTATCTACAATATCTAGATACGATAAACTCGGCACTCCCGAACAAAATTTCAAAACTCCCGTCCTTCTCTCAAATGTAAAATTTAAAAAGCCAGAACCACGTGCAATATGTATTGATAAAATATAATAGTTTTTAATTGATATAAAAGTGCGTGGTGGCCTGTTGGTAACAGACCAGATACGACTGCCAAATGTTCACGATGTTCGTGGTTTCAAATCTCAGGGCACATCTCTGAATTTTCGAAGTCACGAGTGTATTGATATCCAATAACCACGCACTATAAAGATGAAGGAAAAAATCATAATGAAACCAGCATACCACAGCCATTTGTGAAAAATCTAGGGTATGTAAAGTCAGCCAATCCGCACTAGGCCAACGTGGTGAACGATATGGCCTAACCCCTCTCTATCGTATCGATTTTACATCGTGCCCTCATGAAAAGAGTGTAATGATGGTTCAATTTGACGTGGAGAAGATGGATACTTCCATAGTAAAAAAACAGATCCATGATACGAGTACGTATGGAACAGCTAAATACCAACCCAGTCAGTGAAATCTTAAATAAGCATCAGGTGTAAAGTATCATTAATTGTCGAGAACGCACATAGATATTAATAAAAATGGATGAAGCGAATGTGATATGTCGGGAATGAGAAAAATGGAGATCTCATACGTATACCAAATAGGCATCATGTTTATGTATATGTTACAACAAAAATTTTGTATACGATGACGGATTTCATACATTTTCGTTAACATATTCATTAGTTTATAAATAAAATCTAGTTCTGATTATGTTGTTCGACGGAAGCAACCATAACAATGATATTCCATTAGTATACACATACGTGAACAATATTACTGCGACAACATTAATACGTTCATTTGTTAAGATTCCTTATCCTCGTTCCTTGTTTGCTAAATGGATACGTAATATACAATGACATGAGCGGAAATGTCGAAAATACACTTACTGAAAAGTCATTATATAGAGTTATACATACATAAACTCATGCTTATATTTATCAGAAGGGGTAGGCAGAGGTGCTACGAGGACACACATGTTTCACCTTATGTGTTCCACACCACGATGTGATGAGGGGTGATAGGGGGCGATCCTATCGCCATATCGGGCACAAATTTCAGACTCCGAGTATTAATGAATAGAAAAATTCAATATCACTGCCCGACCCGGGATTCGAACCCAAGACATCAGCTTTACAATCGTACCGTAGTACAACTGCGCCACCGAGGCAGTCAGCCATTAAGAGATTTATCTCCTAAAGTCTGGCTGATGAGCGCCGCGTGTGATGAACCTTGCAATGCGTAGTATCAATAATTTTGTGTGGTGTTCCTCTTAGCGGGCAAACGGTACGTTCCATAATTCTTGAAAATAAAAATGAAAGTTGGTAATTTTAATGTTATACAATATGCTCATGGCAGTGTCTTTGAAGGAATGGTAAAAGGTGCCACGAGTCACAAAACCGATAACACGACCTCGAAATCGACACTTTACGATTTACTACCCGCACACGCAATCATAAAACAATGATCAATTAAAAACAATGGAATAAAAATGAAACAACAATATCCAACGTTGTAAACTTGACTAAATACACTTAGCTTCTCGGCAAGATCGTCATAATTTACAAAAACAACACGTGTCTCGCTAACAGACACATGTAACACAAACACTGAATTCATCAACAGATGTAAAACAATTAGCCACCCCCTGCTAACCCCCACCCCTCCACGCACCCCCACATCATATTCATTATCCTCACGAGCTGAGTTTTGTATCATTAGTCTCCGAGGACCAAACCTAATCTAGACTTTGAGGAGGAAATATTTTTCGCGTGTAAATTAAGCTGGCTGGCTTTTGCGGTGATGAATAGGATAAGCTTGCACTTAGTGTGTTGTACAAATTGTTGTGATGTTTGGGCTTATTAGCTATGAAAAAACAGTCGTTTTTTGGTCATACAACCTTATTAAATATTTTAGATTAATTGTTTTTTGTTGGTATATGTGGGTGGTACTGCTGACTAACAGAAAGGGGCAAATTAACCAAACTGCTGTTGCATTTCGTTTGTTTATAGACATTGAAGAAGCTCAGTTTGATCATCCATTATGACCGTAGGAGACTCTTCTATTGAACCCTCTCAATAGAATATACATAAATATGATGTTCGTACAAGCTTTTAATACATAGCAGTAAGCAATCCGTTCTACCAATCTTTCCTTAAATGAAACAGGATATCCTACACAAAAGCGTTCCTAATCATAAACGTTCGTAGAATCATGGAAATAACAAATGAATAAATAAATGAAGGAACATTTTATCCTACATAATTTTCACCTTAATCACATTTACATTACCCTCATACATAGAGCCACAGGAAATATGTATACAGTGGCTCAACTCGGGGCAAGCGAGAGGCGATCCATGTAAAACAAAATGAAGCCAATACAATAAACTGAGCGCGTGTTATTGGAAACCAGCGACCGAATCAAAAAGCGATGTACGCAGTTAATCGCGTAACAGTTGGTTTAGATTTTTTAAATGTTGGATTCGGGTTTAGTGGATAAATTAAAATTGTTTTATTTTGTAGATAAATTGGGTAAAAAATTGTAAATTGTTTTACAAGTTAACCGGACACGAATTTAATCTTCTACAAAATATTTTAATAAATTATCCCAAAATGACATCTACAGGATAACATAAAAAATCTGTTCGATCGATAAAGGTGTGATTAGGCATCTTTAACGTGCTCTATTTAAAAGATGCGTTTTACATAATATTTTGACTAGAATATCCTCATGAAATATAAAATAATAATATAAAAAATATTATGTGCCGGCGTGCTTTTGAGAGTGACGTCGTCAACGATGCCAGTGATTAAACAATGAGCCACGCCGAAATCGAAGCCGATGGTGTCAGGGTTTAAAACTTCGCTAGATTTTAGGGTAATATTGATACTAAAATGTGTTATATAAGTAATGTAATGTAGTGTAATTATAATTATGTTATCTTTTATTATTTTCGTATTTTTAACACTACAGTTGAGATACCCAAATGCGCGTCTTGGATCGAACAGGGTTTTTTTGTCATACTGTATAATCCATGGTTCTGGTTCATATGCTATACTGACTCTACAATGTGATGGTAACTGGAGTGCAATCAAAGTAGAGTAACCTCAGATAAGAGTAGGCATTTTCTTGCCACACAGGTATGTATATCTGCCAGGTACAGAACGAAATATCATACATAGTCGGAACCTGAAACGTGGCACAGCTGCCGTCAATAAAGTGATTAAGAGATAATTTTCCCAGCGTTTCTTTTTTCACCTGGCCTACGCACAATCTTACCTACTACATCGCATGCACTGTAGCCACATGCAAGGAAAGAACGGGAGCGTAAGGGGAATGCGAATAAGACAATATTGTCTGGCGTACGTTTGACCCGCGATAAATATCACTCGCACGCCTCCCTCTCGTACTTACAGCCGTTGCGTATCTTCCATCCCCCTCCCCCATTCACCTTATCCGCCGTCTAATGGAGAGGAATGTAGTGTTCTTCGGAGTTACTTAAGCGAAGTAAATATGTGTTGACAGCTAACTCTCTGGAGTGTTTAAGGGCGATGTAGTCTCACACTCAAATGCAATGCTTTTTATTCTTTTATGCTCGATAAATTTTATATTGTTACTCTTGAATAATGTTTTTGTTTTGGTAAATTTTATTTGCTATAAATGTTTGTGTTTTTAGCGTATGTAGACTTACGCCTATATCTTTGAAAAGGTAGGTAGTAGGTAGAGTGACCAGATGTTTTTTGGAACTTTTAATAATTTAGCGAACATATTACTAAATGGTATACAAAAATCAGATCCGCGAAATTCACGAAAAAAATTTCAATTTGAAAAGCACCCAACGATTATCAGAATCGCAAATTAAATCCGTGACCCACTAGACCACTAAGGAGACCAATGAGAGATATCCAAGTTGACTTTAGGTTATGCTAAGCTTCTTGTGTTTGGTTCGGAGGATCTAGATACTAGGGTCTTTGGCAGTCAATACTAATTCCCATTGATATGTAGAGATTGCCCTAATTGGATTTAGATTTCGTGTTATTGCTCATATGTGATGTAAACAACACTTTAGATATCATGAATTATTTCATTACATTTGATCACATAGATTGTAATTTCATGAATATTTTTCCCAGAAGGGGTAGGCAGAGGTTCTCCTGGTAGTATCAGGTCACCCGCGTTTCGCCTTGTTTATTTTACATATCATTTATTTTTGCTTCTGCTTTAGAGCCAAACTAAATTGATAGTTTACTATGGATTCAGAACTACTTGAATTATTGTTTTATTTTAATATGTTTATTTGTGTGGGCCTCAGTCACATTGTGACTATACTGGTCCCATTCAAACAAACATCATCCTTATCTATTGACTTAATTTACCTTATTAATTAAAATTCAATTCATAGTTTCATACAGAGTCCTGGCAGCATCACACAAAGGATCGCCAGGATGCCCTGAAGTACTCCCATATCCATAGGGTTAGCTTAGTAGGCATAGTACACTTATTCCTTATTAGATTTCTCATAGATTCACTCCGCACACATTCAACTAGCAGGTGATAAACATCTTCAAGTACACCGTAAGATGTGCAACATGGTGAGTCCGCCTTCCTCATGAGATGCATGTGCTTATTGAGAGGCATGTGGCCGGAGTGAAGTCTATGCGCAATCACTGTAAAGATACCTTTCAAAACAGCTATTAGAACACCATAGTATTCAAGGAGGCTCCTGCTGTATAGTACTATACCAGATTCCTTTCTGCCTGGAAGTTGTTAGATAAGCTATTTTTCTCATAGACCCTGTATCGGTACGTTGACAAAACTTCTGTTTTTCCCGGTAAAATAGGAATTTCGGGACCCATTGTGACAGCTGCTTTGGCCAACTGGTTTCATTTCTTCATTTCCTCGAAGGCCTACGAGAAAATTAGGTAGTAGATATTATTTATTAAAAGATTATGCCATATAAATTCATGTTACTTATTAATATATCGCCGCTTGCTTAAAAGAAAGATTGTACAAAAGGCAATATTCGTCACCCCACTTTGTATAATAAAGTATTGACACGTCATTCTCAAGCTTGGAGAGAAAACAGCAGATCCCCACCGACCCTTATCCCACATTATATTGCCAATATAATTTTTGTGTATGTATTTGCAGACTATTCCTGACCCCTGTTATTTGATCTCGAATAGTACAGGGGTTGAAAAAATATGACAAGTGTGAAACGGGCTGAGTCTTAGCGGACCCGTGATCAATTTATTAAAGAGTTTCTCTGTCGAAGCTATTCATGCGGTATTTATAATTTGCTGCGAATTTTTCAATATTTTTTTTATATTTATCACAAAGATGCGAGCCACCTGTTGGGAAATTATTACCGCATTTGAGAACATACACCACTATAGCAATTATTGTAAGTGTTGTCGGTCTTTGTGAGTGATCATTTTAATTATTTACTTGCACTTCTCTTTTCTGCAATGCAGTTCAGTCTCATAAGTTTAATCTCTCCTGCTCCTACTGGCACTGCACCGTAAACTTGATCAGCTAAAGTATAATATTGTACAAGTACAAAAATATGATGCTCAGAAATGCCATAACTTTTTTTTCATTTGGCTCTACAAAGTGAGCACACTTCACTAGATACTATATAATTTGACATCTAGATAAATTATTGTCTACTGTCTAGTGACAGAAGATTATCTGCCTCCATTCTATAGAATTGCCCAGCCTTTTAATTCCATTTCTTAAGTTAGTTTTTTGTAACTTTACAACAGATCAACTAACAGTTGTCACCAGTTTATTGCGTACCACGGAACCCTAAGTGTATAGAGAGCGACGCAGGGACTCCGAGTTGTTTATACCTCTCCAAATGGCAAATGTTATTTGTATTTTTTGTTATTTAATTCCTTTTGAGAACTCAAACCGGGTCGTGATAGCTTAACTTGTACGTGCGTCGTTTTAATCAAATACGGCGCTTTTAAAATATAAAAATATATGAAATATATGGATTAGGATTAGTCTTCTGGGAGTTGTGTTCATGGATAGCCTTAATTGCGTAGAAGGTTAGAAGATAGAACTGTTCTTAGGCTAGACTCCCGCGTTAATACAAACGTATATTAACTAAGATATACTATTTATTTTTTCATATTATATTTCTTCATTTACTTTAATGAAATTATTAGTTCCTGCATTTAGTATGACATATAATTTAATTTTAAAATGTTTTCTATTACTTGTAGCAATC
Organism: Theretra japonica; assembly: GCA_033459515.1. Lineage (NCBI taxonomy): Eukaryota > Metazoa > Arthropoda > Insecta > Lepidoptera > Sphingidae > Theretra > Theretra japonica. Next base: position 13,254,486 of record CM065947.1, read on the forward strand.
GTGTTGTAGTTTAATGCCTCTAGTCAGAACATTGTGATTCGGCTGACTTTTTATGTCCCAACAATAGATGTGTACTTCAAAGGCTTTTATGCCTTCAATAATCAGGTGAACGCGGCTTAAATTACTTCAAGTACAATGTACGTGGGTCGACGGGGACGGACGCGATGACACGTTTTGTTAAAAAAAACACGTATTACGATGACCGTATGACTTACTATGAGGTAATTAACAAAATCATTAATGTACATAGTGGCATGGTGGTAACGGATCAGACGCGGCTGCCAAGATGTTCACGGCGGTTGCAGGTTCCAATCCCAGGGCCTCTCTGACTTCTCGGAGTCGTGTGTTGATATATAATCAATTAACTACCACGCAATATAACGGTGAAGGAAAATATCGTAAGAATACCTGAATTGACCTTATGGCCTCTTATTTCACACTTGTCTTAACAAAAACCCCACGAAGTCTGTAATGATAAATAAAGCCAATTAATAATAAATACACCCAACAGTCACATGCATAATCCTGACCCTACACTAAGATCGAGTCTTGTGTCGTAGGTGTCAGGAACTACGAGAGACTTTTTGGTCTCACAAACAACCAGAACCGAAACAAATACTTGCAGTTCACACAAATATTAGTCTCTTTGCAGGGATGGAACCCGCGGCCTCCCGTTTCACGCCCCTCTTAACTAAATCCCACGAAGTCTGCAATAATAAAATATATAGAACTAAAACTACTTCTATTACGGGTCGATGTACTACGTTAAATACAGTCATGTTACACGTTCAATATTGTGTCAATGCTTATAATCAGAAATTGGTTTTCAATGTTTAATTACGCACAGCGGTCGGAGGATGTAAAATTACACATCTGTAATTTGCTCATTAATGTTAATCACTTAAATAAATACATTTAATGAGTTAAGAGAATTAAATTACGAACTTGTTGATATTGAAGAGATATCGGATTCGGTAATTAATTTTGTGATGCAATTATCTTTACATATTCTTCTAGTTAATAATTGCCTACATTATATTTTCTGTACTGCCTGGGTGGCGCAGTTGTACTACGGTATGATTGCAAAGCTGGGGTTTCAGGTTTGAATCCCAGGTTGGGCAAAGTGATATTAGATTTTTCAATTCACTATTAGCGCGGAGTCCGGAATTTAGGCCCGATATAGCGATAGGCTTTTCCCCTATCACATCGAGGGACGAAAAATACAAGGCGAATCGTGGCTGTCCTGGTTACCCATCTGCTTACCCCTTCTGGGAAAAGGGCGTGTGTTTATGTATGTACATTATGTTTTCTTTTACTTCTACTGTTTAGTACTTATCTGCTGCAATCAACACTGCATTGCGTTTCATTATTCTGAATTAAAAAATAAACTTAACGCAGATATGTCAATTATTGTTAACTTACTAATTCTAGTATTGTCACACCTATGTTTTTGTGCAATAAATAAAAAATATTATTTTTATGATGTATTATTTTTATCTGAGAATATATCAACTCTTCTTTCTGTATATGCAGTATTAACAAGAAATAAAGTTAACTAAGGTCATATACATATCAATTTTACATACCAGTATTAATTCAAATGTAGTACAAAATGGTAAGCTACAAAGGTAGGGTAAGCGCACCTGTCGCTGACGCATGACGGCCACAAAGCGCTTCGCTACAGCTGTTTTCCCGGCGCTAGCTGCGTTTCGCGCTTGATTAGCCTAAAACGACACCCAACTACATTTAGCCACTAAAATGTTTGCGACTCTCAATTGTTATGGATAATGTAAATAATGGTGTTTGCATGTTCCAGCAGATAGTCTGATAGCTTTGTTGTGTTATTGCAGCAACGGTTTAAAAGGTTTTTGTGTGTGTGTGTGTGGGTGTGTGCATTTATGGAGAATGCTAATGTTTGCTAGTTCTAAAATAATTATTTTATTCTAAATATTATAATTGACGAGAAGTGCGAACTGGCTGTAGTATTTATAAGTGCGATGGCGGTATTGGAGCATCGATCATAAAAATAATGGGTTAATAAAAACATTGATCTTTGGTGATCTATCAGAACAAGATATAAAAGTCTTCGCATAAGATCGTCTTTACATAAGAAAGTAGTCCCTCCCATAATATCGAAACAGTACATTAATACAATAGTAAAGAGTACAAAATAAGCGTTGTGTTTATTTTTGTTTCCATTAAGAGTCTGAATAGCAATTGGCATACACCTAACTCCACAATTGCCCCGACCCGCATCCAAAACATCCATCCACCCAATATCGAAACACTAAATCCTATTGTGTGAACGTATATGTCCAAAATAACAATGAAATGCTAGACACAGTCCGATATTTCAATGAATTTCTCTCTACCAATATCAGCTAAATTCTTTTTATACAATAGACAGATAAAAATGTTTTGTGAGCGTAATCAAACCTTCCATCTACACACATTGAATTCATAAATTATTCCTCGCACTAGTGGAATAGTCAAATAAATTTAGTTACCTTTGTAGCAGGGTACCATCAACGAACGCAAACCTTTTTTTTTGAAATGGCAACATCGATCAAATAGTCCCGGCGGCCCCCAGCTCCCCGCGCCTCGCTCGCGTCGCCGCCTCTCAAATAGCGACACACATCACGCACAATGCCGGACATTTATTATTTAGGATCGGGGGCCGATAATCAGTGCCGTTACCCGATTTCCTTCAACAGGGGTGATACCCTGAACTTCGCGACAATATTTACTTTGACCACAGGTTTTTTGGATTTTGACCCTTATTGTGTTTGTAATAAGATTCATTTCAGTTTTTGTTGATTATAGCGCAGTATAAAATCGAAATGGTGTGTGCTTTTGTCAAAGCGATGGCGCGTTAAGGTGCGTCTGAGTAGGGTTGTCGATTGACGTAAATTTACTTGTGTTGATTCTTCATATGTTAGCCAATACGGACAAAATGCTCAACTAATAGTTATTTATGGTGCCTTATGTTTGTTTGCGACGACGTGGAAATTACTTCTCCTTTCATATCACATTGTTTCTAAACATTAACCACATAGTATAGAAAACTAAAGCCCCATTTACACGGGGATAGTTTCTCGCCTCGAAGATACGACTATCCTAAGGATATAAAAAAGTTGCATCGTGTAAACATTTGTCAGAACACGCGATTATGTCAGGCGATAATCGCATACGATTCTCGCTGCGAGAAACTCTTCATAGACGCCTGGAGAATTATGACATTGAACTAAGTAGTATTACAATAAAATCCGTACACAAATTAACACATCCTAAGAGAGTGTAGCTAAAAAACTAAGTAAGTGTAGCTATAAAAACCAACGTATAGGCAGATATCACAACATAGATTTATTTTTAAAGTAATTTTTGCACACACATAATTAAAGTTGGCACAAAACGTGCGTAGCTTTTAGATATAAAATTAAAAGAAAGTCATGTTTACAAACGGTTAATTACTCCAAACAGAAACCAATTTCAAAGGTCTTAACTTCGTGAATACTAAATTATAGAATTTTATTACAAAGCCCAGACTTATCGATGAAATATGCACAAACTTAGAAACCTCGCGTACTTCGGAACAATAGCACACAGCAAACATAATTTAACGCTAAAAATATAAATTACGGAACGCACCGGTACAAAATACCCGCACATTACAACTACTGTAAACATCACCTTCCGGCAGCCATCCGGTATACCCGCGAGGAATAAATAAATTTCCATACATGAATAATATAAAAATACTTCAACCCTGTGAAACGCATCGCCTCCGATGGGAGCGAGCGCATCTGGGTACAAGCGACCTGCGTGTCGCGGCGCTCGCGTGCCCACCCTCCTCTCGACACCGCGGATTCAGAGGAGACTGGGGAGCTTCAAATTGGATCGCTGTTTTTCCAAATTGGCGCAACCGTGTTGGGATATGTAGAAAAATGAAATCCCGCCGGTATTGAAATTAATACTTGCGTGCGATGTGCCAGGAATCTTTAATGTGAGGGGCGAATAGTGTTGCGATTTTGTGTCTCGCGGGACTTGAAGATGATTGCTTAATTTATAACTGTCTTTTGTTTTCTTGTATTTTTGATTCTATTGTGATGTTAAAATTATTTTTAACTAAGAAAAAGTCATAAAAACAATAGAATACCGATTCCTCGAATATGATCCAATGAATTTGTAAATATTTTAATAACGCAACTTGTCAAACAAACTTATTAATTACAAGTATTGCCAAGAAAATTCTTGGAAATGAAAAAAGGTTGTCTACATAGTTGATGACACTTTGGCTCGTCAATACTCGGTATATCATGCAATAAATTTCAATAATTTTACAGTCTTCACGCAGTTGGTAGAAAACCGACTTTGATACCAAAGGCCACAGGTTTTAACCCCTAAGAAATATAAATCATTGTGTAATTAAATATTTATTCCATGTCTATATATTGTGGGACCTAAATATTCATCATAACTATTAAAATCCATGTTAAAATATTAATATCTTAGTATAAGACTACATGATGCGTATAACTGGTTTAGTACGCATATGACTGTAGTACATGTAGATGTTAGTATACAAAACAGGGCTTCTACCGATCCGATCTAGTTCATAAAGGAGCGTGAACCCATGGTGAACACGTATAATGCGCGTTATAGGAGGTATTTGAATAAAGGAAGCTGCGCCATTTACGTAAGACGCTCCCCGCTCTCCCCTCGCCCCGTACAGACGTGATAAAGATGAGATCTCACATCCAGTCAGTACTCAGGCTGTGGGTATAGTGGGGTTCATTTATGGATTAAATAATAGTATGGCTAATTGAGTACAAAACAGCTGATGGTAATTTAAACTTGTATCTAGTATGTTGTATAAAAAATATTGGACAAAGAACGATAAAGCAGGCCGTAGCTCTACTGGGAAAAGGTTTTTAATGCTATCATTCCTACAGAATAATTTAGAATTCATTTAGAAAAGGGCTACGAACTACTGCCCCACCACACTCTTGTTCGAGTAGCTAGCGTTGTAAGGAACTCACTGTGTTCTAAACCTGTAAATGGAGATGGAACAGAGTTACAATGTATTAATAAATATTTAAATAAAAAAAATGCAATAATATTACCACATATTGTATTATGTTTAGATAATAAATTGTGTCTGTTTCTTAAATTTCATTTAAATATTTTTTAAAACATGGTGGTATATCTTGCATGCCATATGAAATTTCATTTAACTCTGAACATGCGTGTTTTGAAATCGCTATTCGCATCTTCTATACAATGTACCCTCTCCCCTACCCGCGGCTTATTGAAAGCGTTGATATTAAATGCAGATATCATTTAGTTATTTACTATTATACGAAATCGACAATACATTTAGCGTTATCGACAAAGTTGGTGCGGTGCCGCGTTTATCGACGTTTGTGCCGAGCGAATGTGTCGCAATTATTGTGTTTGTAGTTTTGTACGCCATTGTACGAGTATTCCCACGATGTGAAACTGAGTTTGTTTTTAATACATTCTGAGTGTTTAACAGTTTCTTTTTTATTTATAATGGAGCATTTTATTTTCATTTCACTGAAAAGATGAAATGTATACCAAAGGAAACAGAAATAGAAACGCGTATAACTGCTACATCTATATTTAAAAACCATTCCCTTCTGTATTTATTTTGCTTCGGGATAATCAATATTAAACTGTATTTTTTTTTTGCATGCCTAAATATGTTCATAACATAAGTGTTGTCTTATTTTCCATGGTGATAATCGTAGTGTACAAATCGCTTGATCATACTACGACCGACAAACATCAAATGAAAACAGCAGACTTTACCACCTAAAACAAAAAAAGCAATAAAACTGTAATTGTGGAAACATTTTTGTCAGTCTGCTTCCCAAACTGACCACTAAACCTTTCTATATGTTTTATCAGCCAGCTATAAAATCATCGACAAGCGATCTCGTCCCTGCGAGTGTTCCCGGCGACCTCCGGACGTCTGCGTTCATTTGTTAGGCAGCATTCGAATCCTCTCCATTAGCCGCGACACTACATTGTAGTGGAGGATTGCCTCCACGCTGCACTAAACCAGTCGGTATTCACTTACCCGCCCCTGTCTCCTCTCATACACAGGGGCCTGTGTTGTGTGTTACAATTAATTGGCAGGAATTTTTGTGCAATCAAAATAATTAAGCATTTTTTATGGAATTTAACAATTGAAGATATGCCTCACCTAGTCCGATAAATTACGTATGTAAAGCTTAATTGTGTTTGAGGATCGACTAACTCACTCCCTTTCTAACCTGAAAGGAAGCGATAGAGTTGTCGTATGTAGTTTCATGTAGTATGTGGTAGAATTTGTACAAGATTTTCTATGATATGTGAAGTATACCAGGTATATAAATACTATTAATCAACACGCAGCTCCTTAATAAACGACTAAGAGAAATTGGATTATAGTAAACTAAGCTGGATTACTGCGGTTTGGCAGTCTTCGCCATAAAAATACTTGCAAAACAGCTATAGCATACAAATTTCCATATTATGTTTTCCTTCAGCATTAAAGTGCGTTGTAACTTATAGATAATTACAACAAGGCCATCATTAATATTAATACGGAAATTAATTAAGACGATAATTACTCGCCTTTGTATTATCAGATATCAGTGTATTTGACACGATTGACAAGTGCTACGTATACTCGTGACGAACTGACTGCTACTGAGCTATAAACAAACTTTGTGTTCGAACTAGATTCGCAACAAAATGTTTGACTCTCAAATATTTACTCAGGATTCTCACACCTTTCTCAAATTTAATATCGACAATACATCGGGAGTGAAGTCAGCACTTGATTCAATTTGTTACAGTGCTTCAATGTACTTTATTTAAATGTGTGTGATTACTGAATAATATATAGGATATTTGGTTAGCGGAAACTAATAATTACAATGTATACACTAATCATAGGATTATAGGATTCAGCCAGTGAATATCCGATTTCAAACAAACTAGCGTGATTGTGCCAACCGGCTTTTTCTCACCATTGATTACTCTATTCGCATTGCATTGCACTTAACATCAGATGCACTGCTGTCAGTTTGTAGTATCGTTATCAAAAAACCAGCTTAGTATAAGCTTGTAAGCCGCCTTTATGACAATATAAGAACTGTGTTTATTGTTTATTATAGACGAATTATGCTTTGCTGTCGCGTTTCGTTCGGTGAGTGAGATTGCCGGATTTCCTCTTCCCATCCTTTTCCCTTCCCGCTCCCCTCCTGATTTACGAGCCGGCAACATATCTATGACCCCAGCGTTGTGGATGGTCATGGATTTTAGTGATCACTTGCTAGCAGGTGACCTGTTTGCTCGTTTGCCGGACCTATGCAATAAAATAAACTATAATCTCCTGCCATAATAATCGAATAAAAACGAGTGATTAATATCATAATATATTATTGTTACAATCTACGAAATCGTTGACGTGTGAACATACGAGTATGTGTAAGCCAAAACACACTACAAGGAAAACTGTAGCATCCCACGTACAGAAAATATTTATTAGCTGTGAGAACAATTAGGTAACGAATAGAAATATTTTATTAAGTGATATCTACTTAATAAATTGATATTGCTTTAGTATGTCTTATAAAAGTTGGAAAAAATATTATTTTGAATCCACAAATTGAGGTTACTTAATAATTTTAATAAGTGCGTGGTGGCCTGTTGGAAGTGCGTGGTGGCCTGTTGGTAAACGGACCAGACGCGGCTGCCTACATGCTCACGGTGGTCGCGGGTTCAAATCCCAGGGCACACCTCTGACTTTTCGGAGTCATGTGTGTATTGATAGTCAATCACCACGCACTATAACGGTGAAGGAAAACATCGTGAGGAAACCTGCATACTATAGCGATTTGTATAAATTTCTATGGTATGTAAAAGTCCGCCAACCCGCATTAGGCCAGCGTGGTGGACTATATGGCCTAACCACTCTCAATCGTACTCTCGATTGTAGAGGAGGCCCGTGCCCTGCAGTGGGTCGTATATGGGCTGATACAAGACAATAATTTTAAATTATAAAGTGAAAAAAAAAAGTCAATAGCGCGAATTACGCGAATGTAAAATGTAAAAATTAAACGAAATTCGCGATAAAATCCGTAAAAAATAGTTTTATTTCAAAAAAGCCAACCGATAATAAAATGCAAAATAAGAAGTTAAGCACAGCTATACATAAACACCTAAAATGCTGACTCAAAGAAACCAAAACGAGAGTAGCATATTAGTGGTAGTGTGATAATGCTACTATGTCAACTTAACAGGGAAGCAGAATTGGTGTATGATATTAATCGAATCTGATTCACAATATTTGATGGCGGTACTACATCAGCAAATTTAAGAGGCTCTACCAGTTTTGTATTTATTTATATAGTCTATAAATTATAAATATTTTCCAGCGTTTGAATGTTGTCTCCAAATAAATGTTGGTGGCATAGATAGATATGTTAATGCTAACCGAGACTCAATTATCATAGTACGTACGCAGGCAACGTTCAAAGAAATAATACTTAACCTCATTTCTATACTTTAATGTAAATAAAGATTCGAATACAGACCATTCTGCGTAATAAAGATAGCGTAACCTAAGGACCAATAATGTAGAGTCAGGAAAAAGAACCCTGAAATTTCCTCAAAAATATCTCCGAGGAAAAATTGTGTAATAAAATCCATGAAGTACGTTATTAAAGTGTAAGAAATATTCCTTTCTCTACAATAGAGACGTCGTGAAAATGCAATCAGTGCGTCACGTAAAAGCGACGTAGAGCCAGATAGAGCACTCTCAAATATTGATAAAATCTAATTCGGAGTTTTATCGCGGTCGGGCGGCGGCGCGGTTACGGCCGGTAATAATATTACACTTTGTAACGTATTGCCCAGCGCTGGGACAAATACCATCGCGCGGTGGGATTACTGACACGCACGCTGCCGGGAGAGACTCGTAAATATTTTATTTTACGTTTAATGCAAATATTCTTATTGGCGTGTGATTTTACAACTGGGTTTATTTATTATCGGGAACGCGAGTGCTTAGAATTTTACAATATGGTATACGAGGCAAATAAGGCATCTTGGTGAAGCTTTCTTCAAAATTTTCTATAAAATCAAATCATATTTCGCTCTACTCGTATACGTTTGTTAACTTTGAAATCCTAGATTGAATTTCCAGGTGAAATTACTTTGTGTGAGCCTTTCTGTTAAAAATATTTTATATCAATATTCGGGACTGTAATATGTACCCGGCAAAACGGTAGAGTCGTCCCACATTCTTTCATTCATCTTGCATAGGAAATAATTTTGGCGTATGGTGGATGAATTAAGTGACACGCTTACAAGCCCTCTTGTTAATACAGACGTTAGTTTAGACTTACAACATTTTGAAAACAAAAATAATCACGTAAACGTAATTTCTTATTCGATCTCGTTATTATTGTAAAATTCTACCCCAAACAAAGTTCCCCACAGCTCATAAATAAATCTTCATTATGAAGCAATTTAGTTAAATGTACGGAAGACCAGTTGTAAAATGGCTTTACATTGTAGGCAGAGTTTACGAGCGCATAGGAGGCGGAGGATGGTCGCCACTCACCGTCCACCACAGCCAGTAAACCCGACTTCATCTCTACACCGTTCTCCACAAATTTTACTGCGCTTGGGTAACATTTTTACTGTGTTTGGTAATCGTACGGTCTATGTATACTTGCCTTTATTATGAGTAATACTAATAAGCAAAATATAAAATAGCTTTAAATTAACGTATATTATATTTTACAATACCTTATATTTGTCAATAATGAAAAAATAATGTTGTACGACACAAATACATGTAATATGTAAATAATATAAGTCTTAAACACATGAATCCAATTTAATGTTTTTTTGCAATAAAACATATTATTTTAAATTAAGTCTACTCCACCTAAAACACATCAATAAGATCTTAAAAAATAAATAGCTTTTTCTAAACATTCCAAAAAATAAATTCACGTACAAGTAAACGCTAATCACGAAATGTAGCTTTTGTCAATACTAAATAGGTTTGAATGTAGCTGTCAATTTCTTTACCCTACAACACAACCTTCACACTCGAGAAAATCTAGAATAAATACTCACACACTGTATGCGTGTGAAAAGCCGCGACTTTCGGCAGTTCATCGACCCTCAGAGATAATGCAGAGGTCACAGGTGGCAGTATGAATTTTTTGCTTTTATTTTGCAACTCACCCGAGCGTTAACAAAAAGTTTACATTCAAACTTAAACACATCCACTTCATAGTTTCTAATAAAAATGGCTAAGAGCAATTTTTAACAGGTGCCTTTTTATATTTTTGGTTAAATTTATGTTTCACGAGAAAATTTTAGTACTTTTTTACGTGTGGATTAATTTGGAAACTCCGTTCGCCGTAGAGCCTGTGTAATTTTTGCTACTCTTTTAGATAGCAAAAAAGAAAATAATAATTCTCTGCGGTTAAGTACGTGAAATGAGCTCTTGCAAGTAAAATAAACGAAATTATCAAGGCATATTTTGGATAATTAAAAGTTATATTATGAATAATAAAAACTTTCGTCGTTTTAGTATTCTCATTCAGGTCGCAGGGGTCATCACTATCATTTTAATAATATTATCCCTGTGACTGACCTCTTAAAAATTCCAATCACTATCTGGATTTCATTATGGTAAAGGATAGCATTTCATTATTTAATAGTATGAATACTGGGAAAGTAGAAGTAATAAAAAAATAAGGAACTGCACATTTACGGATATATATTTTGATGGAATAAAATACATATTTCATAAATAGTCTTATCGTAGAGCTACGAAAAATCATCAAAACAAAAATGTACAGCCCATCACACGTAGAACGCTTTATGAAATTACTAAATAAAATTATAACTCCAAAACTTTTAATCAGACAGCTGCCAATACAAGAAACACTGCACTCAACTACTAATTCCCAATACCCGAACTTTATTTATTAACAAAATTACACACGCATGATGTACGAGCTCGGGGAAACTTTTCATATAATTTGTTCAAATGAAACAAAACGTCTAACGTCAATGGGCGTCGTAAATTCTGGCGTGTGCCGGCCAGGGAGGGGAAGAGAGAGGTGTGGGGAGGGGAAGGGTAAGAGAAGTGGGGAGGGTAGTCCCGGGACCCGACCCGCGGGACCCGAGTGGACAGTGGAAGTTTGGACAGTGGGGAAAGTTACACGTAGCTACAGCACTAATAAGTACTCCAGTGAATTGCAATTAAGAGCATGTGGATTGTAATGCCGATGGTTTGTTCTGTTTAATTTGTAGTGATATCAGTCATGTTACATTTTGACAGAATTATTGTTGCAGTTGCAACTATGAACAAACTAGGGAATACTACTTCCCATGTTAGAAATTAATAAGCTTAGTAGCGTCATTGTGATAAATGATTTTTTTTATTTGCAATTATATTCATTAGTTTAACATTACTGTCCTTTCATATTGATATACAAATCGAAAGAAATAAAAGTTGCGTTTCAAAATTCATTGATTCATTCAATGAAAAATCATTTATCATACCACCACAAATCATAAATCAATACACCGACCTACTGCCACTTTACTACACGTAACCGAGGAGTCTCGATTATCGTGGGATCTAAACAAAACACAGGCTCCGAGCGACGTAAGAACGCCCAAAGTGACCGTAAACGTACGTAGTTGTGTGACTCTACACGACTCTACCAGATCCGGCTACGTAGAGTCGAGCTGAATTGTCTGCTCACAAAAAGTGTAGATTAATGGCGTATCGCGTGAACTTCGTAAATCAGTTTCAATCGCAGCTACGAACGAACGCCGGTGAAATTGGATTCAATAATGTAGTGTGAACTCAGAATGTGTATGGAGATTGATGATAGCGCGCGGATCACATGCAAAAGTAGAGCTCAGTCTTTGTAGGTACTTGTAGTCGGTGTATTGGTAGATTCAAATTAAGTGTGACAACTAATTATTGTGATGTTAGAGATTTAAATGGGTGCAGTTTATTGTACTGAGATTCTGTATATAACATTTTTATTTATGAGTATTATATTCTGAGTAAATAGCATCTATGTACATGAAACGATGTGAAGGATTATAAATATACATTTTATGTGCAAATGAGGGATAAAAAAGTCGTTTTAGTCCACAAGGTTTGTGAAACGAAAGCTTATAGGTTCAATTCGAAGTTCCGATACAAATTCCTTTTTTTATTCTAATATAAAATATTATCCGTATCCGTATATATCCGACCGTATGCGGCTTTGTCGATTTTTTATAATGATTATAAAAACCATAAGATAAAGGGTAGATACAATTTATGCATGCCCCCGAAACAGCCCTTTAAATCACATTAAAAAGGGTCCAAACAATAAGAGATAAAGTTCGGTGTGATTAAGCAGAAAGAGATTTTAATCACACAATACCGCATCACGCCACAATCCAATTTGGTACAGAAGTACGCGGACCCAAATCACGGGAAACGCGAGCCCTCAGGAATTGCGGCCGCGTCAGCGCAACCTCGCATAACATAAACAGGATCCAATTGTGAGCAGATGGCCCAACTTGTAATATAGTGTTTTAATTACCCGAACTGGCCCGGACGAAACTAATGTGCTTCTTTTTGGAGCCAATGACGACTGACTTTCTGTTGGAAGTATTGTTTGGATTATGTGTCAAGTTTCGTGGGTAATAGTTGAGATAATTGGTGGTGTATAATTGTATGTAAATACTTTTGGAAACTGTTATATAGAATGTGTGTGCGGTTCAAACCTATTTATGTTAATTTTGGATGTTTTGGGACCAAAAAGTTTCATATGACTTTTTTGGTCCCACAATACAACTGTATAAGTATAAGTGACTAGTAGATGACTCATATATTCAATTCGTTGTGTTATTATTTGAAACAAACTTAATCTCCTAAAGAAATAAAAAGAAAAATTATTAGTAAAGAACTATGGCTCAAATATTTTAATAGTTTTAACTACTATACTAAATGACCATAAAGAACGTAGTGGAAGTAAAAAATAAAAGTTAATTGAGCCTAAACGTAATAATAAAATTTATGCTCAGCTTTGGGAATAGTTGAAGTCATTTGAAACTAATTAGCCAGTCTCCCTCATTTACGATTATTGCGAAAATATTAAACCTAAGAATTTATATTTCGTGAAAATCCTTTAATTGAAACTAAAGCTCAATAATTCTGTACAATATTACCGTTTTAATTTATGAACTATTTTGGAATGCTGTAAATTGAAATTTCCGTACCCTACCTAGAGTTTAAAACTTTTATTCTTATCTAAAGTTAGTGTTTAACCATTTATTGTATTTTAAATTACAAAATGTAAGATATCATTTCTATGACGGGCATAAATTCCAATGCCGGAAAAATCCTATGAAAATGTTTAAATTGAAAAACAGTTACGGACATAGGACGTCTTTTTTCACAGTTTCGCGCGTTGCGACTAGAATGAAATAATAAATTCAATATAATGTGTAATATTATTAAGTTTACATGTTTCAATTTTTTTCATTCGTTCCGAATGCTTCACTGACGTTGCGAAAAAGCCTAGACCCAAACAGTGCAAGATGAGATCGAATGAATCTCGAAGTAAACTAATATCGTTTGTTGTTAGTGAAGGACGGGGCTCGTCGAGACCCTAACGGGGCCCTAATGCCACATTACCGCGAATGTACCGACCGCCCATGTTCGTTTTTGTACCGAAGAGTGCTCCACGTTTAGGGCAAAAGGTACAAAAAATACGACGTGCTTGTTAATTGTGTGGCCTTTTAGATTGTTGGCTGAGAGCCTTTGTTGACTGTTAACTGGTTTAACGTCGCCCGACAACTCTTATTTGGCCAATTCGATCTTTTCTTTTATACTGAAACAGGCTTAAAAGAGTTTTCCCAATTTTCACTTCATTGTGGACTGATCTGAACAAATTGCTTGGCTAGTAGAATCTACATTCTGTGAGCAAGCTTAGGGTTAGTTGCTCCCTGTAGAGGCATAAAAATACATAAATAATTGCAACGCTGGACGAATCTAGGACATGCCATATTCCCACCTAAGTTTTCATTGAATTTAAGAGTGGCAAATGTATCAGTGATTTTTGTAACAGCATTGCTCTCATTTATAAATTAACACACCCAACGAAGTGAGATTTCAGGGCGTAAAGGCAGTGCTTGGGGCGTGAGTATTTAAAGGCTGGCCGACGGAAAGGATAGGAATGTCTGAACTATCAAAAGCCTAGACAAACTTGTAACCAAGGCATTTACTTATTCCATATTTAAATTTCAAATCATGTATCATACTTGTTCCGGACAAGTATCCTTCAATGTTAAAGACTACATCTATTTAAAAATGAAATCCAACAAACATTTTCAGCTTTTTACTTTAAGATTTTTGTTGGAAATTGTTACAAAAGTATTTACTTAATTACCGCATGAGAAAATTAAGAAAGTGTTTGCCAATAAAGCGAAATGATTCCGCCCCAAAAACACTTGCGCGCGAACGAACAATATTCCTAACAAAATCATATTTATTAATACAGCTATTGCTATGTATTTCTAAAATAATTCTTGTATTGTTGTTTACCAGTCGGAATGTTTTCAGGACATTTTTTGCTTGTTAGGATAATAAATAATGGTAGCGATTGGATTATATTTCGTCTCGACTTGATTTTCTTGGAAGAGTCGCCTCCTCATCGTTATTCAACGGTACGAGACACTGAACATTAATAACTGAATTACGATATGAGTTCTGGTTGCTTAGTACGCATTAACAATTCGTTGTGCAAGGTCGTAGATTCGAAATGTTAGATTTAATTATAAATAACATTCCTATACCCACAATTACAAGTACTTTATTTTTTGTGATAAAGCCACATTTTAGGGTGTTTTTCGAACAAGATAATAAAACTGTCTCATACAATATTGATCTGAAGTAACAGTTCAGTTTTACGAATCCTGTATTAGAAAAAATACGAATTCAGTAAGCTTTTCTATGATAATATGACAATATATATACCTATATCTTATTCATCAGCCCTAATTAGCTTGCAGCGTAAGTATCATTCCTTCTATGTCAGATGTCAAATATCATGAGATGAGTCGAAGGCTTTTATGTATTTCTGATTTATAAAAACTAAATACCTCACAGGTTTTGACAGAATTATGTTCAGAAATGTTACATAAAGTTCTTTGCATTATATACCTATATATTATGTGTACTAGTAATGTATTTAAATTTTAAAAATAATAAACTCACAACACCTTCTATCACCGACTGGAAATTTGCATAAAACTTAAAAGAAACAGCAACATAAAAGGAAACATGGAGCTCTGTTCTAAATCTAGGTCGCAGTATTCATTATGGATTCTTTCTACAATGATTAGATTAATCACGATTGCATTGGCTTCTCGCATTAAAATTCACCCATACGTTATGTCTGTTTGTGGGGCTTCGTGATCTGTGCTCTTGCTCCCTCGCACGTCCCTGGAGAGAGCAGGATGGAAGCGAGTAGGATATTAGATTGATAATTTGATTTAGATTACTAATGGAGATAGGAAATACGTTTGATGACGCCCTACAAGTGTTTGTAGTTCGATGGTTTTCATAGGATATTGGTTTGTGGATATGTAATGAGGATTAGGGGGTATGGGGATCAGTAATACGAGTATCTTTATTTTTTAAATAAAATAAGTTATTGAAACAGTTTTTGGATAAAAGTTAAAAGTCCACGACAGCATTTTTTAGCTGTTAAATGCGCCAGTTTTGGTCAAGAATATCGGTTTAAATTATTATTTTCAATATTATATTAACGCATATTGTCTGATATATGTGTACTAACTATGTAGGACGCGGCATGAGCTTTACGTAATAGTATTTCCACTTGGCGTTCGGTAATTAGAATTTCCTCGAAGGAACACATCAAACCTAATCACCTAGGATGTAATTAAGTAATCTTCATCTACAAGCGCTAAGTAAGCGCATAGCACGCGGATTACCTTTGTGCAACAACGCGGTAATATATGCAGCGCTGTTCAGTACTGTACTGCGGTGTTCAGCGGGATTCAGCAGAGTTCAGCAGGTTTCAGTGCTGTTCAGCGGTGCTCAGCGCGGCGCGACCGACCGGGCCCGCAATAACATCAAATTATATAACTAGGGGCGTAATAGATTGCCTGCGTACAGACCGTACATCGAATCGGCCTCGGCTCGCAAATTGAGGCGGAACATAGAGTTAAATAGTTTGAATAAACCTAACTTAAACTATATTCCTGTTTTATATAGAAATATTTAGCACGAATTGAATATTGAACAAGATCCCAGACTAAATAGATATTACTTATTTTCTGAGAAAAAAATCTTAATACTTACGGTATGAAAGACACTATTTCAATACATTTTCAAAGCAGATACACAAATATTAAGCGCTTAAAATCCTGTACAGTGTACGCTAAACTATTTTGGTGGGATTTCAAAAACAGTTACAGGTTTTTCTTTGTCCAGCCCTTACAGTATAAACGCTTGGAGCTATGAAATATAGTCATAGTTGAATGTAATGTATATGTTTGGTCTCTATACCAACAATACATCGAATTATTTGCTACAATTGGCTCATCAGCTTTACAAATTGAATAAACGGGATATAACGTTTTCATTTCAAACACCCTTTCGATCCGCGGCTAAAACACAAATTGTGTTGAAGCCTCTAGGATTGTCGGCTCATAATGTATTCATTAATTGCCAATATTATTTTATCTCTATTTGTACAAGTTACTAATATTTGTGTGTCTAATATTAGCTGTTGAATCTATTAAATTTCATATGCTAATTAAACTAATTTTATATAATTTATGTAACACATTTGACTGCCTCGGTGGCGTAGTTGTACGCTACGACTACTACAATAAGGTCTCGGGTTCGAATCTCGGCCAGGCAAAATTATATTGTATTTTACTATTCATTTTCAGCCCCGAGTCAGGAATTTGAGCCCGATATGGTGATAGGCTTGCCCCCTATCTCATCGTGAGATGAAATACAAGGTGAATCGTGGTGATAGCACCTGCTGAGTCATGCCTGACTACAACATGGCTCTACTACTTCCAAAAATATACTGACATATTAACTTTCACTTCATCTACTTTCATTACTGTCTTCATGCATACTCGTCTGTTCAAGGTTCTTCTTATCTGAACCTTAATAAAGGTGTCACCGATTGTCTCGAGTGGGTTCAATGAAGTCGTCTCTTCCAGCTATTTATATACATTCACCTCGGGTATATTTATATGTTTCGTCAGCCTCCTTAATTCTATCCTCTCAAAACAAGACAATCGTGAAAATAAATTAAATGCAAAAAAGATGGCACATAGAATGGCATATAGGGCCTTACACAATCTGACTCACCGAATGGAACTCGACGACTTTCTGTCACAGCAATTTAATTGATGGCTGTGGGTGGTATAATCTCTGTTATACGTCCTGTAGATGATAATGATAATGACAAATATTACTGTAAAATATTATCACTCTCTGTATTGCGTCATCACATATAATGTGTACAAAACTACTACTATAATTAACTTTACTTCTCGTAACACACTCATCGTACTAAAATATATACATTAAATTATCCGCATAATGTTAGTTAATAGTTTTGTGCCTCAAATAAAATTATTCCATTTGACAACCAAATGCGCTTATTTAATTTCCGTTTCCTAGAATTCTATTATATGGCTACCTAGAACAAATTAATTCTCTTTGGCTATCACGTACAGTAAATTAATACCTCTGTCCAGAACGTTACCGAAATATTTTCAGTGAATTTATTTATTGTATTCATCTTACTTACTGGCTCGGTAATATTACCGAGCCAGTAATCATATGATTGTAATCATCGTTGTAATCATAACTATCGTTGTAATCATATGATTACAACGCATTATATGCTATGTGCAATGTGATACACGAAGACTATGTACCGGCAACTCTGTGAAGTACACAATCCACTAAATTACATCGGCCTTTTCGAAACCTATACACGTAGGTTGAACGCGGAATTCGACACACTTTTTGAAGAACTGTGACCATTTTTACTCTTTGTGTGTAGTGGTCATAATTCAGTGGTATACGTATTTTCTACCACCGACAAATTCCTATGTAAGAGACGTGTTTACCAAAGTGTGTGAGCATAATTATTATACATAGTCCATACATAATATCAAGTGTGAATCGACTAGAGGTTGGACAGAGAGGCACAAAGTAAAACCCACAATTCGCCAAGATGTAACAGCAGAGAAACCTATCAAATAACCAAATGGGGTCCAAGTTCTGTTCCCCAGAAACTCAAATAAATATTGTAAAGACGAAAATCTCATACATCATTACTCGTACATAGCGTAACGCAAGATATAAGAACAAATCCAATACTAAGGTATTTACAGACAAAATTCCCACAAGGCTATTTATTTATTACTTCAAAAATACATCCAACAAAATATATAAGAATAATTCCTTTTATTAATTTCCGTGGAATCTCGCTCCTCTAATGTAATTAAGGTACATACGTCGGCAAGCCGTATCGAAAACTCATCTCTAATCTGTAACAGCTTTCGGATTTTCATCATTTCCAATAAAATACGCCTTTTATACTTGAGACTCTGTAATTTCTTATTAACAATTTATTCAGTAATTATTTTGCTCGTGGCTTCGCCCGTTTTTATGTAAGTTTTGTAAATCAAACGTTATTTCAAAATTGAGAATTTTCATCCCTCGGAAAAGTATTTTTGTGTATGCAAAGTACCTAATGTCTTTTTTTTGTCCCACTGACAATATATATGCAAAATTAAACGATGGTAGGTTGGGTATTCAAGATGTTGAAGCTGCACAAACAAACATACATATTTATAATATTATATTAGAAAGGATTAATAGATAGGATTAAGGCCTTTGTGGCGCTATGTCTAATGTAGTTTCAAATATTTCTGCCGCGGCTTTTAACTGTGAATTCTTAATTATTTTTACAGCTATAACAAATGTGCCCTCCGGAGATTTCAGCTCTCCAGACAGAATAAATTAAAATGTTATTTTTGAAGCGTCTAGTTCATGAACACTCGTAATAGATTTTCACGTTATATTAACACAGAATAGAGATATGGAATAATTCAATGTAAAAATATATATATATATATATATATATATTAATGTTTGGTATTTCACGAAAAAACTACCAAACCGATTTTGACGAAACTATGTATATTATGTAAATAAAACGTTAATAAATACACCCAACAATCACATACATAGTCCTGACCTCACATTAAGATCGAGTCTTGTATCGTGGGTATCCAAAACTTCGAGAGACTTTTCGATCTCTCGAACACCCAGACCCGAAACAAATACCTGTGTGAACACAAATATTAGTGTCGGAGCAGGGATCGAACCCTCGGTCTCTCGTTTCACAGCGGGCGTCTTACCAAGTGCGCCACGGAGGCTGTCATGTACATAATACGAATAACACGTTTACGATATTTTTTCCAACGGCATATACATATCCGATTAGGGAAGGGAAGCTGCGAGCAAAAGCTTGTATATTCATAAAAAAATATGCGTATAAAGCAAAATCAGTTTCTTAAGGCAATCATTTTTTATTTTATTTGTTACCTAGTACGTACTAAGCAATTTGTATTTATTACGCAATACTAACAATACAAACTCAATACTAACATTACAAAATCAGAAAACATTAAATACCTACATAAAATTCATTAGGCGAGTAAATCCATGTGCATAGCCCTATACACACAAATCATTACCGCCTCATCAAATCATTAAGGGCGGAATAATCCGTGCAATTTTGGCGTAATTAATAATTAATTATGTTATTAGCGAAGTCAAACAGGGCTAATATCTTCAAGCTTCAGTCAATGCACCCAGACGAGGTAGAGTCGATTCATTTATTTTGTAATTTGTACATTTACTTTCATAATTCAATGCATGTCAAGTTAGTGTAGGAGATGATTTGGAAAAATTGCTTTTTTAATCTTTGATACTTAGATATCCTAATTGGCAAGTTAGGGTAGATAAAACTGATTTGTTAATGCTTAGGTATAAAGATGTCTACGCGATGTCTTCTCGTCCAAAATACCTCAGTGTGTGTTACCAGTGATGACATACGGCACCGAGACGTGGCCTCTAACTATGGGCCTTATTAGGAGGCTCAAACAGGCTATGCTCGGGGTTTCCCTACGAGATCGAATCAGAAATGAGGAGATCCGTAGGAGAACTAAAGTAACCGACATAGCCCAGCGGATTAGCAAGTTGAAGTGGCAATGGGTGGGGCACATAGCACGGAGCACTGATGGCCGATGGGGCCAAAAAGTTCTCGAATGGAGGCCACGAAGCGGAAGACGCAGCGTGGGACGTCCACCCACTAGGTGGTCAGATGACCTGGCAAAGGTCGCGGGACGTCACTGGATGCAGGCTGCCTCCAACAGGTCATTGTGGAAATCATTAGGAGAGGCCTATGTTCAGCAGTGGATTTCCTTTGGCTGATGGATGGATGGATGGATGATGGATAGGTTTAAAGATGATTGCGATTTATGTTTGAAATTTATAAACATCAATTCGATTCTATTCTAAAAAAAATCACGTTTGTGTTGTCATTTTATTTGATGTCTCTTGGAAAAGGCTCTAGTAAACCTATTTACTACTACCTCATAGTCCGTAATTGTCCATGTTTGAATCAAGGCAATTCTTCAGCCCCCAGTAAATCTATTTCTTAATATCCAATAGCTCATAATATATCTAAAAATAATCTATAAAATCTTAATAAGTCTTCCAGAGAAGTATTTCAAATGTACGTCACTTGAGCGCGAGCGCCGAGCAGTGGTATCAATAGCCTCGACGTAAATAACGCCTGCACGAGGCTCCCCTACATGTGTTGTGATTGGAGAAGCAATAAAAGCGGTTTCTTTCAACAAAATCGGTGCACGGCGACCGCCTCGGCCAAATGAGATTAGCCCGCGAGTGCTCCTAGGACTTGGGGGGTGGGGAGTCACTGTCGCTAGGGGGTCAGGGGGCCAGCCCCACCTGCGAGGTGAAACTGAGTGAGCTTCTGTTTGATCGTTGAGCCAGTTAAAATTGTCAGGCTTTAAGTAAACTTGCACATGGCAATTAAGTAGTTATTTTTACACACTTTCTTTGTGTTTCTGTAAAAATACGATGTATTTTTGTATTATACTCGTACGAATTGGAAGAAACATATACGTTCACCATTAACACAATATTATCAATAAGTCGGGACGGTGATGTGTGCTTTATTGTCCGTGCCTGCTTACTAAACTGCAAAGACTTTCAACAGTGTACTTAATCTGATCGTAGAAGGATGAATTGTGAGATAATAATATGATGTTATAGCGACTGATAACCTGCTTGTTCTCTATATGTATACGCTTCAGGCATTGAAAGTCTAAGACATATATCAACTCTAATTTTTGTCTTCACTGTTTCTGAGTTATGAAGATCCTGCATTAATGTTACCCGAACTACAAGAATGACATACTTCGCAGCAAAAACTGTCGTATAAAAAAAACCCCACTCATAATTATTTTAGATAATTCATATACATATTATTGTTCACTGACAATAATTTTCTCGCTACAAGCATATAAATCACCATACAAAGGGAAAATATATGTGTTCATTTTGAAAAGAGTCTGTTTTATTGGACATGAAATTAAATCAAGCGCTGTTGAAGGAGCCGGGCCGCGGAATATCTCTTGACTAACGAAGCGGCTAATACCCACCACCCTTGCACATCTAAGCGGCACATTCATCCCTCTAAATCAACTTTACATTTTTACATCTTGTTTAACAATGCACGGGCAAGGTAATACGTAACAAATAAAACAATGCAAAAACTACGAAAAATTCTTTTTTGTGCGAAGTAATACGGCGCAATGGAACGAGAAATAGTTCGCGAGTAGCGCTGAATGTACCCGTTATAGCTGTTTCAAGTGGCGATAGGTGTTGGAAGTGTAGAATGTTTGTAAAAGTCTTGATATGATACCATATAATATCAAAAATATAGATATTTTATTTTGCAAATGTAAGTTGGGTTAGAAGTTCATAATACAACTCTAACTAACCCTTTTTATACACTCGCCCAAAGTTACAACAATACGCCTGTAAGTACATTGCAGTGTAGATAAGGTATCCACAGACAAGAATGAGACAAGCATCATTCGGCGGTCGACACAATTTTTCTATTAGTAACTGGACACATACAGGATGAACCCGAAACGCAACGCCTACAGGTTAATTAAAACGGATTTCCTAACATTATGCGTGGTAGTCGCTATGCTGTTAGATACCAATATTGTATACCAACAGAATACATCGAAATTATTTTTGAACATAATTTCGATGCATTATCAAAAGCCCTATGTTAAGAGAGTGTAACTCTTTAACTGCGTCTGCAACTCGAATAAAACACGATCTTCAGTGGCACGCATCATAAACACACCAACCACTTAATCTCACCACGTGTTACATCTTACTCGTGTTACATACTTCCCTGGTAAACGCACCGTGAACCTCAGGCAAGCTGAACAAATAGTGTGAAAAGTGCAAACATCTTGCGGCCGCGTGGAGTGGCCGCCGCCTTGCACACTTTAATTAAGACGAACGACTCCAGAATATATTACATTTCATTACTGGACGCCGTACATTCCTGTTAGTAATTCTCATTAGTATTTTATGTGTCTACGTAGTTTTTCTCGACGAACTTTCTACATACCAGATTGACTTCTCTTGTTCATGAGTTTCACTCTTATTAAATCATACAAGTTGTATAATAAAACTGAAGGACATACGCTTTCATCTATGGAATCATAAGCCGGCAGAATAGACGTGTATTTTTATATAACTTCCAAGATTGTCAATGCTTTATGATATTGCTAAGCGACCGTAGTCGTGTAATTAATTTGTATACATCAATTTTATATTTCAAAATACCTAATTAATGCAATAAGTTTATAGTACGTACTGGATGTAGGCCGCTTTAATCAGATCGCTGTCGATAATGATTGTCGCGGGAGGCCTATATTCGCCAAAGGATTTCCTGCGGCTTAAGATGACTATAAAGCAACTTTAGAGCGAAAGGTCTAAATATCACGAACATAATTTCCTTTCTTTCAATGTTGAATATCTAAGTCTATGCTCTTTGGCTGTGATATGAAGTACCACTAACTCAAATAAGTGCATTATTATTGAACTAGCGGCCCGTCACAGCTTCGCCTGGGTGGAGATATTTTTTGATTCCAAATCATGCCAAATACATAGTATGTACACATGTATTATCCATATAAACCGTCCACTTAAATCACTCTATCTATAAAAAAAACGCATCAAAATCCGTTGCGTAGTTTTAAAGATCTAAACATACATAGAGACAGACATACGAGATGACAATGAGATATTCAAATACTAGAAAATATTTCACTAAATCTTTGCACGTTCTTCGAAGTAAAAGCAATAGTATTAATTCAAGCGCATAAAACATTACATTATAATATTTGAAAGCCCCGAATGTGTAATTATATTTCACAATTAAATTACATTGGAGCTACAATTAGCAGTTTCGGCGGTTACTTGAGAGTAATATAAAGCAATACTTTGATACAGTAGATAGTACGCTAATGAAGTTAGTCTTGCTTCACTTTATTCATGAAAGTAATTTATAATTATTATTTGGCGCTAAGCGTCTATTATGTTCATATTTAAAAACTTCTCATTATTTAGTTTTCTATTACATATACGTAAGTTCACGTTTTTAAGTTCAAGTTAAGTGTGTGTTGGCCTGTTGGTACACGGATCAGACGCGGCTGCCAACATGTTCACGGCGGACGTGGATTCAAATCCCAGTGCACACCTCTTCTCGGGTGATGTGTGTATTGATAATCAATCACCACGCACTATAACAATGAAGGAAAACATCGTGAGGAAGCCTGCATACCATAGTGATTTGTATAAATTTATAAGGTATGTAAAGTCCGCCAAGCCACACTCGGCCAGCGTGGTGGACTATATGGCTTAACTACCTTCAATCGTACTCTAGTTTGTAGACGAGACTCGTGCCCTGCAGCGGGACGTATACGGGCTGATACAGAAGTTCAGGTTTGTATCGTTCAAAGTATAAACAGGCGTGTCACTAGAGTAGCCCACAATTCGCAGAGCTTATCTCCTTTCGAAGATGTTATAGGATACGAACATGTCGCGGACTGCACTACAACACCACCAGGTGCATTATTTGTTTATTCGCCAAAACTATGCAATAAAGAACAAATATCGGAGCCAAAACCCCACATTTATACACACATCGCCCGACCGACGAGACTTATTATCGTACATCTCAATATGTTCCAAGAAGCCACTAAAAGGTATCACAAGACGCACGGCGGCGTCTCCGAAGATTTACCGCAGCCATTATTCATGGGAACATTCGCGATAAGCGCGTATCGGCCGGCTGATTGATCGGCGCGGTTAAACGCGGCAGATACGCGTCGGTACTTTTAATTTATTCCTAAGATTTGTATGGATTCAGCATGGTATGGAAAAGGTGTTCTCTAATCAGCCATCATAGGGACTTCGGTATCGGCATGCATCCAGTGACTTCCTGCAGACTAAAAAGATAAAATGATGATGATGGGAGGATATTCGAATCGACCAAACACAACAGATTTGGTCCACCTACAACATGGAGGGGCGACATAAGTAGTTACGGTAGTAGAAAGTCGTTGGATGCAGGCCATTTCCAACAGTTCAATGTGGAGATCCTTGGGGGAGGCCTATGTTCAGCAGTGGACTTTTTGTGGCTGAAAAGAGAGAGAGAAGGGAAACACAGAGTCATGGAGACCCACGTAAGTATGCGTACTTGGTTCGTCCCGTGTATTTCCGGATACGTTCAGGCCAGGATCAGGAGCATTGTGCTTTTGTCATGCCGATATTAAAAATATCAGACAATAATTTCCTTCAGTAACCTCATGACTGAAAACACCGGTAATTATATAAGCATCTTCAAAGTATAAGAGAAAATTGTTGTTAGTTAAAAATGTTGCAGCCAGCGCTCTAACTTTCTCATTTAAATTTAGTAATTAGCTAAAAGAGCGGAAATAACCGACTGCGTCTAACAAAAAGTCCACTTAAATGTTTCAAATCAAGTTATCAACTTGTGAAAATGGAAATTAACGGTGCCACTTAAAAATAGAGCACACGTGCAGAAATTAATGAATGCACGTAAAAGTTACGGAGCGAAGGAAAAGCGAAAGAGTGGTTCCATGTTCCGGTCAATTTTACTAATAATAAGTTTTCATAGTCATATTTTGCTGCACTATTATGTGGAACTGACCGAAAACTGCATGGAGAAATGTGCTGAAACGTGACGTGATAGCACGCAAAATTTCTGATGACGATGTCATTAATACGCCAAAATAGACAAAAGGTAGTATTAAAAATTTTGACCCTGCTACCACGTGGGAAAGACCAGGTATTAAGAGAAAGATTATGTGGAGCAGTTTCTCGGCTTACTGCCCTCTTCGCACAGAGCTGGGTTCTTTAAGCGAAAGGTGAAGAACTAATTAAACAAATATAATTGGGTCGAATATCCAAAAACTACAGTTGCCATTTCGGCACTCTATCTATATGACACTGTACTGTACTTACCCTCAGATGCAGTAATCATTTTTCAAAACAAAAAAGTAATTTTTCCTCTATTTGGGTAAAATTACGTTGTTATAGGAGCAATTTTATTGTTTGTTGTCGAAGTGGTAGCGGATGTGCGCCCCGGGCGGATTGGTCATGCAATACTCGTTGTGCGCGACACAGCCAACAATCTTGATTTATGTATGTGTTTTAATAATGTACGACCACTGACGCTAAATATAGTTTCCGATATTACGGGCCGTTTGTTTATACATTGGTATATTTTAGTTAATAAAATATTGCGGAATGTAAGCGTGGGTGGGTCGGTAAAGTAAAAGTAATGTAAAAAAATGGTCGGTAAAGTAAAAAAATGGGTAGCCTCGACTGGAATGGTACTACTGTTTCACAGAAAGCCGCCGTTAAGTATCGGCTGCATTGTTGAATTTTATTCGGTGAGTAAGATGGAAGGAGACTGACAAGCCAGTGGTAGAGTATTCGTATCTGCCTTAGATGGTGGTGGAAAACCGGACATGATCACCTACGCGTTGCGTTTTGTGATTCGGGTTCAACCCGGGCATTTGTAACTTTTAACAGCCCAGCATAAATTGTGTCAACTGAAGAGAAGTAACCGTGGCTTTCAGATACTCTATATTAATTAAAGATACATCCCTTTAGGTTAATTGTAGTCCCTACGTCGTACCGGCATCAAAAAAGCGAAGACTGAAACAACCAAAAGAATTGGATGGCGAACTGTGAAAAGTTTTATCAATGAAATCGAAGAGATAAAACAAAATGTCCAAGTTACGGCCAGTCGCCGGAGTATTAACTCGGAAGGCGTGAAGATGATTTGATGGCGGATAATTCTTTAAAATTCTCTCAGATTTCTCATCGGGGCAAGTTGGAATCGATTTCAAGATTTGATTTAAAACGACTCTTTAAAAAGTTACTACAACTTCCAGTTTTGTGTGGAATTAATCATTTGCTTTTACTTATAGAATTAAATGCCTAACCGTTAAACTAAGGTCTGAACGTAGTTTAATACTAAAGTTCGCTTCAAGGAGAGTAATGTTGACCTAATGCGAGTTGATAGTTGATTTAGGTTCCAAGTCTACTGTTTCTCTAATAGCAGAATTTATACTAACAGCGAGTTCGACTGACCGTAAGTCTTTGCCAGTCTGATAGACCGAGTCATCAACCTTTTTTATTAAGACTTCTATCAATAGTAGTTTCGCTTTACTATAAAATGTTTGACATAAACAATCTTCGATCTAAACAATATAAATAGATTTTCTGAATAGTAACTATGGCACGTGACGATACTCTATTCAGGATTGACTTCATAAAAGAATTAAAACTTTTTCAATATTTATCTAATAGCGCTGTTGATTCAGAGCAAGTGTGAGAGTTCGATTTACAAAAGTTTTATAATTAATTTGTTGAATTCTTGCAGCGTCTGAGTGTCGGCGTTTGTTTTATTTATATAAGTACTTAGAGTTTCGCATTTATTCGTGAATTAAAACTGTTTAGAAAACTTCGCCTATGTTTAGAAATTGTACGCAAAATATCTCGCAGCTTTGCGAAGGATTAGTTTGTTAATCAAGTGATGTGGTGAGCCAAATTGGAGGGCTCGACATATTAAGTAATGGTCTAGTTTCATATCGTTGAAATGACAGTCGCCGAGGTGAATGAATTCTTGAGAGCAACGAGTAGGTCAGCCCAAAGAGAACCAAGAAAAGACATTTTTAAATTCCATTTAGGTCTGAATACTTGTCTGGCATAAATGTACTTTAAATATAATTAATTTGTTTGTGAAGTTAATCGATTAATTTACTAAAATATTTTTGATGAATAGAAATACTTGTACACAATCGAGGTTGATGGTTATTTGATTGACAAAACAAATATAGTTTATTTGAAGATTAATCATCATCGTCCTTTGCTCCAAGAAAACTTCTGCTGTTTAGTTCTTATTCAAGGGCTTAACACGATGACCTGAAGGGAGCTGATTGCATGCAGCGGGTTGTAATCATTTTTTCTAATTTATGATCATCATGTGATCATCAAGCAACAGTAGTGAGTAGTCCTTTGCTGGTTATGGGTCTCTCTAATTACGAGGCATGAAAAATGACCTTCAGCTTTTAATATCCATTTTGAGTTAGACGTTCGGAGAAGATACCAAATAAATATTGAGACCTAGTTTCCTTTCTGAAACACAACTTAATGAAAGCTCAAGGCTAGGATCGTGTTTGACTTGTCATTTGGATATTTTGTCTATAACTGTCACACTAAGTATCCAGGTTGATAAAAATATCAAGAAAAATTTCACAAGACTTTCAATAATATATGTCAAAAATATAACGAAAAATAAGATAACTATGAATACTCGTATATGGGCATCCATTCCATATTCCAAAGTAATTCCCAATACAACCGAATATACGCTTGAAATCCATGAATAAGAGAGTGTAATTAAACTGAATCATAACAACCGTCCGCGCACAATGCCGAGCGAATCTATTAACTCATGTATCAAAACGGCTCAGGGTTTCAGATGAAAAATGAACAAAAACACAATGGAAATGTAAGTGAAAATATATCGAGACTGATTAACGAAAAGGGGTGGTATTTATACAAGGGAGGAACGCATCGGGTTCAGCGCGGTCGATGCAAAAGAGGCTGGAAATAAGTTCCCGCTGACCGACTTCGGCGATATTGCTGACGTCTCAAATTGAAAGATTACCTACAGGCTACAGCGCTCTCCGGTATTAAAAATACTTCCGAGAAATCTTGATCGCATTAACCGCTACCGTGAAATAAAACCAATTTGATGTAAGGAGATAGTCGAGGTCTTGAAACGAGTCGAGATTTACACACGCCTACATTTATTGGAAGGCCTGCTTTATATTCTTGCTACTTTTCTATAATGGTAGGGCAACTCTGGTAAATTCTGCGTAACATCAGAAGCAATATCACTTTGCCTGCTTATTTCATAAATTAAATAAGTAATAACGCGTATCGCATTTTTATTTTACAATGTCATTTTGTATGTTTTCGTCCCTTCAAGGGTATTTTGTTCTATAAATGGATTTTTATTAGGTTTTTTTTATATTGCAAGCTTATTGACCGAACCGATTTAAAACATAATAATTATTACGTGATTGCGTGGTGCATTATGGCTATTCAATATACATTTAAAGTATTTTTTATATAAAAAACATTATGAACATGTTAAAATATATTTCTGAACGCAAGGCTTGATAATAAATAACTCAGCGTGACAACTGTGTAGCAACACTTGATCAATTAATATAATCTGTGACATGTGGAGTAGATTGTGGATATTATTTATACTCTACACAAAATATATTTTATAATAGAGATTTTAAAATTATTAAAAAAATCTTGTGTTTTTTCACAGCTGCTACAATATATTATTACTTGACGACATATTATTTTTGGAAAATACTATTGTGTCAAAAAATATTTTATGTGGTGGACTATAGGGCTCGTCACGATTCGACGCGAACTGCCACTATTATCTCAGACTTTTTACTTAATGTTTGTTTTGCAAGTCAATTACCACGAACCTGCAATAAGTCACCGCATCGTACTGTGACTATAAATATTTTCAATCGTATTCATGATTGAAAAGCAATCGAATAAATTGGGCGCCTATGGACCGATGAAAAAATAGCGTTACTTGGTACATGTAGGTATTAAAATAAATACACAAATCCAAAACCAGCTTAAATAAACACACAGTTGATTACAATTCAAACCGCTGAAATATAAATGCGAACCACGCAGTCAAACACGGCACACGCCGAGCCGGAAATTACTCAAATCCCGAACGTAAAGTCAAAGTGCACGAGATCCAGCGAACTTGTGACGTCTCCAACTCCTGACACGTGTTCCGACTTCCGCAATTAAATCAATTAAGGTTTCATTTAAAACGCCTCGCTTCGTACACAAAGAAACTCGAAACTCCCACCCTTTCATATCCCCGCATTGTTCTATTCTGTTACCAAACGCTTTGCTTACAAATTACTTTATTGTTGGCGATACGGAGAATAAAATTGCGTATTGTTTTGTTAGCTAACAGCGGAGATACAATAAAAGTCTATCTGATTTGCAGTGTGCGTGAACACGTATGTAAGATAAAGATAGAGATACTTACTTGTTTATGTTGGAAAAGGATGGATACAGGCGAAGAGCTGGGATTAAAAATTAAACTAGTATCATTATGGCTTCAATCTGTAGTTCTAGGACTTAGGCTTTCCAACGTAATGAAAGAGATTATGTTATTAATTTTGATGGCTTAACACATTATTTTATGCTATTTTCCCCTTTCCTTTCTCGCGTCAATTTTCTAGAAGAGATTAAAGCACGTAATAGGGAAATTAATGAGACCAACTGCTTAGTCTACTATGCGAACCCTCTTAAATTGCGGGTTGGTGGGTAATGCGAAGGACATTGTAGCCAGCGATTACTGGCCATTGGAAACTCAAACTGTAAGTGTGACGACAGTTGCGTGCTTCGTGGTAAAAGTTCTGGGTGGTATTCTCTCCACTTATGGGCAGGTGTGACGAACAGTCAGGAAAACGACTTAACATCTTGTCATTTTTGGATAATACAAAAAAACTACCAACAAAATGTGAGAATCTTTAGATTTTCCGGCTTATATTTACCAGTTCAACCCTGTGTTGGATAGTAAACTTAACTTGTAAAGCTCTAGATTTGGACGATCTCAACCTTGGTTTAAAACCAAAACTACGAAAGCGGATATCACAAGCATGCATCAAAACTCTTCCATAAGCGTCTAACCAACACGTTTAATACAATTTGAAGCGATAAAAAGAGTATAATCTTTAAAACTTTGTGATTTCACGAGTTTTGTTTTACCATTCTCCTATAAAATACTTGTGTAGGCGAGGCTCTTCTCTGTCGACAACTTACTGCGGTTTGTGACTGATAGGATCTTTTGTTCTTAACTGCGGAGACAATTTACCCTTCGGATTGTTCTCCAAAATATTTTACTGCTTAATAAAGAAAGTAGGATTTAATCTCACTTTTTATGCTTTTTATTTCTTTTGTCTTGGAAATTGAAGAACCTATGTCGTATTTAATACATTTTATTGAGTGATAACAGCTATGCTACATGATTCTTCTAGACTGTTTAATTTGTTTTTCACACTACCGTGAAAGGACTCAGTGTTATAGGAAGCAGTTTATGGATCAGTAAAGTGTAGCATCGCTTAGTAGTGCAGATATGTAATTAAATATTGAATTATATCTTACAACGACATAGTATGGGTGTTTACAATGGCTCTGTGTATGTTTTAATACACATAAAGTGATAAGTTTTATTAATTGGGGCTGACTTACTAATTTCACACCTATATTTTTTTTGCTGTTTTCTTTTTCCGAAATGATGGTCACGTATAGATATTTAAATATGAACACATAAAAACTAAACCCCAAAACAAACATCCCTAATTCTGCCAAATATTTATTCAAGTGGGTGTTCAAAAAACAATATTCAACTCAAAATCCCTTACCAACAGCACCACGCGATCTATCTTTTCATTTTCCATCCCACAATGTCTATTTTTATTATTATTTGTGGGCGCTCAGTAAAGCTATTTAATAAAGTAGGAGATGCCACGGTCGATAGCGGAACGGCGATAGATTACGACCGGTCACCGACGACACCACTTAAATGGCAATAACATCTCCCGGTTGCAACCGAGCTTAAATTAGATCAAATCTTATACGCAGTGCAGGGACGGCAGCAGTGCAAGCGAGGAGGGTGTGTGAGTTGTTGGTCTTCATCTTGTATTAAGTTTGATATTGCACAAATTTTATTTTTTATGAATGATAAATAAAATAAGATACACAATTGCACCTAATTTGGACATACTATATGCGTAAAGGCTTGCTTGTATCTCCAAACGCAAACCCCAATTCGCTAAACTTAATTATGAGTACCTCTCAAATGTGAAAGGGTGACATGAAATGTGACGTCTCAAAATTTTTACACCATGCTCAGTGTAATTACAGCCTTATTTAGAACGACAGTTTTCAATCTTTAAAGTGGTTTTCAATCTTTAAAATTGCTCAACTAAAAATCTAACCCAGGACCTCTCGGTTCACAGCCCATACCTACTCGCCCTTAATAAATATAATATCTATTACGGATGGTCTTAACACATTCCAATTACCAAAAGAATGGATGGATGATTTTCAAAAATCATATTTTGTATTTAAAAATAGATATTAATAAAAATAATTATAATCAATAAATACATGGAATACTAAATCATTGTCCCACAAACTTCTGCAAGACAAAGCTACTGTTAAATGTACACTGTAGCAGCCGGCGCGGTCGCTCCCGCACTGCGACACCGGGGATATTGCGTCGACTCGCCCGCCCGGACGTTACCACGAGATCTAACGCCATCCCATCGACAGCCGCGGCTCAGTTGGAAGCTAACTGTGAAATAAGAGGGTGAAGGTTCGATCCCCACACCGTGGCGAATGTTTGCGTGGCCTACAAATATTCGTATGAAAATTTATTTAAGAAGAGTAAGTATTACCTCTTCTTAAATTAATTTTTACACTATAAATAACACTTACAACTGTTTTATATAGCGGCAGTCTTTAATTATAATTATCACTTGCGCCAGTGCTCCCCGTTTATTATATTTTGTACTTGATGACGTATATCTAAATATTCTAAAACGCCTTGCTGAGCTTTATAAATTCATATCTATACTTACTAATATATAAAGCTGAAGAGTTTATTTGTTTGTGCGCGCTAATCTCAGGAACTACTGTTTCGAATTGGAGTTTTTTCTTGTGTTAGTTAGCCTATTTATCTAAAAGAATTAACGGGACGTGATGTGACGGGCCGGGCTGTAACGGGACGGGATGAGAAAAGCAGTATAGAGGTCGGTAGTCACGTTGAGTTTAAATATAAAACAGTACACTATATAATAATATAATTCTGATCTGGACTGGACTAAAAACTATCTGCACACGGGCGAAGCCAGGCCCGACCGCTAGTACAGGAATAAAGGACCGAAAATAGATAAGATGTTGCTGAGTTTCGTATAGCTTCCCAACCAAATAAATCAGAATCAACTACTTCAAATTGTTTTATGTGAGGTTATGGCATTAGAAACGACAAAAAATAAAAAAAATGTCAAGTCTAAATAAGTGTGCATGCTCAGTAAGAAGACAACTCAATTAGCTGGACCTGTGTAATGAAACTCACGCCTCCCACAGGCACAAACAATTTAACAAGTTTAAATATCTGCGGCTGCCCACAGGCTGTTTGTGATGTGTCCACGATCTACCACACGCGGGAAAGCTAATAAAAAGATTTGGATGAGCCGGTGTTTATTCGCATTTTTAGATACAAGCGGCAGCCTCCGCCTGTATCGCGGTCCATTATAATTATTATTATTCCTTTCTGTCTTGAGTTAAAGGGTAACTTGTGCCTCCCACATTTTTTCTTTATTTCCTTTCCAAGATGTCACAGTGAGTGGGCGAATCACCCTACCGGTAAAAAAATTCAGTCATAGGCAACTCATGTGAGATTTTTAAAAGTAAAGTCTCGACATAATGAAATTACCGACCTAGGAATCGGACCAACACCACAATGCTTCTGCTACAAGACAAATGCTCATAGATACTGTCACTACACCAATAAAACGACTTACAAGAATTCATTTAGGGATCGGTAGATGTGAGACCACAGTTTCTGATCATCAAAACAAAAGTCCTATATATTTTTAATGTGGATTCAGAGCTAAAGTTCTAATAAATGTTAACTAAACTATCCTCCAGTATTTGTGCACATGTTTCTCTAGTCCGTATTTTTACATCTACCCTACATTTGCATTCGTTGTTTTAGTGCTACAGTGGAAATATTAGCAATCCCCGCCGGGTTAAAAGGTATTATTTACGGCGTGACACCGCGTCACTCCAGCGCGTGTGAAATACGAATAAAACTAGATATGACAGACGCTGTTTTGGTGACAGCTCGAGTATTAGCTAAGTTATTATTTCATTTATATGAAATTTGGTTGCATTTAAATGGCTTTTATTTATAACTTTTGCATACAAATAATTCTTAAAGTCACAGACATCATCAGTGTAATATGTCGATCCATTTTTATGTTTCAATAAACAGAAATAAAAGAAATAATTGTATGGTGTATATATTTCTGTATCTGTATCGGTATCAGCTCGTATACGGCCCGTTGCAGAGCATGGGCTTCCTCCACAATCGAAAACACGATTGAGAAGGGTTAGGCCATATGGTCCACCACGCTGACCTAGTGCAGGTTGGCGGTCTTTACATACCGTAGGATATTTTTATTATAAATCGCAACGGCATGTAGATTTCCTCACGATATTTTCCTTCACCGTTATAGTGCGAGCAGATTGACTATCAATACATACATAACTCCGAAAAGTCAGAGGTGCGGCCTGGGATTTGAACCCGCGACACCATGAACATGTTGGCAGTGGCGTCTGCTCCTTTACCAACAGACCACTATGCACACATATATTTAGAGAGAGACATGTAGCTTATTGAAATATTAAAAATCATGTTCATATATTAATGGTAGCTTTCTTAATACAACACCAATAGTCACACACTGACCTAGCTCTCTCTACATTAAGATCAATTAAGTCTTGGGTCATGGGTATCAGAAGCTACGAGAGACTTTTCAGTCTCACAAACGCCCAGACCCAGGACAAATACTTGTTTGACTCACAAACGTTTGTCTCGGTGCGGGGATCGAACCCGCGGGCTCTCGTTTCCCAGGCGGTGACTAACCAACTGCGCCACGAAGGCTGTCTTACCGTATCGTATCTCAACTACTAGCCAAATAGAGACCCATTCACGTAGTCATAATTGAAATAACCATTGTAGCTAGATCTTTACGTTGTAAAATACTTTATTGACATTGAACAATCGCGCGTAATTAATAACTATATATTTAAATTGACCGCGTCTCTACCAATATTTGCAGCGTGTATTTATAATATATTGTTAATTCCGACGATGTACATTAATTGCACTCATTACTTGCTACATTTACCATCATTATAAACATTATGATTTCACATTAAAATTGTACTGTACTGTATCAGCCCAGATACGTCCCACTGCAAGCTACGAGCCATCTCTACAATCGAGAGTATGATTGAGAGAGGTTAGGCCATATAGTCCACGACGCTGGCTTAGTGCGGGTTGGCGGACTTTATATACCGTAGAAATACTTGCAAATCGCTATGGAGGTTTCCTCATGATGTTTTCTTTCACGGTTATAGTGCGTGGTGATTGACTATCAATACAAGTATACCCACGACTCCGAAAAGTCAGAGGTGTGCCCTGGGATTTTAACCCGCGACCACCGTGAAAAAGTTGGTAGCCGCGTCTGGTCAGTTTACCAACAGGCCACAACGCACATTTAAATTAAAAAGCATTAATTTATGTTGTAATTTAATATTTCATTACAGAGTACGTTTTTGTTGCATTTATTATGACCTGCAGCGGACGATCATTTTCAGTTTCGATTAACAAAGTAAATTAAAACGTAATCAAATTATCATATTGGGATTTTTTAATAACCAACGAGAACAGACGACCTGGCGGGTCATAATAATATGATGGGAAAATGTTACACTCGTTATATCAAGGCTTATGCTATAAGTAGAGCCGAACAAATAAATGATAACTGTAATATACTTCAGATTTGTGCTCAATGGTGAGGTATTGGGAAGGCCTTTGCTGAAGAATGAGCTGATGATGATAAAAACTATGCCTTACACACGTATGTTAAGAAAAACATCAATAATCCATCGTACAGGAACTAATTGTTTTCGGGTTATTGCAATGAATTCCACTGCGAAATCGAGTTTGACGGTAGAACAGTAAATAGTAAAACTAAATTAATTGTTGTAACTCCAAAGCAGTGCGACCATGCAATGTAAAATATACTGTCCGAACTCGTCCCACCATTAAGGCTGTTTACGTTGAAAACTCAACTGTAAATTGACAAATATGAGTTGAAATGTCATTGAAACAAAGTTTTGCGGATTATGTCCATGAAAGTTGACAGGGGCAGCGCATGGCAAAGTTTGAGTGGACTAACCTCCCGTGACCGTGAATACGCAATATATTAATTTAAGAGAATTAAAACATGGCCATTATTACATAATGTAGTATAAACTTTCTTCATTTGATCATTCAACCCATAAAATCATATCATGGATATTTTTCTTTAATGTATTGTAAGACGATGATATCCAGCGACGTCCAGTAGACGCTGTGGATTTTTTTGAGGAAAGCCTACATTCAGCAGTAGCTTTCCTAATACTGAATTTAACGAAAAAAAAAAATCATCTTGTTAAACTTTCACAAGGCTTCGTGAAATTAGTTTTATCCCCGTCACATTTAGGTCTCCCGCCGCCACTGGTAGTTGATGAGAAAGTCTGAAATGTGAGCCGAATCTCCTCCCCCACCCTCCTCCCTACCCTTGCACTTCCCCGCGCGAAACTAACGTTTATAGTTTTCTATATCCGTTTGGAAACTAGCCGGAATATTGTCCGCAAAGCCGGGTACTACGAGGTTATGGTCGCGCTACAACTGTGTTATATTTGTGCTGAAAACTTAAAACGTTACTCTTTGGAATATCTGTATTGTTAAAACGGGACGGTAGAATTAAACTATACGGTATTTTGTGCCCGGCATTAGTGGACAAAGAAGCAAAATAGGTGTGATTTTCTGGTGTAGTTTCTAAATAAATTGTCTCGGTTTCGGGCTTGCGTTTCTACATCCATTTTCCGATTGCGTATAGATTGTCCTGATTGTTTTTCATCTTCCATGCGCATTATTGTGTCGATACATATGTCAGGCTGGATGGTCCATTTTAACTTCACTAAACTTACTATTAATTGCATTGCAATCACTTTCTCGTGTTAGTATAAAAATACCTAATTTGACATCCTGCTGCTGTAGACGATTATAATACCCAGCGACCTAAAAAACTTTTATAAAGCTTCCAACTAATTAAAAACTTACAATTTTATATTAAACTTACTTCCTGAAAGTAAGGCAGGCCCTTGTTAAAAGTCTAGTTTACTAAAACACTGTTTTATTTAAACACTACAGTGGAAAAATAAGTCTATTAAAAGTGTATTCAATCTTTGTTTAGTTTTGATTTATTTTTATTTATAGTTTGGCATACCTGGTTTGACTAGTTGTAAGAATATTTTTCTTTCTTATATTTCTCATTTCTAATTGAATACTTTGTAAAATTGATATTCAACAAGTTTTAAATTGGAATTTGAAAGATTTACATCTTTATATACTAACAGAAAGCAGTACTTAAAAAAGTTATTATAAGGACTTTAGTAATATAGACTTTAATTAAGCATTAATAAAGTTGTGAATGTACTGAGTTAAAAAACAACTTTAATTACATTCTCCAATACGAGGAAAATTTTATAGACTAATGCCTTACAAATAAATCATATTATACGTTCACATAAATGAAGTAGAACATTTCATTCTGTACTGACTCGGATAATCTTAATTAAAACTTACTTGCACCTTTGAAAGTTTGTATTTCTGCGCGACTGCTTCCAAAGGAGTTGGATTTATTTTATTAACTCTATAGATCATTATTTTAAAACTATTTTACATTTATATGATAAATGCAATTCCAATTTAAATGTAAATATCTGTTGCATAAGCACCATCTGTGTCTGACATCACAAAAACTTAATCTAAAAATTGTACAAAAATATTTTGTAAAAATGTTCCCCACTAAAGCTATAGAGATAATTTAAATATTTTGTACAAAAAGTTGTCGTCGCTCGGGGCATTTTTATAGACAATCATACTTTATGAAAGAGGAATAAATAGTTTTAAAAAGTGAACATTTAAAAATATATATAAAATACACGATATAGTAAATATAATGCTCCTGACGGGAAGTACAATGTACACAAGGCAGAACATCCGGCGATAACAGGATATGACCATCTCTCGCCGTTTTCGGTTGGACATAATTAACTATGCCGATTTAATCGAAACCACATTCAGAACCGAATTTGCATATCCGTTTCACCTATTAAGCTGAACCCGAAACACGACACTCTTGCGTCTGTCATGGCGAGTTTCCCAACGTTGTGCAAGCCATAATGGTAGTTGTCTGGAGAGATTCCAGTACCACATCACCGACAAATAATTTTCATAACGTTTTCACCTACACGAACTCCTCGGCTGAATACAGGCCTTTCCCAAGTTTCTCCAAAGCAATCTGGATTTAAAGTTGCTTGCATCTTAATTATGAATAGAAATTCCCAAAATAAATACAAATTAATAATATATATTTACAAGAATATCCTCACTTATTCAGCAAAGCAATGTCTTATATTAAAATCCAACTTCAAGCGTTCCCCATTTACAATATTAATTGATCGCCACCGTGTGGTATTTATCATAACAGGTCAAACGGCGGCTGGCTTGAGGACATTTAAACCAAGCGACCTGGAAAATAAGGCTGAATGATCTATAAAACGGGCGGGAGACGGCGCTCCCAATCAGGCCGAGAGAGCCGGGGGGAGGGGGGTAGAAGGAAGGGGAGCAGGGGGGGCGGAATCTAATCAATCAGAGTTGGAGCACCAGCAGCTGATATTGCAACTAAGCTCCTGGTAATCGATTATTTTATGTGTATTATGAACATGAGGTGTTCGGTGCATGTGTGCTAGCGTTGCGAGGATGTGGCGGAGGCCTTTACGGGATATTTTTACTGTTAATATCTTAGCGAGATTGTTTTTTATAACTACTTTTGTAGACGATATTAAATGTATCATGAGACAATAAATCACTCTGTTATAGTATTAAATTAAAAAAAACAACGAACATATCTATTTCAAAAAATAAAATCTATTTAATTGTACTTATAACCGTTGATTAACTTTCTTATTGACTTGACTGCCCAACAAATCATAATATATATTGAATACGGGCCGCCAAGTGTTTTCTTTTTATAGGACTAAATGACAAGCATCAGCTTTCAATCAAAGAAAGAATAATCAAAATGGGACCACCCAGTTCAGAGATATGAGGTAACAAACATAAAAAAACATACAGTCAAATTGAGTGCCTTCTCCTTTTTTGAAGTCGGTTAAAGAACGCCTGAATGCCAAAAACAGTTGCTGGGTCGGCCACCACTTGTCAAAATCTTGCGTTAATCAACAAAAAGAATTTTAAGTATAATAAGAATGTCTTCGTTTTATTTAGTTCGCTTTAATAAAATAATTCGTTATAATAACCGTCTTTCGCAAATCCGCTTCCATCTATAATATTATGAGTCTTTATTGGCAACATTAATTTCATAATATAACCAATAAATTATGTAGGAAATTAGCCCAAATACAAACCTATTATAATACTTGTAGCGTGGGCTCAGTGGAAGCTGAATGCAGAGTTTGCAATATATCGAAGTATTCTTTTGTTATGTAACACTACATACGTGTTACATGACATCTCGTGCAGGTGTGACGTGTGCAGTGTGATCGCACAAAAACATTTGATTTTATCAGCGAGTAAATATAGTAAAACATGAAACTTGTGTTGAGGTGTCTCGAGACTGAAAAGACTGACATAGTTATAGGGATATAATTTTGGAGTAGAAAGTAGGTCTGTGAAGTATATATTTATCCATTTGATATCAGCCCATATACGTCCCACTGCAGGACACGGGCCTCCTCTACAATTGAGAGTACAATTCATTTGATTACTGATGTAATAATATTCGCAAAAAATATTTATACAATAAATAACGACAGATTTTTCTCCTGGGTAATTTCCTACCACTCTCCATTGGCCAAATACACCAACATTTTAAATAAATATTTCTGGGATATCTAATTGTTGCTAGCTCTACCACCGAGTACTGTTAACTAGTACAGTTAAGATCCTTACGCTTAGACTAGCACTCATTATGGCTAAATCAGTCTGGCAATGGATATAAGCCGCTCGTGGCTCACTGAGCGTGGCTTCCAATATCTAGTAATTAACAGGTACGTTTTATTAAATTATCGAAACTGAACCCACTTATGATCTATAATACGGATAGTAGACGTATAGTAATAAATAAATGTGCTCATGTTATGCTTTTTGACATCAAAATACCACATACAACTTGTAGAGTAAGTATCAGAGACTACGAGAGACTTGACTACGAGGTGTAACAGCACCCATACTTTAAACAAATAGGAGTATGTGAGACAGACATAATTTAAAAAACATGATAGCAAGCATAATGCGGTCTACGGCCGAGCTCACGGCCTCTTCGTATTATTTAAAACAAAGCATTGCATTAACCGGTAAAATCGTTTCTTCTTGTATTACACGTATTCACGGGCGGCGATGTAATACTCGTATATGGTGTGGGTGGTATAATGGTTTATATTCTATTCCATAAAAAAACTTGTTCTTAGTGACTACCTAAAACTGTGGAAGCAATATAATATATATATGTACTGAGTACCGTTCTCTAAGGTCTCCGGGATATTTGCGAGCGTTCCGCGCACACAATAATTCCCGTCCGAATGATATCGTTAGTATGAAGTGTTATTGCCACTATGTTGCGTGAATTCAGCGCGATGTATTATTATGGCGGCCGTTCGGATGTATTGCGATTAGCCGCGCCTGATGGAGCTCCTGATTGGCCTCTCAGGTGGAAGGCGTCGTGCTTCTGCTCCTAATGGCTGTTTTGCGCACCTTAGTTGGTTGAATGTGGTAGATTGCTATTGATGAGGTTTAGTGGACCCCGCTTCGAGTCGGTAAAACCTGCTAAGGAAGTTTTAGGTTTGTGATGTGTAAAATTCATTTTGTAGTCCACAAAACATGTTTTTCACACGATAGATAAAGAACGACGCAAATGTGTAATGTGAACGGTTATATGACATGATATGAATTAACTAATTATTCACAAACTTATAAAAATTAATAAATATAGATATATATTTCAAATATTCATTAAATATTTGTGTATATTATAAAGTATTTAGAAACTTTCTATCTAGATTTCAATCATGCTGAATCCAAAAATAAAATATCCATGATGAATGTGTTTTAAATGTAGCTAAATTTCGTCGTCAATAGTTATAAAGTTGTCAAAACTCTTCAACATTCTCTAAATGGACTAGAAATCGTATAAATGATCCAATTCTCGTAAGCGTTGAATTTAACAAAGGCTATTGTAATTTAATGATTATACTTTCTAAGCTACTATGAATAGCAAGTTAATAATTCTATGAATAATTCGACCTTATCGTCTTTCGTATCATAACTCACACGCGAGGATTTCAACAACTTTGCAAAAGACACGTTAGATATACCACTATTAATAAAGGGATAGCTTTAATTAAAACGTCACCAACTGTTACGATTATCTCACCATAAGAAATGCTAATTACATAACATACATACATACATAACCACACGCCTTTTTCCCAGAAGGGGTAGGCAGAGGTGCTACTAGAACACCCACGTTTCGCCTTGTATATTCCGTCCCACGATGTGATAGGGGGCGAGCCTATCGCCATATCGGGCACAAATTCCTGACTCCGGGCTAATAATGAATAGAAAAATCCAATATCACTTTGCCCGACCCGGGATTCGAACCCGAGACCTCAGCTTTGCAATCATACCGTAGTACCACTACGCCACCGAGGCAGTCTGGAAAAGTCGAGTCAGTCGAGGAAATGCTAATTAAACATGTAAATTATTGTGAGGTTTGAGGCCACACGCGCGGAGAACTGATGGGCGATGGGGCCAAAAAGTTCTCGAATAGAGGCCACGTAGCGGAAAGCGCAGCGTAGGACGTCCACCCACAAGGTGGTCAGACAATCTGGTAAAGGTCGTGGGACGTAGCTGGATGCAGGCTGCCTCCAAAAGGTCGCTGTGGAAATCATTGGGGGAGGCTTATGTTCAGCAGTGGACTTCCTTTGGCTGATGGATGCATGAAACATGTAAATCACTAATCAACACCAACTGGTCCAGTTGGCGCATAATACAGACAGTGACAAGTCAACGATACGAATTGTATGTCAAACAAACTAGTTTGTGTGAGTTAATTAACTTGAAAAATCTCGTATGATTAGCCTGGGGCTATGTGTAAAAGAAATCCCATATGAGCTTAGATAGTAGTAAAAATTATAGCTAAATAAAGTGACTTCATTTTTAAACAGAATTAAATCACAAATCAGAGCCTACTTCAGACCTCACAAAACAAAGCGGCCCAGCGTAATAGATATTAATGTCAAGTCCACACAGTGTAACACCGTGTCAAAAAAGGTAACAACCTTTGAAATAATGAAGGCAATCAACAAGGGCCGCTTTAATAAAAATAATTTAATGGCCGGCTGGATGCTAATTTATATTGTCGTTGCTCTGACAGCCGTGATGTATGGCGCTACAACAAATATTTTAAATTAACAACACACGTTTGTAACGGGACGGCCAATTATTCATTATATTTCACTTGGGACGAGGAAGGAATGAACAAGGCGAGATTGGAAGCAGTCGATTGGTACTTGCCATTTCTTTTTGGAATGCCACTAAATGTCGACTGCGATTTCGGCGTGTCCAATACTAGTTGGAAAAGGTAAATAAAACCCTCTCAGAGCGACTGAAGCGCCGCGCTGTGCTCAGTTATTGATGTCTGCTCGACAGCCGTTACTCAACTACATATCAATGTGAGTTCCCATCCGGCTGTCTTTATATTTTGATAATTATTTCATTTTGAACACTGATGGTGGGATTCATATTTATCAGGATAGAGATAATTGTACTCAATGGTCTAAAAACCATGATGGTGACCCATGCAAATGAGTCTCGTTTCATGTTTTACTTGTATATATCTCGTTTCCTACACGGCGGCATGATTGTTATAATTAGCTTAAACTATTCATGATATTTTTGTTTCATAGCCTATGTATTTTTTCAGGTATATAAGCTATAGCACTGTAAAGTTCCATTAAATTCCATTCCATCCATTAAAAGATTCAATAGTTTTTGCGTGAAAGAGTAACAATGATCCCTACTTACAAACTCACGTATCAGTAGTATTTAAAACATAACGTTGCAGAAAGGTTTCATATTGAAGTATTGTTATTTGTTGCACGCTGCGATATAATGAAGAGGCCACAAAGTTAGCGGAGTTACCTTGTATTCCGTCGCTAACTCGACACTCGCTCGCCATTTATTTGTTTGTTTAGATTGTTATATGCACGTAATACACGAATCGGGAGCAGGTATTATGCCTTTGAATGACGACTATCGTCTCTCATAGCGATTATAACGCTGCACTTACTATCAAGAACCTTATAGTCACTGTATTCTACAATTATAAAAAAACTGTATCACTCTAGTATAGAAATTGCAGAGAAAAATATTAACAACTGTACTACAATCGGGCGGATTAATAATAGGAACACTATCTACAAGATCTGTATCAACATATACGTGTCACTGCAGGCCCAGACCTCTGCAGTCGCGGGTATGATCGACAAGTAACTCAACCGATATTCAAATGTAATTAAAATATTTGCGAATAGGGATAACTCGCTTATTCGGTAAATCAGAATCCTGTGACCTATCGTTGAGAGACATCATAGTCGCATGCACCGACGAATTAATGTAATGTAATTTTTGGTGTAGTAGATCGTTTTAATCAAATTATTCATCAAAATAACCACGAATAAGTATAGAAGTAAGAGAAAAAGGCAGTAAA
Source organism: Theretra japonica (assembly GCA_033459515.1). NCBI lineage: Eukaryota > Metazoa > Arthropoda > Insecta > Lepidoptera > Sphingidae > Theretra > Theretra japonica. The sequence continues at coordinate 13,298,082 of CM065947.1, forward strand.
ATAGAATTTAAATAGGTATGCAAAAAGGTTGTTTTAAATTTATATGTATTGGATATTACTCATCGAATAGTACAAGTGTGTGAACATCAATTGGAACATTACATCACACGCGAGCCGTGTGGATACACATTCAAATGTTCACTGGTTGCATTAGTGATGGTAGTTTCACGCTCTCAATACATCGTTTGAAATCCTAATATAATTGTGATTGATTTATTATCTGTGAGTATAATCCGTGCTAATATTATAAACGCGATTTTGAGTTTGTTACGCTTCAACTATTCAATCGATCATTATGAAATTTCGCTTATACGAGTACGTTGCAGTACTGTATCAGCCCATACACGTCCCACTGTACGGGCACAAGCCTCCTCTACAATAGAGTACGATTGAGAGGAGTTAGGCCATATAGTCCACCACACTGGCCTAGTGTGGGTTGGCGGAATTTACTTAACATGGAAATTCTTGCACCGTTATAGTGCGGGGTAATTAACTATCAATACACATAATATGACTTCGAGAAGTGGGAGGTTTGCCCTGGGATTTGAACCAGCGACCACCGGGAACATATTGGCAGCCGCCTCTGGTCCGTTTACCAACAGGTCACAACGCCTGCCACCACGTTGCCGTAACACAGATAAAATGTACTGTTTCCAATTATTTAAAGTTATTGAAATAAAACACGGACTGACCGCCCCGTCACTAAGAAAGCTGTTAAGTAATCGAAATGTCGTGAATTGAAAAAAAATAAAAATAAAATCAAATTGGCGATAAAATTCGTAAGAATTCGTTTTATTTTAATGTGTAACATTCGCATTAATCTAAGAAACCATTATGATTTGAACGACTTTTGAAATCAGTTCGAGGGGAGGAGCAAAACATTCGATAACTAAAATAGGTATTAAAACTGTTTATGAATAAGACCGTGAATTACCGAAATGATAAAACGAAAAGAAGCATCTCAAGACTCCAACAACTAACGTGATAACGCCATTAATTATTTAAAGTAGTCGATAGTAAAGTTGCATAGTAGGGCGCTCGCAGAACTCCGGAGTTCACCCCGTGCGATAAGGGATGACCGGGCGCGCTCCTAATTAAACGAGAATACATAATTAACTTTTAGCATTCCTTGGATCCGTTCATAAAACGCTTGTTTTGATTTCTCAAATGGTTTTACTTTAATGCACTTGTAAGAGGTTGACAATATGACATCAGTATTTTGAAACTTGTATTCCAGTTGATCTGATTATCACTTATTAACCTTATTTTATCGCTATTATATTTAAAACTCTTTTAAGCCGTTGAGGTAACTAATAGTGAGGTGTCCTTTTGTGGCATTGACATCTATTTAAATGAATTTGTCTAGAATCACCAAATTAAGTGAGAAGGAGCTTAAAACTGATGATCTTTAAATAACCAAGGTTGATGGATGCCCAATACTCCTTTCCTCTTCCCATTCTATTTTCTTCCCGCTCCCCTCCCTATTGGGCTAGTAACACATCCGTGATCCACCTTTGTGGATGCTTATGGGCGGCAGTGATCACTCACCATCAGGTGACCTGTTTGCTCGTTTGTCAGACCTATGCAATAAAAAAAAGTTGTTTCAAATACTAGTATTACTTCTCTGCCAATTCTTTAGATGTGTGCAATGCTCCTACGTTTTCCTAAGTGCTGAGGATACTTATCGTCTCCACTACAACCTTCAGCTACAAACACCCTACTATTTAATAATTTTTTCCCCCAAGTATTTCCATAGCGACTTGTTTCATGCGACTTGCATCACCGCCTGTAAACTTATTAGATCATTTATTCACCTTGTGGAAGGGCGTTTGACACGTGTTGGATACCATTATGTAATTACTAGTTATGTGGTATCAGGGCCCTCCATGACAACAGATGACAATATTTATTTTCTGTAACATACGTAAACGATAACAAAGCAATTGTTTTTGTATACAGTTAACTAATCTGATTGATGGGTTTTTGTCAATAAAAGTTCATATGATACATGTTATTATTCAATAGCAATAATATTGTTTCAACAGACAAAGCAGTTGCTTGTTTACTTGAAAAAAACTACACGGTAACTTTTCCTGCTTTAATCAACATTAGCCACAAACCCACACTAACTTATAAAACTTTTGAAGATTCAAAACCACCAACCTGTTACAAAAAGCCACCTTAAAAATAATGTTACAAAACTTCAGCCAATTTAAAACATTCAACCTAATACTTCAATACTAAAGTCGCCTAAAAATGCTCATCGACCTGAATCAACCCAGCTAGATGAAACAAGCCATGGTTTTGCAAACAGCACTCCGGCATGGGTGTTATAGTTCCCAAATACGAATTTACATAAAGCGGTGGCAATAATTAGCAACTGGGTCACACAGGGTCGCAAATTGTGACGGTGACGGAGAATTTTTGGTGGAAATTCGGTGAACGAGTTGTGAAACTCATTGCGAACAGTGTATTAGCAGACGAAAGTTATAACCACTAAATGGAAAATGCATTCGGTGTAACCATGAGAAATGATGTGTGCAGAATTATGACACTTAATAAAATAACGCTTAATATCTTTAAAGGGGTAGTTGTAACAATAAAGCCATCCAGAGTACACCAAGCTTATTTCCATCGAAAATAGAATAAGAAATGAACTTGTCGCCATGCTTGGGCACAATTTCCAGCTACGTTCAAATCATATGAGTTTTTTCGGACCAAAAACTCAAGTCGGTTGGCCGGGAACTCGGTCAGACAATCCACTTTATATAAGTGGATTTCCTAACCTGGGGTTCGAAAACAAGACCTCACGGGCAGCAGCCTATAATGCAAGGTACGACAAAATTGCTTTGTTTATTAGATATGTCAACTAACATTTAGGTTTTAATATTCTTTCACTGTTTCGGTGAAGGAAAACATCGTGAGGAAACCTGCATACTATAGCGATTTATAATTTCTACGGTATGTAAAGTCCGCCAACCCGCACTAGACCAGCGTGGTGGACTACATGGTCTAACCTCTCTCAATCGTACTCTCGATTGTAGAGGAGGCCCGCGCTCTGCAGTGTGATGTATATGGGCTGACACAGAAAATCTGTTTTTTGTTCATTCGAAAAATTATGATAAAATAATTATGTAAACGAAGGGTGAAGTATAATATTTTCTTCTTTTTAAAAAGAGTTGGATGTCGGTATATCTGTAACTCATATGCACATATCTGTATCGTGTGGATCCGAATTTGATTCCCATTTCTAATTTGCATGGGTCGTGGAACCCTTCGCAGCTGAAGTGTGTCACGCAGTCCTCAGCGTTTTTTCCAGCTTCTAACAAATAAACGGGCCAATAAAGCGGCGGGTCCCGGTCACTCATGAAAGTTAATGAGTGTTATTCTATCGCCTTGCTAATGTCCGGCGCCTTAATATATGTCTTGACTACGGCCGACTGCTGGGGGACGCTTTTGTCACGTCTATTTTTATTTTGTAGTTCAAATTTCAGTGTTGGTGCATGGTGGTCTGATGTTACTCGAACCGATTTGCCAGCCGGTAGTCGCTGGTGCCAATCTCAGACACCTTTGATTTTTCGGAGTCATATGAATACTGATAGATTTTTTATAAGATTGCAAATTATGTATGAACTCCGTTAGTCCGCAATAGACCAGCGTGGTGGACAATATTGCAAGCCCTTTAAATCGACATCTAAATGATAGAGGAGCCTCATAGTCAGCACAGAGCAAAAATATCGGCTGATAAAGTATAATCTAAGCACATATAATTTATTTTGCACGGCGAGTAATCGAGTCGTTTAGCGAGATAGTTAAGTTGCGTTGGGTTTTAAACATTTGTTATTTGACTCGTAATGTGTTTAGAATTTGAGCGGCCTTTGGGCTTCATCGGTGTGTGAAATAGTCGGCTCGGGTCTAAGTAATTATCGCAGTTTTAAAACAATGTTTACTTTGTTCGTAGTTATTTCGAGTACAGTCATCAGTGGTATGACTATTGTCTACATTTTATATTTAAACGATAAAGTGTGCATACTTATGTTTATTTATAAATACGTATTTTTTATTATTTTGATAACTCAACTTTTATAACATACTTTTGTTTCAAAACTATAGAAAACACACATACTAGTGACAACATGCGCTCTTTTTTAAAATATCTACAAAAACCGTAGTGTTAAAAATACCATTTTTGCGTTGACATTTTACCTGCGTGCCAAACTCGCAATGCAAAAAATACTGTTCATAAATAAACCAGTTAACTGGATGAGCGGACCGCAGCCCCGGCCAAGTCGTGTCTCATATTAACACCATGTGGATAGTTAACTAGTTCGAAAATCTAATAAAAATCCCGAGCCAGCACGTTCGCGAACGATCCATACGCAATCAAACCGAGTAATCCTCGCCCAATAGGTCGTCACACAAAACTGATAGAGGCATGGCGGGATTATCCAAAGCTCCATCGTAGCTAGACCCGTACTCCCACCAGTTTATAGTGAGGCAAAGGGTCTACTTACGTTGGCAGGTCGTTATAGGCGTAGAGTGAACAGGCCAGTAGCTGTGTGGTGCTTGTTCCATGAATCGATGTAATTATCATGCGAGATTGATTGGTGCAAATGTTTGGTTAAATGTTTGTTCCAGTGGCGTCTTATTGGCATTTGTCTGAGTGGATGGGTCTCAATAAAATGGTTTTTAAATAGAGCACGCATTAAACATCTTTGACTAGTCTAATGAGCGTCGTGTCTTTATTTTTTATTCGAAATAATTTTGGTTTTAATATGTTCTTTACCCTCAAAAGGACATCGGGTACAGTAATTAGATGTTATTTGTTAAAAACAAAACATTAACCCCAATTTTGTTTGGGTTAATGAATGTAAAATCCGTATATTTTAATGTACTTGCAAAAACATTATAATGTATTTGCTTTTATTCGACAACAGCGCCTCAAAGGTCTTTGTGACGTAGTTGTAAATCAACTGTTTAAATTAATTATATATTTCAACATAGTTTTTGTACAAGTATTCATAGTAATATAGCGGTAATGCTATAAAATAATTTAAGATTTGCCAAAATGATTTGCATTAAATCTGTTTTATGACCATTAAATGGAAAAGAACTGTATGGTAGTTTTATGCTATCAAAAAACTATGCCAATCTTGGGTATATAACTAACCCTATGTGTTAATGATATAGAACATGTCTTCGGTGTTTATAATATTACGTCCTAACGCCCAAGTTTTACCAGAAAACAGCCTTTACTCTCGATATAATTAAAATATCATTACACTAAAATATTTTAAACTATAATGTTAACAATAATTGTATATTAACAACCCTTCATTTTACCGACATAATTCCTACACATCTCTCTACCTACAATCTAACAGATAAAACGAAGGAAAACCGTCAATTAGGAAGTTGTCCGCTCACCACACACGCTTCCGCACAGAATTGGGCGGGCAAGTGCACGACAAAGTTTTTTACCCGGCGGAAATGACGGCGAGCTCATCGCCGCCACCTCGGCCACCGCAAGCGCTGCGGCTACCCGCTTCATCTGGCTCAAGTTTATCATGATTTTCCCTGTTAATCTTCACTCTTGTTTGTTCTGTTTCGGGATTGTGATGTTGTTTATGCGTGGTAGAGTTCTTGTGAGCTTTGGTGAGGGGAGGTTTGGTTTATGATAATGAATTAATATGTTGATCGTCAAACAGTTACGTATTTCATAATAGTATTAGAAGATATCTTGTATATAACTGTTTATACATTGACCCATAAAAATCCTAGCGTCGAAAACGAATTTACTGTACAGATAGAGATAGCTCGATGCCAATATACTAGTTAAGACGCTAGTTACCCCAGTATTTGTGGTAAAATGGAATTTGATTTCATTTTCCCAAAAATATTTCAAAGTTTATATTACTTACATATATATTTTTATATTTCTCAAGAATATAGGCATAATGACCAAAAATACTTTGATGTACAACTCCCCTCTTCAATCTTTCCCATGACTATGTGGAGTCGATACAACATTTTATTACGCATCTTGCAGAGGAGATTTGGCATACAACTTTACGACAGGCCACCAGACATCAACAGTTATAAAAATAATCTGATAAATTGTGGCGGCCGTCGTCAGATAACCGCCTCTAGTCTCCCAGGACAGCAAAAACTGACTACTCGAAGAGTCTAGGTATTTTGCTAGTACAATACTGTTTTTCATACAAAAATCACATAACAAATCGAAATGAAACCAAACCTAACAACTCAAGTTTCGACGCCAATGTTTAAAGATATTACAGTATGATATATTATTTTTAAACTTGTGTACTTTTAAGCTTATCTATATCATATTATGATATGATAATAATTAAGTCTATCGTCATAACACATAAAAAATGCAGTTCTGTACCACTTATATAAGATAACTCTAAATTAAAAACTTGGACAAAATAACTCGCCCGCTTTAGGAAACAAGTTCAAAACAATACATTTACGAGTACTATTTAAAATCCCAGACATAATATAGTCATTCATCGTTTACTACGCGTAACCGTCGGGTTAATAAGCCCGCCTAATTACCTTCGTTCATGCGCACATCACTTAAATGGATAAAACGGCATAAATCTCGCGACAGTGCCGGATGTACTGGCATATTCCGCATATCTGGGTCAATGTTATGTGCTTTTATGTGAGATGGTTCTTAAGCGGCTAACTTAAGATTAACTTGGAGCTCTTTGAAGGCTGTCCGTTTATAGACCAATGGGAGGCTTTATGATGTTCGTAAAATTTAAGATTGATGTTATAATTATTTTAAGGTTCATATTTTTGGCTTTAGCTTTATAGTAATTGATAAATAAAAGGGTCTTAATTTTTTGTTGAATTTATTTTTACTATTTGTAGGTTTTTTACAAGATGGAGGAAAAATTTCCTCACTAGTAAATTTCTTGTGCCTAAACATGATGTTTATTTAATTATTTATTTTATTAGATGCACCAACAGCCCTACATAATACTCGTAATACATATAAAGAGTACAACATATGTAGGTGTTGAAAGCTGATATGTGCGCCAGTTACGGAGGGAAACATCATTTACAAAATAAAGCATAGCAAGCACTTAAATACAAATGAAATCAAATTAAGATGTTCAAATACAACATTACATACAATATAAACCACATCATACAATGTAGATTGTAATTTCAAAGTTAGAAACTTTATCGAGAATTTCAGAGCCATTAACGTATAGATAATATTTCTATTACCTATTTGCATATTTTTATTGTACATTTTTTTTAAACTTCTGCATATAAAAGTATTTTACACGTGATTAATATAGTGAAACTGAAAATTACAAATTTATATTGTATCTGAATTGTAGATGTTCAAGTTAATTGTATTTTAAAATTTAGATCAACAACCCACAGCATGAGGGCAGTATTCCAATGCATGTTAAAAACTGACGGAAAGCTCCATAAATCATTTTAAGATTACTGTGGCCATCATTCAAGTTAAATGACACCAATTCACGGAGGAGTTAACTGGTTCGTTCATCACACAGTTACGACAGATCTTGCGGTATCATAAACTAGTAGCGATATTATCCATAAATCTATTGCTCGACTCTAGCACACCGCTCTACGACTCTACCGGCTCTAGCTAGAGCTCGGCATTTGACACCCGATAAACTAAATTGATAATTTCGTTTACGTAGACCGTTACGTTGTTTCGGTTTCATTTAGCGATAATACGCTGGAATGAGTTTATGCAATTTAGTGGAGGATGAATTGGTCACTTTGTGAGTTATGAAGCGGTTGATTTGAATTATTTTGTATTAATGGCGATATCTAATTGACGCAGAGGCGCAGTTGTACTAAGGTATGATTGCAAACCTGAAGTCTCGGGCTTGAATCCCGGGTCGGGCAAAGTTACATTGGATTTTTTTATTCATTATTAGTCCGGAGTCAGAAATTTGTGCACGATATGGCGATAGTCTCGCTACCTATTACATCGTGGGACGGAAAATACAAGGCAAAAATTTGGTGTCCTGGTTGCACCTCTGTCCACCCTTCTGTTATTTAAATTCCTTAGCCTTTTTATCACATCGAGCATTTTTTATAATTATGATACTGAGCAGGGGCCCTCTTTTAAATAAAGAGAAAGTGATAGAGATACACTTCATTGAAAATTTTACTGATTTGTACCATGATAACAATATGTATATATTTAACTATGCTACTTCTTAGCCTGGTTCAGACAACGCAGTGTAATCAACCCTCGTAGAATACCACTAAATTGTATTAGAATTAATGAGAGCCAGTGTAACGAGCTTATTTACGCGGTGCGAGGTGATTTTTTCTTCCCTCCCTGCAGCTCGCAATTACTCTCATATATTTATTCTCAAACTAGTTTCGAGAGGGGTGCCTAGGACGGAGGGCGATGCAAAGAGGACTGAATTATGGAGGGACATACGGGTGTAGCGTGTGGGGAGCATAAAGAATACAAAATTATGTATATTCGGTTTTAGGATATTTTTATGATAGAAAAAAGGAAATGTTCTTTAAAAATGTGGAGCTATTATTTTATAAAAATAACATCAATTTAATTTCAATGAGGGTCCATTCCCTTACTATGGAGGATGTCGAAGATTGGGCGAAATGGAGGAGAATGAGCCGGAAATCGACGTGGAGCGACAGCTTCGCTGTCGCCTTTCATTCCGTCAGTGAGGTTACCGGACGCCCAATACCCCTTCCTTCTTCCCATCCTTTTTGCTCCCCGCTCCTCTCCCAATTGGGGCGGCAACACATCCATTATCCAGATGGATGTTCATAGGCGGCAGTAATCACCATCAGGTGACCTGTTTGCTCGTTTGTCATAGCGATGCAATAAAAAAAACCTCTAATAAACATCCAAACATGTTCACTGGCTTCCGCCTTAATAAGACAAACTTTGTTGTATGTTTGCACCGTCGTTGTGTCCATGTCAAGGTGTGCAATACATCGTGTGGAGACAACTCAATTTAACGTGCAGTGCGCCGCGCCGGCCGCGTCGCGGGTGAATCCTGCGCTGCGCCCCTTCCTCGCACCCCCTCGCACCCCTTGATTCATATAAATAAGCCCTATTATACCCACCCAGACGCTCTGTGCAACCCGGCCCCAGTGTCTCCGTCATCCTGTCATTGCTCAAGGAGATTTTGATACAAAATTTTCTGCACTTTAAATAAATTTGAAAATTTAACTCGTGAAAATTTGAGGTTATATCTTATTCAAAGGATTTCATCTTCTTTAGTCAGATGATTGGGTTTTATAAGGTTTGCTTTCTAATTAAATTATAATTGGTAGGTGATCTAAAGAAACTAGGCATTCAGTACAATGCTTTGGCGTTAATTAAAATCGTCAATATTTTAGTGCATGATTTAAAAATATTTATATTAATATAATGACAATTGCATTATTCCGAATCCATCTATTAATGTTTTTTCTGAAGAAAATGCATCTGAGCCTCCGTACCAAACTTTGCAACATAGTTTGTAATTACCAATTAGTGAGAATAATATACTTTACCACGTAAAATATGCACGTACTTACAAAATTTCGCCTTCCAAAGCGGAGGGAAAATGGCGACATCTCATAAGTCCGCGTAAGAGGTTACAAATTAATAAAACAGAAAGGTTTTCGGAGGCGCTTTGAAAAAACTCTCAAGTTACTCGTACCTGCTGAAATGTGCTCAAGTATTCGCAATAAATACGAACTTACTCAACGAGTTTTGTTACTCAATCTTTTTGATGCTCGCACAAATTGTTTGAGTGCTCGGTGCCTACCCCGCGCGGCTCAACTTAGAGGCAGCCTAGGTAGAGTCCTTGATTCACATTAAATAACGGTTTTATTTAATTTCATAGAGTTGATTTTCGTAGTAGAGCAATAAGATGTTGGTAGAGAAAAACTGTTTATAGACAATTTAGAAGAAAAACATTTTTATAGACATTTTCAACTACTATGATACCTCGTTGATGTAGAGTGGATCTGTAGAAGAGCAAAAATGATCGACATGACCTAGAAATTTACCAATTACTTTTAATTCAAAGTAAATTAGGTCAACTATTTTAATTTTAAAAAAAGTATATTCTGGTATACCATATCCATGGTTATAATTTATTAATAAAAATGAATCTAATAACGTTAATAAGGATTTAAAAACATGAAACAAAAGTGTCATCCAAAAATGTGACGGCATACGTGTTCTTTCCGCGTGTTCACCCCTCGCCGAGTGATATATGCTGGGGTGGGGGCGCAAACTAAATCTGTCGAGTTAATTATATCTGCAGTCACGCGAGGGATGACACCGGACATAGAGTCATTTGATTTAACCCCGTGAGTGATATCACACGCTCCCCAAACCCAATCAATTAGTGTCGACAGGTGCAGTCGGATTGTTGTTATTTCATGTCTTGATGTATGTGTTAGTTCATTTTATAACTGATGGTTAAAGAATTTAATTTAGAAATGGTCATCCGGGTTTGATTAGGACACAAAACTCAATGTTATTGTTCCATACTACAGGTTGTTGATGATAGTTCGCTTTGATGGTAAATAATAAAACCGGGACGAGACGAGTATATTGATGTAGAAATATTTGCCATAAGAAATTAAACGACATTTTAGAAGGTCATAATAACCGCACTAAGCTGTCATGCTCAATGGCACAATAAAATAATTAAAGGTTCGTAATATTATTACTTTAATTCATAACGCTGAAACGGCAAATTCGAACATTTTATTCCTTGATTTTTGAATTCTTCTCTGTAAAGTTCATATAAAATTAAAGATCGTAGTACTAAACTAGTTCACACGTTAGACCAGCAACTGTGACGAGCTATTCAACAAATAGCCGATTGGCACACTAAGGCTCTCCCAGGAGCCATTGTAGTGATAAACTCCTCTCACAAACATACGGAATGTAAACTCGGTACTCATGCAGACCAACTTTACGCGTGCAAATTGCATATTCACTCGCTTTATTTTGGTTCACTGTTAAATATTCTAACGGGCGTTCTAATTTATCGGCCAAATTACATTTACGGGATACGTTCGTTTATTCATGGCGCCTGCAAAAATCATGGCGTAGATAACGCACTGTATTAATAATATTATGTTTATCAGCATTGGTGGTATTGTTAATTTATGGTGCGAACGGCAGTACCCATTTTGATGGCTCTATCTGCCTTTATCCCACAATCATGTAGGTTAAGAGCAACGGGAATCTATTCCATTTTGGTAAATAGATTTTTATGCAAAAATACCGAATCAATTTAGATTAAACTTTTAGATATTTTACATTATTCGTAAGAATAATACATAAGTTATAATTTAATGTAATATGCTTGATCACGCAACCAAATCTGCGGAAAAATGCCTGTAAAATTATTCATAAACGATAACAGTCACAAAATACTTGAATTAAATTCAGAGGATATCAAGTTGTACAATCGTTCCTTCAACGCTTAGGTTGATAATCGCAGTATTTGGAGGATACAAGGGCCCTCTATCTGGATCTGTTATCGGCTATGCTAACTTTACTAAGTTCAGTTTCAGACTTAGAGACTAGTTCATTTGGTCAAACAGTGCTTTTCATTAAATTTTCCATTTCATATAATTGAAAAATAACGTATTATTGTATTATGATACATTAAGAAGTTTAAATTCCATTGCCACGTTTGGATTTTTTGTACAATTGAGAGGAGTAAGAATACAAGACAATTCGCAATCTCAAGATACCTGCACTGATGTCAAACTTGCAATTTCTACTTTGGTACCCAGATTTCTGCCATGTAGCATTCGAAATTTCGAGACTTTTTGACCTCACATCTTATATAGAAAACGTAGCATTAAAATCACCCGGCTTTGTTATCAGCGCATGGAGGCTGAAATAAAATAAATAAAAGTAGTTGAAAACTAATAATGTCGTTCTCCCAAGTATAGAGTTTCTATTGCTAACCCAATCCAATACAGCAGTAATTGTACACTCGGAATTTCAGATGCAAAACATACACTAGTAAAATATACGAGTATTGTGCCCGACGCGGAGGCGCGAAGAGGTCTTTGTAGTGACAAAATTGAATTTAATCCGTGTTAGTCGGCCGAGAGGACGGGAGGGATCGGGAGGGATTCGGGAGGATTCGTGGATGCATTCCGACTACACGTCCCGAGACATGTCGTGGTAGTAAATCAAGTCGCAGTTTTATGTTTAAATTCTTCATGTTTTAATTAATGGCCAGTCGCAAGGGATATGTAATCGAGACTACACATGCTTTGATAATGGTATTTTGTGCCGTAAGTAAATTCAAAACATTGACGTTCACTTTCTATGCATGTAGATGTGTAAGAAGTTAGGTTTGGTAATATTAATATATCCATTAAAAAAGAAAAAAATATTTTAAACATTTCTCTGTGTATGTACATTTTTTACCGTATTATGTACCTTTTTTAATTAACTTGTGATAACAAAAATACATCTAGAGTTCAGAAGACAGAAACGAAGTTCATAAAATCTAGATACCATAATAAATAAAATTACCTTTAATTATTTTGTCTACTATATTTTGTTATTCAACTATACATTGCTCTACTGTAGAGCTCTATACTACGCCAATCCGCGTGCACGACCGCCGGCGAGGTCGCTACAACGCTACAGTGGTAGAGCGCCGACACGCTGCTACGCCGCCGCTCGGCTGCCTCCACGGAATTCGCAGGCTACGAGCTGCTACGTTCTTTCACTACACGCCCTACGTACTGCATCGGCAGCGCATTGAATTTTAATACTTGATGCATGTTCAATCATGGCGAGCTTCTATTTCACTCCTATTGGGATCGATGTGAAATTGATAGTGTACTGACAATTTATTCACGGTACCACGATGCGACTGATATGATACTGACTGATATGATGCGACCATATGATGTGACTGTGAATGTCTATTTAAAGAGCAATTACCTTTCTCAAACCTTTAAATTGAAAATCAAAGCGCTCAGTCCTGTTTCATTCCAGTTAGATCATTTTGGTCTAAGTAAATAAGAATAATATGATTTGTCGTTTGATTTAAAGCTAACCAAGTAGATATTAAACTTAAATAACTATTTCTTGTTAGTGATGCAAAACATGAATAAAAGGTATAAAAATTACTAGTAGAATTAAGCCCATCTACGTATTTTAATTAACCCTAAATATTGTTTGTACACAAACTGCAAGAGTATCCGTGCGAGCAGGTGCCATCTGACCGTTAATGTCGGTAACTTGTAGTTATTAATAGAGTCTCCTTGCAGCCAAATTAAATCTACACCGCGCTAGGCTTCGATAATTTGTAACTGAGCGCAGGAATTTGAAGGTTCAGAATTGATTTATTTGCTTTTACAGAACTAAAGCTTCTGGAAGATTTACTTTCACTCTTGCTGTTGTTTAATCTGATATTAACATTTTAAACTAACTTTAATAACTTAAGGATTATCTCTTGATAGGTAAAATACTGTGTTTATTCATGGAAATACATTCAGAATTGATAAATATGCAGCATAATTAAATTTGTTCCGTCTATGATCTCTTTGTAAATGTGTTGCCAAACTTCGTGGATAGAAGGTAGGTTTTGCAGGCTTCTCTCTTAGTCTATTACATGACATGACGACAAATCTGTGTGTAGTATCATCTCGATTGAGTTATCCGGTTATAATTAAAACTGGCACCAACTTCCTACTATCCCAAACATTAAGAAGAATCATTCGGCAAAGTAATCCGCGAAACTTGTTACTTAAAATAACTATTTAAACAGCGAAGTAAACAAAGTTACCGGAGGCAAGGAAGCAGTAAACAGACATGACGTCACGCGACGCAGCGCCGCGCCGTAAGTAAATGTTTGATTGTGTCCTAATGACGCTCATTGCGCCCGAACAATCCGTTAAGTAGTCATCAAGACTTTGCCGGCATTATTCCGACACAACAATGGCTTTAGTTCGCGGCGCCTTTGTGTGGGCGTGTGGTAGAGCGTGGTAGAGCGGCGCGCGCGACTCTACCTCGCCTCGCGCTAATTACGTTTAGAATTACATCCACGTATGTGAAATTAACTCTTTACACAATTGTCTAAGAGTTCTGAGGAATTTGTTTTGCTGTTGTAGGTACAATTTATGTGTGTTTTCTAAATATTTGGTTGCGTAAAAGAAATTTAATAAGCCGTAACGACATTGTTTCATTAAATGGAATAGTCATTTCAAAATTGTACTTCATTGCTTTAGGAATGAGAATGTATGTAATGAATTGTTTTAGTTCATCATTATTTAATCTATTTTTAAGTACATATGTATTTTCTATTTCTAATTATAAAACAATGTACGATCTTTATGTAATAGATATCGGTTACAATTTCACGCAGCTGAAACCGTGAGCGATACTTTATAAATAATATCCGTCATTATATTCAGACAAAAACGCATTTTATATGGAATAGGATTTTCGCAAAAATAAAATACAAGTAAATATTAAAAAAGCACTTGAAGTGAAAAGCGAGCGTTCGCCGCGAGTTCACATACCGGAAAAGTAAGAGCGGTAAGAGCAGCTCTATCCTTGCATTTAATATGCGTATGTCCAGCCAAATTCGGTGCTTGGTAGAGCTCTTGCGCTAGTTGCTTCCGCTATTATGGGTAGAGCCCCTTACCGCCCGTCCATCTCTTCCGGTGCCGCTGCAAAAGCTATTCTGGGCCAATAAACGTCGTTAAAACTACTTGAATGGCACAGTTAATGTCACTTAGTAGCGTCGCGTGCAGCCGCATAGGATTACTCGCTGTGTGCACTGGCAAGTGTTTGGGCAAACATCTTGAAAATTATAGAGAGCAAATGTGCGCAGGTCCATATTGTGATGTAATGAGATGAGATGGGTTTTTATTGCTTTAGTTTTAACATCTAATCTTGTAATTTAAGAGACTCCAAAAATAGATAACCGTGAAGATGATGGTTATGTACGCGGATCGGGTTTCGATCCCCGCATGAATTAAATATTTGTATAGCTTACAGGTGTCTGTACCGACCGGAGCGTTTGTAGACACATAATATAACTTCTGTGTGTAAACGCATCCACGATACAATAATTACCTTCGTCACGAGCAACATTTTTAAATGTACACAATTAATGCTTATATTCTCACGAATATTTATTTATTTTTATTTATTTATTTAATCACACACACACACAGTCATTACAGGTTTAGGTACCCAATTCGATCTGGCGGGACTATAACACAATTTATACAAAAATAAAATAAAACAAAACTAAACAAAACATAATAACAATCACACTACAACAAATAAATTAAGCCAACTTAATTAAATCAAGTATAACATATAACAAACATTTTGCGAGCTCACTCCGATTACCTGCAAAAACATCTGTTTTGACATGCACCCCATTAATAGTTACCATTGCTCGGGTGAGAGGCTTCTTGGCCAAGAGGTATAAATATAAAATAAATAAATAATATATAATAAATAATATAAAACTATTCATCAACATCATCATCTATTTAAGCACTCTTGTATACCCATATATATCAGTAAATATAAGTAGTAAAGGCACATAAACACCTGCGCATTCTCTGCACTGCGCACCTCGACATCATGAGTTTTGACCCGAATCTGTCACGCGCCCCATACCCAATTAACTATTGATATATAGAGCCAATCCGCTGTATCAGCGATCTATTCCCATAATGTGAGAGGCCTAACTCCTGCCACGGGACGTGCACAACACTACTACGTCACACGATATTTATGACTGGTTGAGGTTCGTGTGGGTAATTCGTGATTTATGTTGAAAAACATCGAAGTTATGTTTTTTTTTTGGAAGTACCAACCAATTGCCTGAGGAATAATCTTTGAACGTTTTAACATTGTTTTAGTAATAAGCGGTTCATTACTCGCGAATAAAATATGCAATATAATGCCGCATCTTCGCTTAACATCAGGTCAAGTGTGGCAAAACGCAAGTACATTTAGTTTCCAATAAAAAATATCAATATTTATAAAGAAATATTTTATTCCAAAGTCTTTTTTTTTTCATATGCGTTTGATCACAAAAGCTGGATACATTTAGAAAATTAATAAAAAAATTAACATTTCATACTTGCGATACAATACATCTAAATATAAAAATTTTATAATTCATTCATTGATGTTGAAAAGGTTCCCAAGTAGAACGACCGATGTCGGGCGCACCTCGTCTGGGGTCCGAACCCCGCGGCAGTGATTGCTCCGGATGCTGCGCACGTGATCTCTAAGACGTGCAACTTTTCAAACATCCTACACATAGCTGTGGAATTTGGGAAACATTTACTGCCTTCCATGAGGTCTTCAATCGAGATATATCAAGAACAATATTTGTTTTATGAAAGTAAGCTTTATCGATAAATTTTAAGTAGAGCTTTAAGACATATTCTAAAGCTAGTATTCCATCCATCCATTCATCAGCCAAAGAAAGTCCACTGCTGAACATAGGGCCTCTCCCAATGAGTTCCACAGTGACCTGTTGGAGGCAGCCTGCATCCAGCGATGTCCTGCGACCTTTACGAGTTCGTCTGACCACCTACTGGATGGACGTTCCACGCTACGCTTTCCGCTTCGAGGCCTCCATTCGAGAACTTTTTGGCCATATCGACCATCAGTTCTCCGTGCTATGTGCCCCGCCCATTGCCGCTTCAACTTGCTAATCCGCTGGTAATGGTAAATTAACTGGTATTTGTATATTCATATCCGCCCGAAGCAACCACCTTACAGAGTGGAGGAAAATTCGTTAGAGTGATTTATGCACACGTTTCTCATTCAACATGTGTGTTTCCGGTTCCAACCAGGACGGCATAACTGTGCTTACCCGCAACAGACAACCATCCAACGCTGATGAATATTCTGTTTGGAATCTATAGCACATGGTCTAAATACCCCGTAGTATTTGAAACCAGACTGCTGCGTACGCAGTGCCAATACTTTAATATAAATTACAAAACATGAATAACAATAACTGACTGTTTATTCCAAGGTTCCAGTGGTATTCGTGTAAACTGTTAATGTGAGTGTTTGTAAAGTGTAGGTAACCCTTGCTGGTGGCTAGTGGTTCTTCTCGGGGTGGACCATACACGTGCTGGATCCCAGTGGTGGCTGACTTACTCCGCGCAACAACTTCACTTACCATTAGGCTCGTTGATGTCACTTTATCGTTACAAAAATATTTTATAGTTAAATAATTTGTATCCATTTTCTCAACATTTTTTATTTTATTTTTCAACTATAGATGAATTTCACACCAATCTTTACGGATTGGCTCAAACCTTTCAAATCCCCACGCATTTTTCGTTCTTGAAGTCTCCTCTAGTCACACATATAACCTCAATAAGTGCGACTGCGAGGTCATTATCACTTACTAAGTTGTTTAACACATTTTTGCTGGTACCCAGTACATTTTATTTTAATTTGGAACCGCCAACTATTCTCACTAAAAGTTTAGTGTCATCGCGAGCTAGAAATATTTCCACACGACGCTCCAAATGGAACATTAAGGCTATGAGAAAACTCCCAACTATTTGTCGCATATATATTTAGTTTGTATTGGGTTTTATTGTATTGTCCATGTGAGAAGCACGATGTTCAAAATAAAGAGCAAATTTTCTAACATATTTCTTTGTTTAGGCTCAAACGATGATCATGCCATTGACAATTAAAAAAAGAAATCAATCTCGATTGATAAAGGACAAAATTAACAAAGACCATTGGTGTATTAACGCTTACGATAGGAAATAAAAACCATCAATTGGTACATATTTTACAGAATTGTAGATATAACAATTTATTATGCGGTGACAGAAATAAAATGCCGAATATCTTACATACCGCAACAATTTCTGTCCGATACAAATACTAATGGATCGGAATCAATTAACAAATTGTCTGTAGAGGGCGCCACTTATTACTTTGATGTGTAAATGATGCCAGCGGACAGGATATAGAAAAAGTTATCGACTGACTTATTTCAATAAGCCTCGTGAATATTCATCGGCCGAACTTATCTCGTTTGAATATGGAAATTGCTGTTTAATCTGTCTTTTTATTATTACATCTGTGGGATGGCGACCCCCCCTCCTCCTTCTCCCACCCCGCCACCTACGCCCGCCCCGCCACCACATGTGAAGAATTAAAAAGCCAAAATGCAAAGTGGATTTATGTGTGTTTTAAATCATTCGTCGTGCTTGATTAACAGTCAATAATGGTGCAGTACGGGTTCGTGGAATTGTGAGTTGAGTTTTTTACAGCTATTTGCGTAAAACGAGTGGGCTCATTTATTTTGGATTGTTCTTTTAGTTCGTATGTTTTTTAACGAAATATAATATTAAGGTGTAATGGAAATTCGTTATCATTTATGTTCATATACCATTAACTCTTATACGTACCACAGCTGTATAAGTGCCTCTTCTAGAGATATAATTAAGGTTTTCGGTTTAAATCTATTACATGGGCCTAAGACGGGCCGGCAGGTTTCACATATATTAGATTTTCTTGTCGATAACTGATGGATATATAGGTCTCCTATTAGATAAGCAAATTATTAAAAAAAACTTGTATATATATATATATATATATATATATATATATTTAAATGAAAGGAATCAGTTCATTTGACGTACAATCAGTAAGTAGTTTATTCTTTAATCGAGCCTCCTAAATCACAGTAATAAGCTACTTTCTAAAGCGACTCCACCATACTCGCTCCCACACGAGCACATTACCCGGCGTACACGTGCAGGCTTTAATTAAGTCACGTAATAAAGGCGCAATAAAACATAAAGCGTGTCATATAAGCCAACAGCAACGTTTACCGGCAAAATAAAAATTCATTTAGTGCACATCGCGTTGCAAAAAACACTAATGTAATTTATGACACTAAGTAAACCGGAAATTCACTTAAAAATCTAAGTAGCGGTCGAGGGAGAGCGGGGTTGTACCTAGGGGGTGTTAATTAAAGGTTATATAATTAGGTTTAGTTTTTTTCTTATATCCCCATGGCGCAGTTCCACTAAATGTCTTAATTTAATTTGGCCCAACATCTTTGCCAGATAACATCGGCGAGTAAAAGTTTGGACCGAAAACTAAATTCCTTGCTCTCCCGCCGCGTTAGCTCGGAGCTGCATACGCCACGGAAACATTATCGTGAGATTTTTAACCCTGATAAGAAAACAGTTCTTTGAATAGTTTAGTTTGTAACGTTTTCAATATGCTTATAGTTTAATCTTTAAGTTTTTGTAATGGAATATCTCTAAGATGTAACTCTTTGGCTATACCTTGCAAGTATATTATGGAAATACGACTGCGCTGGAGTAATGCATTTAAAACCAAGTAGTGCTAATCGTTTCAAGTTCCTCATCAAGCCCAATTTAATATTAATTCTACAACTCGAACTCTCGCGTATGCAGGTTTCTTCTGTAAGTTATAATTTACTACATTTATATTATTGGTACAACATACGCAGCTCTGTTTTTCCTCTTCCTTATATTTCCAACCCATGGTTGTCCAAAAGATATTGCCTTGAAAGATAACACCGCTTTTGCTACTTCTACTCTGTGATATATTGTTTTTTATGTGTATACGTCATTTAAATAAATTAATAATTGTTAAATTAATATCAACAAACTACAACGCAAGCCTGATTATAAAATTTCCATAAATATAATGTTAAGTAATTTGAATAATAAACCACTCAATAGTCTAAATAAAAATCCCCCACACAGCAAGCATAAAGATGTTCGGCTGTCCAAGCGAGGCGTGTTCCGCTCGACGGCTTAGCGGGATAACAGAAAGAAACAATCTCCGATACACTGCCCAACAATATTATTAACAGGGAGTTGGGCCAAGTACCGCGCAGTTACTCATACTCGCCGGGCCTGCGCGCGTGACCGCACCGCTAATCATGTTTGAGGAATGTTGGAAGGAATATCAGTTTTAGTTATAATTGAGTACTCTTCAAGGAGGTATTTGTTCTGGATCTACAACTTGAATCAGGATAGATGTAGTCATCTGTGAATGGGAATTCTCTTTTCTGAAAGGTTAAATAACTGCCTTTTGTTCAATAAATAGAAAAAGATAAGCTAGATAAGATAAGAAAAAAATATATCGTCAAGATAATATTCTGATATAAGCCTACAATAATAGAACTCTATTAAAAGTCACAGACAATAGACGATTTCGTCAATACTCGACATGAAACGTATTTTACAAAGAACACTTTAAACTTCAAGTAAAAAGTATTACTAAGAACAAAGTACAGACATTAAACATTACTGAGCAACATATGAAGTGGCAGTTTCATCTCGGTAAGGTATCGGGAAGCTGAGATGAAATAACACGCGCCGCGCTGCATTCTGGGGGAGAAAATATATGGTGCAGGATGCTTAAGAGAAGATACTAAGCAGGAGTTAAGATTTTTCCTTTTTTTTTATTTATTTTTATAGGGTGAAGGTACTATATTTTTGTCCGAAGATATTTTTTTAATGTGATCATTTGATATTATGTAATACAAAGTGATCACATTGCGCTTATTAATAAGCGCAGTGAAATCCATGATCAGTATTCACAATATTTGGACTGCTGTTGGATATCAGCAGCAGGCTGTCATCTCTCTGTGTGCGATTGTGGATATCCAAGGTGATAAGAAAACAGTACTTATCACCCAGATCAAGCCGACGAATTTGTACAGTAGCTTGAACGACCTACATACAGTTCTACTACCATTAACCAATTATATTTACTAATACAAAGCAAGAAATTCTAAACTGGGTATTTCTATTCGCATAAAAATCATGCTGAGTGCTCAAAGTCCGCATTCATAATACAAACAGGCCACTACACACTCGTTTAGAAATTGTTTGAAAAGCTAAACCCAACAGCTGGTTAATTTAGTTGATAGAATGAAAAATGCAGCGCGCTGTGTTTCACGCGCCAATTATCATATTAATTTGTTTTTGTTATTTATACTTGGAGTCTGGTTTGCGGGACGTTGGAGGACTGGGGGAATGGGAAGGGTGAGGGGCGACGGGCTCGCCCCACATCTATACGTACAATACATTTCAAATGACTGATTCAAATTCAGCGTGTAACGATGAGTTTACGAAGCGTGGATACATTTATCATACCAACTATGGCGCGGCTCGACTCGCATTCTCTTCGGAGCTATCCTTGAGGATTTCTATAAAGAATAAGTACATTCTTATATGAATTACACTATACTGTCAATCACTCATAATGATTTAAATACATCGATTTTTTGGTCATACATAAATGATGAAAGTGCCAAGTGCGTGGTGGCCTGTTGGTAACGGACCAGACTCTGCTGCCTACATGTTCACGGTGGTCGCGGGTTCAAATCCCAGGGCACACCTCTGACTTTTCGGAGTTATGTGTGTATTGATAGTCAATCACCACGCACTTTAACGGTGAAGGAAAACATCGTGAGGAAACCTGCATACCGTAGCGATTTTAAAGAATTTCTACGGTATGTAAGTCCGCCAACCCGCGCTAGGCCAGCGTGGTGGACTATATGACCTAACCACTCTCAATAGATTCTCTCGACTGTAGAATAGGCCCGTGCCCAGTAGTGGGACGTATATGGGCTGATAAAAAAAAACGTTAATGTTCCTTTTTAGTTATATCAGGAGTCTTGCCTATATCATAGTATGAGATTGGTTTGTCTCTGGCTGTTAGGTGTGTGTGTTTTATAGTAATCGAGTAAAGTAACTATACTGTACCTGATGGCCATAAGTGCGGTGCCACTATCACAATCAGCGGATTATTTTATATAACTGCCTTCATTCCACCATAATTGTAAAACTGGTGCACAAAAACCCGAGTGATAAATGTGGTAATGTCGCAGTGAATAGACCAGCCCGCGTCGAGGCAAGTGGCTCGCGCTGTCGGCATTGTTTCAAGTCGCCTGCGTCGCGCCCCGGGCCTCGCGCCAGCTGCCATTCATGATGGACCTAAAGGCTGTTACACACCGACCGGAGTGTACCTTTTGGAAGTAAATATTATGCTAGGAATGTTAACTTATCTTGCATTTTATTATCGATGCACAAATTTGGCAATAGCGCAATAAAAGAGTTAAGGACCCGTCAGAGAAGTCTATATAAGTATGTCGCCTTTCAAGTTTTTTCTATGTACGATGTATCGGGATATAATTAAGGCCGATATAATTATATTGGCTGTCGAGAGATACTCCATCTGGATTGCACTGCACTTATCATTAGGACCATAGTAATCACTTTGTCAAGCCAGTGTAAAAAAGTGACGGATTGAGAGTCGCCTGGACCGACGAAAATGTATACAGAGATTAATGAACATGAACGAAGCGAAAGTGATATGTCACGATTGTACAAAGTAGTTACCAGTCTCTACCTACTCCTGCGGAATACAGGCGTGACGTTATGGGGGTACAAATTATGATAGCACATTACTTAACATTAAAATTATTGACGCTAGCGTTACTAAATGACTGGGAAAAACTTTTCTAAACCCAATAATTTCAAATCACTAAACTAACCCAAAAGTTTAGTCTGTTATTCGAGCTTGGTTGTACGAAATTGATGATATTATTGTAACATATATAATATAATTTATTACATGATAAACTCACGCGACACTTCACAAACATTGTAAATCAGTAACACGTCGGCAAAGTGAACAACATAATCATGAAACAATAATCTGATTGTTCATCTAGTTTAATATCGCAGTAAATGTGTATAACCTAGTTACAGAACATGGGAACAATTGAAAACTAATTAATTCGACGGAAACGCGATATTTACGACAGTTTTATGTTTTGATTCATGGCGCTACGGTGCTACGGTGCTGTGCCGCTACGGCACTACGCTGCTACGCCGACCTCCCGCCCCTCACGCATACGAACCGACACACAAATTGAATTTTATTGCGCCCACCTGAATTATATGTTTGTTAATATTAGCATGTTGTATCCGTGGCAATTACTCATCGATTTACATTTAAGCTTTTGCCACTGAAAGTCGATTTATTCAGATGTTTTTATTCCGCAGTTAATTTATGTGCTGGACTTTTTTAATATTATTATCGTTTAGGTTCAAAGATTTATAGTTAAACACCCGTTGTAATGTCTAAGTTGCTGTAAGTTTACAGGCAAATAGTAGTTAGACGGCGGTAGTGAAACGAGAGGGCGCAGGTTCAATCCTCGCACCGCGACAAATGTTTGTGTGAGCCACAACTATTTGTTTCGGGTCTGGGTGTTCGTGACGCCGAAAAGTCTCTCGTAGTTCCTGGTACTTACGACACAAGACTCGATTAATGTTCGATTTACAATCAAAATTCTATTGACAAGATCAGGCCATAGCAAGTGCCTATTGCCGTCTAGCAGTGTTCACAAATCAAACTCCACAAAACGACAAATATAGCCTCTGCAATAACAAGTCCAAGTATCAAGCAGTACCACCAGGAGCCCACCAGTGAACACGCGTCCCACAGCCCTCGATCCAGTTAATTTAAGTTCGGTCCGGAGTAATTGGTTCAGTGTTTACTCATTCACGCGGCGGTTCGATGGAGCGCGCAGTCTGCAGCGCTAATAATGCAACTTCGTCAATTATTGTCAAGGTCGATGGGACAATGGACCACTGATGAATTTACATTTAGAATGTATGTTAGTTGTTCATGGAGGAAATTTCTGCGGCTATATAGGTTTATAGTATGTGTGTTTGGTGTGGAGTGGACCGGGTTCGTGTGCCACATGCACATAATACATGATTAATAGTATTTTATTTGTATTCCATGTACTTTTTAACATAGTCGTGGTTTAAAATCATATATGTAAAGTTTAAAAACCGTGTTGTTATCTTGGTTTTGAAAGTAAAGAAATTGAAACCTCATTACATGTATTAATAAGAAATGGTCTATCAAGTCATGTTAACGTTTAAGAGCGGCCCGTAAGTAACGCCATCAAAACCATGGTCCAATAAAAAATCAATGACGTCAAACTTTTCATTCGGAGGTTAGATTGACAGCTTTCGTGACGCAGTTGGTTAGACGCCAGCTGAGGAACAAGAGGCCACGGGTTCAATCCCGCACCGAGACAAATATGTGTGTGGACCACAGATATTTGTTCCGGATCTGGGTGTTTGCGAGACCGAAAAGTTACTCGTAGTTTCTGATACCCACGAAACAAGACTCGATCTTAGTGTGGGGTCAGCACTATGTATGTGACTGTTGGGTGTATTTATTTATTAGATGTTTATATTATGTACTCCAATTTGTTACATCACTTAAGATTGACAAATATAGACTTATCATATGAAATATCTATAGCCATGAAAAATTAAAAGATTCAATTTAATAGAACAAAATTAATTAAAAATGACCAAACAAAATAATTACACATTCACACGAATAATTATTGTTAGAGTATTAAAGAAAAAGTCAGCGTGGCGATTTGTCCAATATCATCGTAACAAATTGACCAATAAAACAAAAAGTTGGCCGCTCTTGATTTCCTCCGAGCTACAACTTGTTCCAACTTCCAATTGTTGTGGGATTGTTTTTTAAAGTATTTCCCGAGTCGATCGCGATGGTCATTGCGGGAGGGAAGTAGGGGGGGGGGGGCGGCACGTGACTGACAGATGCTACTATTAAGACGTTATTTGTCTAGGACTCTGTAAATATTTTAATATTTTGTATAATATGAGCACGGGCTAAAATTCACTGCATATCTGGCTCGAAGGACTGTACTTCAGATTTATTCGTACCTCGCGGTAGTACTTGTATATAACAAGGTGACATTATATTTATTTATTACGTTTGCAAACATTTATATGCTCGAACTATTAAACAAATATTACACGCTCGAATATGCATAAGTGTAATAATTAATTAGACAAAACACTGCATACTAATAGATAATAAACATAATAATATATCCATTTAGAGGCACCGTTCATTTTTATTGAAATAAACAAAGCTACATCTAATATAATTCCATCGCCAGCATTGGTTTCATTTTATCTTGCGCGCGTATTGCTAGATCCCGAAAATTCGATTGCGAGCATGTTTCGTGAATGAAAGTGGATTGGTACCGTGAATAGAACCCTGAACGTCACAATATACAACATGCAACTAATCCGACATGAGGTCACCCCTGAATCCTAGAATATGGAACCCGTTACCACGACTACACTCACAGTCCCATTTGCTTCTTTCCATCCAAAAGTATGAAAGTGGGCGAGCCTATTACCATATTAAACAAAAATTCCAGCTCCTGCCAACTTGTTTTAGAATTTTCAAATTGATAGACATCAAGCAATGCTAATCTTAAGCCTCATGATGTCCAGCAGACACGCTGCCACCAATGTAGTGACAAGTCACGTTTACACAGAAGAATATTTCCAACCGCAAAACATAATGTCGTGTCGAGAAATTTCCAACTGCGATATATGAATATGTGACGGAGGGGTGCAATTATAACAATGTGCCAGCAGATTTAGTTAGTCCGGTTAGTTTAGTCCCGGCGCTCACTAGCGTAGTTTATTTTTGTATTTAAGCCATTGTACACACTGTATTATGTCTGAAATAAAGCCTAGAGTATGAATAATGAATCGTCATGGGGGCTCGGAGAGCAAAGACTCCGCTTTTAGAACTGCTTATAACTCATGCATTTAGTTGTGGTTTTACAAATTGAATAAACATGAATCATTTGATGCAAAATTACAGCTATCCTGAGATATCTTAACCACATTTATGTATATACGCATACATAACCTCGAGCATGAATGTCTGAAAGGGTAAACAGAGGTGCCACGAGCACCAGCCACAATTCATCTCAAGATGTAATAGGGGTTGAGATTTTTTAAATCAAAAACCTCAAAGAAGGTGTATTAAATTTTCCAGGAATCAAACGTAGACCAATGATTACAACGTTTACATGTTACTGCTATTCCAATGACTAGTAAAAGTTAAGTTTAGTAGACATAAATGAACATTAAAACTTCAAAGTACACTTTTATTTCTGTCAGTGTGTTATAAAAAAAGAAAGTTCATTGAGCGACCTCGACCTCATACATCACACACTTCATGTGCGATTGGTTTAACTCAAAATTCACCTGTCCGACGCAGCACAAAAAACTATGAACACAACGCGTCGCGTCAGTCCACAAAGTAGAGTATCATCGAGTCAGCTGCGCCGCGTCAACAGTTGAAGGGCGCGGAGGGACGCGGCGGGGGTGCGGCGATGGGTAGGGGGGAGACAGGGGCTCTCCACTCAATAAAAAGTCGTCACAGCTTCGTTACGCGAAGGGGACATTTTCATTCGTTAATCCGGAATCTGGGGAGACGCCGCTGATCCTACGTGACGGACGGATGTTTATTTTATTCCCATTGGAAATTTATTTAAGCCAAAAGGAATTCGGCTCCGGGCCGTCTCTCTAAGTTTTTAATAGAATTTGGTGAAGTTTAAATAAGTTAGAGTTATTGTTGAGACACCCGCCGGCGAGTATGGCCCGATCGTGTTGTCCCGTCGCTGTTGTCGTGTAAGTAGGAGGATTAATAATGTCCTACAAACAATTAAGTGATAGCTAATACACATTACATTCTCAAGAGAGGCCCATATTCGTTAGTGGAATTGCTAAGAAGAACCATACTAAGCTTAATAAGTAAAGGGTATCGCGCCAAAATTAAATCATTTCAACTTTATACCAACTTCATATTATTACGGAATAGATTTATACGTCATGGTTTAGTTATTAATGTAATTCGCACAATAATAATAAACATATGATTTTGAAGTAACACCTACTTGTAAAACAATAAAAGTATTTTGTTAATCATTTTTAAGTTTAATGACGTCAGATTTATCTAAATAAAAAAAAAACTAGTTTAATATTGTACAAAAACCGATACATACAGCCAATACAGACCATTAGTATTAATCCAGCGATACTCAACGAAGCTTCTGCAACTAATGATTGAAATGTTTCAAAACGTATATTTCTTTCGTCGATAAATTGAACCCGATACAAAAACATTAATAAAGCATCCACGCAGTACAAACGCGAACCGACCATTCAATCCACATAGACTACACAAAAATATTTTCAATATCTGTCGTGGATGCTTCGGCTGACACCTTTTTTCTTTCAATAAATTTGAAACGATTTTGCGATTTCGTCCATTTTTTTATCGAATAGGTTTTGTTCTGCCGTTACCGACGTAGCAAAATAGCAAGTTGAGTGGCAGTGGGCAGGGCGCATAGCGCGAAGAACTAATGTCTGTTGGGGCCAAAAGGTTCTGGATTGGAGTCGTGGACAGAACAATATAGGCAAGCGAAGTGTCGAACGCCCGACTACATGCTGGACGGACGGCCTGGTTAAGGTTGCAGGAAGTCGCTGGATACAGGCCGCTTCCAACGGGTCGATGTGGAGATCCTTGGGGGAAGCCTATGTTCAGTAGTGGACTTCCTGCGCCTTAGGAGAGAGAGAGATAGAAACAACTCTCTTAACAATAAATGGTCATCGCCACACGTAAAAAACTGCAACATTTGAACCTTAGTTGCGGTGCTGGCACCTTAAAATAGGAGGAGAAAGAGAAAGAAAAAGATGTTAGGAGGAACGGAATACTAGGCTTTCAGCAATATTACCAATGCGACGGCCAAAACCCATAACTTAAATCTGTTAAAGTGAAAACGACCGCTTCCTACAGTAACTTCAGTATAAAATTACCTTCCAGGATTATACCACAAAATATTTTCCACTCATTAGAATATGTTACTCCCTGACACATAAACTATACAAAACTCACATTTATCAGCATTTTCATAAAATGAATAAACAAATTTACAAACACGCTTTCATACTGATAAATCTCCCGCTAACATACTATCCGCTCACGGTAATATTCTACGAAGGAGTAACAGACATGTACCTACTTTCGCACGAACCTGATTCTATCCTACAACAATAGGAACAAGTTTATAGTTTTCTTATACAAGTATAAGCATAAACACAATAATGAATATCCTGGTAGCATCGCAGCCTACCCCTTCTGGGAAAGAGGAGTAAGTATATGTACATAATATAATGTATGTATGAATAAACTCGTAGATCGAACAATCAAATAAGTCATACTAAGCACATTATGACTACCAAATATTTCAGCAAACTACAGCAAATAGTACAGTAATGTTCTTATATAATAAAAGAAGATATTGTTTACTGTAACGCGCACCGATATTATAATATTTAGTAGTTGTTCAATGGCGACGCTTCCAAAATCTGTACAAAGGATTACACAACATTTGGCACCGACGCGGCTTACATAATGATAATTACGGCCAATGCGAGAGTTACCTCTCCTCGGGGATTCCTTCGGAATTAAATAAATAAAGATCTGCGCGCGCTTGTGTGTATGTGTTTGTGTGTGTGTGCGTGTGTGTGTTTGTGAGGGTAGAGCGCGGCTGCGGCGGGAAAAATTAAAATAGCGTTGTCCGTAAACAGAGTAAATGCTGAAATGTATGGTTTTCATTGTGTCCGCAATTACTTTACAATGGGGCTGAATTGAAAAGCACTCGAGCACCGACAGAGGTCCCCCCCTCCGCCCGGGGCACCTCCCCCTGCACCGCACCCTCCCTCCTCTGCGCCCGGCTGAGTCGGGACCACATCGCGACGCGCACAGCCTACCAACATTGAATAAACATTGAAACAATACGAGCAACTTAATTTCAGATTATGAAGCTGTATGTTGTACATTTTCTATGTGGCTGCGGGCGAGCGACTCCACTGCAGTGACTGAGCGATCCGTGCTCCCGTTGTTTTACTTTATTTCTAAATGTGGTTTTTACAAGCAGTGTATTTGTACACGCACGGTTGGCGACCATCGTACATGAAAAACCTGACATAGTGACCCGTGTTAGCTTGTTTTTGAGTTCAGCCTGTAATTTGGTATCATCATCATCATTACCAAGCAAAGAAAGTCATCACTGAACATATTTCTTCTCCAAAGATTCCTATTTCGACATAATTAATACGAATTCCCAAATATTAGTCATCCACTCTCCAAACAAGTTTTCACAAAGCAGAGCCCTGGTGCCAATGGCCGAGAAGACAACAGCTTAACTGGTGTTAGTGGAAGTAATGTGCGACGAAGCGACGACCTAAGAATATTAATTGCCGTCGCTTAATCATGCCGAAGGACCAGGGGCTCCGACCATCAGCTTGGCTAATGTTGTATTGCAGCGGCTTTGTTACCTGAATTAAAATCATTTTCAACATTATCCCACTGTGATGTGGGATTGGCTCTACACAATTCAAAAAGTTTGCAGAATGATTTGTCGTATTTTATGAAAGGCCGTCTGATCGATATCAATTAGTTTAAAAAAAATATCGATGCAATAATAAACAAACAGTAACAATTTGCTTCATTGATATCACTTACATTCACAATTATAAATGTATAGGGTATTTGAACTTAAATTAGGAAAGCCAAAGTCAAGATTTCCGATGCCTGTAGACTGCAACACACGATGTAAGTTTATCGATGAACATAAGTTTTCCGAAAATTTACAATTCCACGTAATTTGATTTTAGCTGACTAAAAACTAAAAACAAATTTTCTGTACAATAGGCAGAACGAATCACAAACGTTTCTAACTGGCCTCTGCTATTGGCTAATAAATTACTCCCAATAAAGGCTTAAAGGCCTTTCAATTTCAAGTAGCATCTTTTAGAATATAGAAGACTTTGCATATCTTATACATTTTGCGCGGCACCAAAGAGCCCGGGTCAGTGTAAAATGTATGAGATGAATCACGAGGGTTTGCTGTAGCATTATATATGTAGTGATCTTGTGATTCGTGAAGAAGTGCTTGTTGATGGCGGCCGGCCGCGTTACGTAACCCGCTCTCGATATTCGGCGTGTTCTGTTCTCATGACCCAAAAACTTTGAATACACTCCCTTAATATTGCTGTTTAATATTTTTCTTAGTTCGATGTTTTCGTACGCGTCTGTACTGTCGATGTATGGTAATCATATCGGAATACAGAATGTAATGTGTCTGCGGCCTTGATAATTCACTTCGACGTCTCTTTGATTCCTGGAAATAGCGTGCGCTAATATAGAGCAGTGTAATGGTAATTCAATACAACCGCTTTCATCATTTTTCATAGCGGTTTTACACAATCTACCATTCTGATCGAGCGTTGGTTTTTAAAGCCTTACTACTAAAGTCATTAGTAACAATACGCTCCAACCGTCGCTGTCCACGTCACACAAAAGGTATAAAGATAAATTCATGCAATTTATTGAAGTAAGTACAATAGTAGAGCGGAGAGCGGATCGCCACTTGCTACAGATTGCTCTCTCAATCGCCTCCCGCCCAATAACTTGTAAGAGTCGCGTGTAGAGTGCGCCACCAACGTACTCACATATATCACCTCGCCAACCCTAAAAATTACATCCCCGCCTGGGCCCGCGGATAAATGGTACCCGCAAATCCTTACAATATCCAATAGCGTAAAAGAAATGCGGGAAATTAAATTCCGAAGCGTAGCCATTTGTAAAGGCAACCGCAGAGCTTTGCGCGGGATTAGCGCACGTTCACACCGCGCGACACCCGAGCGACTCCCGCACGACACTGGCGCCCCGCCGCGACACTCGCCGCGACACCGCGACGACGCACCGACACCCCGATACAGCGCCGCAACATTCATTCTTCAAACTCTAATTCAACTATGAAACAGGCTTTACGTGCTACCTCGCCCGACCGATCTATGTGCGGAAGAATCTCCAGCTCGCATTCAGAAGCCACGCCACGCCGCGCCGCCACACCAACGCAACGCCGCGACAACTAGTGTGCCCACTGCCTACCACGCTACATTTTATTAGCGCCAGATTCGTAGCCCAAAAAGCACTACGGTAAGAGCTACGCGCTACGATCCCTCGCTACGAACTCTCGTAGCTGGCTTCGTTTTCACGGTGAGATCATCGCGGTGTAAAGGGTGTGAGGGGAAGGGGAGTACGCGGCCCGTGTCAATTTTCGAAAATAATTACGGGATCCCACAAAGGAAGCTAGAGTCGAAATGATTTACAAAAAATCACCTCGACGGCGGCGCTCAAACACGAGACCGGAACGCCGGGCCGGAACTCATTCGGGCCCGCTCGAAGGCCGCTCAATCGAAAATTGAATTTCAATGTCACAACAGTGCAGATGTAAAAATCGTCGGTTCGGGTGCGATCGTTGGTCGGTGCGCACGCAGGGTGTGGGGGGGGCGCGGGGTGCGCGCGCGTGCGGGGCTCGGTGCGGGGCGGCGGGGCGGCGGGCGCGCGCGGCGCCGGCGGCAGTGTCCCGGGCCGGCCGCGCCGTCCGCCCGCGTGCCGCACGATGCGTCCCCCGCACCCCCGCCGCCGCCGCGACTCGCGCGAGTGCGCCGCGCACTAGTGCCGCCCGCCGAGCGACCATGTGCGCGCGCTGACCACACCGACTGCCGCGCGTCTTAAACAAGTTTCAGTGTTGTTGTACTTTTGGCGCCGCGAGTTGCAACTTTGCGTTGTGTTGACAAGTGTAGTGGCGCGTGAGAGCGCACGACTCGTGCGTGGCGTGGACTGCCGCCGCCAAACCTGCCACCACTCACCACCACTAGGTACCAGTGACATCATTGTGCTCTCCGCGTCTGTTACTCTGTTTAGTCTATAAGTACTGTGAGAGTAAACTTTATTGGAAGTTGTCAACAAGCGATAGCTGCAGCTATGTTTGTGTTTATGAGTTATAGTGGAGTTATAGGCGGGTGGATGATTGTTGTGACCCAGTTCGTGTGAGTCGGCCGAGCCACAGGCTGCATTAATTAAGAGGCGGTGAAGGCGTCGCCGGCGGATGGTCGCGTTAAACTTTACGAGCGGTTTAAACCAGCGCATTAGAGCGACCACTCGCCGCAGATAACAGACTCGCTGAATAAAACATTCAATCTGCGGGAGCACCACTCTATTTGATTACCGAGGTAATTACTCACATAACCAGACGTCTCGCGCCAGCCACCGCCGCGCTCGTACCGATGTAATCTCAGCGAGAATATCGCACAAATCTACGCCTATATATGCAAACCTTCATTGAAATAACTTTTTATTTATTTCATAAAACATCCTGAATCCATTGGCTTTGTGATACACTCATCGACTAAGTAAAGCCGCGTCCTTTTCCGCGGCCACTCGGCCCGGCTGAATAGTTCAAGAGGTCTCGGCAGTAACCTTATAGCAGGGATCGCCGAGGCGATGCCGACGGGTCCCTCGCCGACGGCTCAATGGGATTAGCCCTTTGCAGCCTCCCGATAAACTAATATGCGAAGTTGTATCGGCTTCAATAACCCCGGATAATGCGCGGTCCGAGCGGACTCACCTCACATAACACAACTATAGTAGGCAATAAACTAGTGTCGATAAACGCGGCTCTGAAATAAATACTTGTCGATAATTGTCTGTTAGTTTAAATAACTCTGCGTTATACATTACTACGCTATTAATATATGTATAAGCACTATGATTACTATTTAATATAGTAAATCACAATGCAAATATTTTTAGTGTAGGTAAACCATAAAAAAATGTGTGGGTACATACAAAATAAATTCAGTTATAATATTTTACTAATCAAATATGATGTAATAAATTTACTAATGACATCAAATACTTTTAAACTCTATATTGAATGAACATGAATTTAACAATCCGATTTTACAAATAACATGAGAGCAAAAATAAAACGTTTTCATTCAGCATTAAGCGTCGCCGATGCAAACCGATTCAATTAAGTGGGCAACCTGCGCGGAACAAATTAGACGAGCCCAAATATAAATCGCTACAATCGGATGATAATTTCTATTAAATTCTGCTTCGGGTTAAGCAATTTGTTTAACTCGCGTGAATTGTCCTACAAATTGCTGTTCAGTATTCGCTACAAATTATATCCCTCATTTGGGAAATTGTAATAAGCTGTATTCTTATTTTAAATATACATTATTGAGTTGTTTATGTTCCAAACAAAAATTTTATAATGATTTTTTTTTCGGATAATTTTCTTTATAATGTCTGCAAGATCTACGTTTTATGAATGATGATGAAAAGATGACATAAAATTAAATTATTATTTAAACTACATAACAATACATTTCTCGTTGTAATACTGGTTCATTTAAAATGTTTGCTCGCAATATAATTTTTATTGTACATTACTTGTGTAGATTGGTAACTACCAAAACTTATAATGACCACAAGATATTAATAAAGCAAAGCCTTAATAAAATATTCTTCCGTCCAATAAAAATTAAATCAAATCTTTTAAAAATCAACGCGATAGTTTATGTTGTCCGTTTATGTCTCTTTTATATTCAGTGACGTTATAATTTATTTTATGGATAACTTTTGTTTGACAAATGAAAAATAATTCCTTTTCACTCATTTAGATTAACTGTTTTAGTTTTATGTTGTTAACTTAATTTTATCAATAATTTTTAGTATACATTTTAACAAAGCATACAAGACAAAACAAGATACTAATTTGGTTTCACACCATGCGCATTTTTTAAATAAGCCTTATATCATGTGACTAGGTATACTTCGTAACGGAGCCTCACTTATCACTCTTCTTTCTACTACGAGTATAATGATATTAATACACCGCTATGTCATACTTCACCCGACGGCAAAATATTTCAGTGGCGTATCCAAATAAATCGAAGGATTGCAAATACGTAAATAAGAGTATTTTGTGCTCTCCCCAAGGACGCGTTCGTAAAACGATCTCATCCTTTGGGAACTATTCCCTTTTCCGGGACAAAAATACTTTATATGCTAATCAAAAACATGACGCGGCCCTGTGTAAAATAACGTCCAAGTGTATGTGAAAATAAATATCCACATAGGGCGATAAATCAATAAAATAGATTGGTCCACATTCGTCCCATTGCTGGCCACAAGCTTTTTCTACTATTGAGAAGACTTAGGCCATTTACGCTACACTGGCCTATTGTAGTCTGGGAGACAGTGAAATGTACATACTGTAGAAATTCTTCTAAGAATCTCTGTGCCGCGGTGTCCAGGTTTTCACGGTGTATTACTTCACTATCGAAATGCATGGTAATAGTGACGCTAAGAAAGAAATGAATTTATTTTCTTAATTATTATATTACGAGACTATAGGTCTATTGCTAAACTTTATTGATTTTTTGTAAAAAGTGTGTAAAGTAATTACTGTTTGACGCTTAAATAAATTTCATGAAAAAATACAATTCACACAGGATTACTAAATGTCTTTCTCGACAAAGGTTACTGAATGCTATCCTGTGTACTCTTATATGAAATGATTGTAATATAAATTAATTTAAGGGCATTTACGCTAGCTATTTTATTGGATATTGCTGATGAAAATTCGTGTCGGCTCGAACAGTTGATTCCATATTCACTGGAGAAAACCCGTCATAGAGACTCGCTCAAGTCTCTTGCGTTTCTGTGTATATCTGGTTTATAACAAGCTGTCTCAGTTGTGTGTGTTCGGATTGCAATGCACTTACCATCTGATGAGTTGTAGCCATTATGCGCATAAAAACAGACATTACACCTCTTACCCAGAAGGGGTATGCAGAGGTGCCACCAGGATACTCACGTTTCGCCTTACGTGTTCCGTCCCACGATGAATTAAGGGGCGAGCCTTAAGCCTATCATACCCATATCGGGTACTAATTCCTGACCCAGGGCTGGTGAATGAATAGAAAAATCCAATATGACTTTGCCCGACCCGGGATTCGAACCCAAGACCCCAGCGTTGTAATCGTACCGCAGTACAAATACGCACCCGAGAGTTTATGTACAAAAACCTTGTTTAATGTATTTAAAACAAATTTGAAAAATTAAACTACTTTATTTTTCTAGTTATCAAGCTAAGTATCGATAGACTTCGTCAGTTGTCAATTATTGTATACTTAAATAAATAATAATGTGTCGATGTTTGCAGTGGAGTAATGAAAGAGCGACAAACATGCACATTAAGTAATTAAATGCTTGAGGTCATATGAAGCGGAGTATTGTTGAAGCTATAATTTGTGCCGTTTCTACAACTAACAATATAGAAAATCATAGCTTTATAATGGTGCTAAAATGTTTTTTAATTGAGTAGTGTTTATTCTTTAGCGGCTGATTTTTATGTTCATTAATGCAGCAATTATAAATATATAACAACGAATATATATTTTTGGTGATTAAAAATGATCTTTGAATAATGTTATCATCATTACAATCAGTTTATTTTTTCTTAAGAACGATCGAGAAATACCAAAGCCACAGAGAAAGTCTAGTAAAAACTAAATACAGTGAATTAAATGTAAGCACACCCTAAAGTTACATAATCCCAAAATATACAAGAACTACTTATCTTGTGTCGGGAGTGTTAGAAACTCAGGGGAACTTTGGCCCCAACATCCAAACCCAAAGCAAATATTTGTCGGCCACGCAAATATTTTGTCTCAGTGTTGAGGTCCATACTGCGACTTCTCGTTTCGCAGACTGTCAAAATATATTCTCAAATATTCGTCAAACTGTCTCTAAAATATAGTTGAAATACTAAGTGAATTAGTTAAATTGTTTTTCAAACCCGCACCTACTTAGCATACAATATTGTACTTGTAAAGACTTTCAGTAAGTCTTCGGGACTTTTTAGTTTTTCTCGACAATCTATAATGGACACATAGTGTGTTATATCTTAGTTAAAATCTTATTTTTGTTTCGTTTCGTGGTTCGTAAAACAGTAGATTTTTTAAAAATCTTTTTTTTGTTTTTTTTTAATATTTTATTTCAACATACACATCACATAGCGACTAACTATATATATAACATAATAATCTAACCCTCTATATGCGTTCCCCGCCATAAAGACATATAGAAGTAAGTAATAAAGCCATTTGCAGGCGTTATCGCATCTCCTCCAAACGACAGCATCAAAGACATTGCGTGGAGAGATTTGCGTAAATCTTGCTCTAACCATTTCTTTACTAGGAGGGAGTATAGCGTCTCACTTGTTACGATATAGTGTGATCTCTCTTAGTATATTGAATACGATGTTGAATGCGTATATTTTGCGTAATTTTTCATGATAATAATATAAAAGAAATATCTTAAGCAGAAAAACGGAAAACGGTGAAGGAAAACATCGTGAGGAAACCTTCATACTATTTGCAAAAAAATATATGGTATGTAAAGTCCGCCAAGCCGCACTAGGCCAGCGTGGTTGTCTATATGGGCCAACCACTCTCAATCGTACTCTCGATTGTGGAGGAGGCTCGTGCCCTGCAGTGGGACGTATATGGACTGATACAGTACAGTACAGTAATTATTAAGCAGTCTACAACTAGATTATATTTGATGCTATACATAATCTCTTTATATTATAATCTTCAGTTGTTGTGAAAAATATAGTCATGAAGACGGTGTGTTTAATCAGTAGAGGCGCTTTTTTATAAGGATAATTGTAAAACCTGTTAATTAACACTCAACATTAAGCGTAAAAGCAACTTAACAATGTTGTTTTTATTCCGTTCCTCAATTACGAATTGTATCTTCTTTTCACGTGACTTCAATAAAACTTATAATACATAGCAAAGAACCACAATTGAATATATAATGGTACAAATCCCGGAAAGAACAAACCCTAATCCAGAGCATTATATGTGTACATCCATCTTAGAGATATACTCGTACAGGCTCAGTAAGAATAGGCGTTCATTTCAATAATCCTATTATTTGCTAAGAAATTCTGAGTGGGGCATTAAATCTATCCCGCGCGTGAACCCGCACATAACTCAAGGAAGCGTAACAAATAACGCGAGCATCCGCGGAAAATGTAAATAACAAAAGCAGTAAATAAAATATAAGTGTGATTCCTTTGTGTCGGATCCAGGGCGGGCGAGCCGCGCGTGTCGCTCTCGACGAAACACAATTAAAGGAATATTCACACGTAGTCCTTATCATCAAATAATATATTAATCTTATTTATTAGGTATCAGAAAGTATGAAAAAAACGATCATAAAGGGATATTCATTCATATTCTTAACCATCAAATATACAATAAATATACAAATCTTGTTTACTAGGTATCAGAAAGTTCTTAAAAAGACGACAAAAGAGGGAATAAATAAGATAGTTGTTGCTAAGAAAATTTCTTGAACAGTTTCTCTTCATAGTTATAATAAGTTCCGAGGCCGTGGTGATGTTCATTGCGGAGTCAGATCCTGTAAAACAATCATGAACAAGTATTACAATATTTATAATTAGTCACTTTACTTTTTTTAATCATTGTGGATAATAAAAAAATTCTGCCTCGATGGCGTGTTTGTACTACGGTACGGTTACAACGCTGAGGTCTCGGGTTCGAATCCCGGGTCGGACAAAGTGATATTGGATTTTTCTATTCATTATCAGCCCGGAGTCAGGAATTTGTGCCCGATATGGCAATAGACTCGCCCCCTATCACATTCTGGGACGGAACAGACAAGGCGAATCGTGGGTGATCCTGGTAGTAACCAAGAGAACCTCTACCTACCCCTTCTGGGAAAAAAGACGCGAGTTTATGTATAATATATATGTAATACAAATTTTCACCTGGGTACGGATATTGTGTCGGTGTCTTAATCAACTGCGGCACCGAGTTTGTTATATTTATGATTCCTTTGTATAAGCAGCCATTGTAAACGGAGCCCCGAGCTGTATGATGTATGTATGTAGCTGTATGATGACAATGTTCAAACACTGAAGTATTCCCCCGACTCGTTAATTGCTATCGATTTAGACGAAAAAACCTTCGTGAATAACTTATGAACTTATTCATAGCGTATACTTCTTGTTAATAACAACTAGTCTGACGACGTTTGATATTCGACCGTGATTCATTATACAACAAAATAATTTGACAGAAATTAAAATTATGAATACCTAAATAAAAAGTTAAAAATGGCAGTCGGAATTTTCTAATATGATTATGACTTTGGCTCACTCAAGCACAAAACCACATATATAAATTTTCAGAGCAATTGGAGTAATATTAATGGGTTTTAATTTTTTTAAAATCGGGTAGCAGAGAAAGAGGCACCTGTTTTGCTTTTATCCTATTTATATAATGATATCAAAGCAAAGCTAGTATTGTGACTTTTAAAAAATCCTTTGTTAGAGTTTAATAAAACGACATATTGTGTTCGAGGCTCAAACCAATTTCACATACTTTTATTTATATTGCCTTTAAACAGACACAACATTTATTTTTCAATATCAATTTTATTCTTTGTACTGGTTCATACGAGTGACAACCTCCGTGGCGCAGTTAGTTAGATGCCGACTGGGTTACGAGAGGTCGCGGGTTCGATTCCTGCACTGACACAAACGTTTGTGTGAACCAACAATATTTGTTTCGAGTCTGAGTGTTTGTGAGATCGAAAAGTCTCTCGTAGTTCCTGATACCCACAACACAAGACTTCATCTTAGTGTGGGGTCAGGGCTATGTATGTGACTGTTGAGTGCATTTATTTATTATTGTTTGGCCAATTTTGAATACTAAAAAAATTTTTTTGTCAAACGAAAAGATCAGTCAATCTACTCATCAAACCTGCAGATCCGTTTCAACCCTACTATTTTATAAACATGCTTAATTAAAGCTCATCTTACTAACACAGTGTACACTGTACAAGCCACACGGTATGAAAGTGACATGACGTGAGTGTAGGCCATAGCACGTCAATAAGACGTCCGTTCGTCATAGATCTAGACCAGATCGCTCCTCAGGGAACTGATAAGCCAAGCCCGGCTTATATCTAGGTTTTACGATGATTTCAGGCCTAAAGGCTCCGACATACACATACACAGAGCCTACATCTTAAATAAATATTGATGAAAAATTCCCGAGAAACAAGGATACTCGTATCCAAGCGGAAACAAATATTTAGTCTTTATAATAGACGCTTGCTAGACGACAGTTTTGCCGACCTGGTGGAAAGTGCATATACAAATGCTGAATTCGAAACGCGATACAATTTCATAATGTCACTATCGAGAGCTTTCTATCTTATTCGACTATCGGTATACGAGGGGTTGCAAATATCCTAACACCAGCAAATACTGCTATTACGGTTTTTTTAAAGCCTCTGTAGCGTAGTTGATTAAACGCTGACTGTGAAACGAGAGGCCGCGGGTTCGATACCGCACCAACACAAATGTTTGTGTGACCCACAATGTTTGTGTCGGGTCTGGGTGTTTGTGACACCCACGACACCAGATTGTTGGGTACATTAATGTATTTATTTCATTAATAAATTCTTCTCACAGACTGAATTTGTAGTTATGTATTTTTAGTCGACGTCAAAAAAAGGAGGAAGTTCTTAATTCGTTAAGATTTCATTTTATATTAACAACTCGAGAAGAAGAAATAGCGCGGTGGATTGTACTGAACCGCGTCGTTCTTTGTTCCTTCAGCTGTATTTCAAACTTAATTAGTTCCATCAGTGCGCGTTGTTACACGATATTCCTCTGTTAATCAAACTGCGTAATTTGTTAACATGCTATTGTACTGAACCCTCGTCAAATTGATTTGGGTAAAAATTTGACGTATGCATTGTATTATATCTTCGGCTAGATCAAAACATAGCTGGTCGATCTAGAATCTATTCACAAATGAAAATCTGGGATTTCCTAAGACAGAGGTCATTGGAGATAAATGGTTTTTGCCCAGCAGTGGGATAAATAGCGCAATAAAAAATATATTTTCAAAAACAACATTTTGCTGCCATTCCTTTGTTTATTTTTATTTAAAGGTCCTGACTGTCTGCAATAGATTTCCTGGCGCATGAATCGCCATTTCCTTTTTTTCTTGTAATTAGTCTCGTTCGTTGTACCTGGCATCATCGCGGCCAGTGCCGGCTAGTAATTAGTATAAAAACTATATATTCTTGGTGTAGATGAGAGCCTGTATTCATTTCTAAATAGTTATACACAACAAAAATGTTGAGCCTGTTCCGGTATCCTTAGATATAAGTACAATATATCGAGCTAATCAGAAATAGTAACTTGTAGCGGACAGCATCGCGAGTTATAACGCTCCCGTACTAAACTTAGCAAATATTCAATTTGTATCCTTATACAGGCCGAAAGACAGGTTAGTGTTTGTATATGTCTGTAATATGGTGCAAATAAATGATTTCTATACATAACCATCTCGCTAGTATCCCAATAGAGTAGGGAAACTGTGAATTTTCAATTTGGCCATTTCTGACATACCACTTTAACCACATTTTCATAAATGTTTAAGGTTTTTCCTTGGTTCAAAGAACTGCTTACTTGAATTTGCTAATAGTTATATTCATGGAATTATATGTCAGGCTCAGTTTGGCGTATTCAACAAAGAATAATAAAAAGAGAACTCCATAAACTACATTTTCTTACTTCATCGTCGATCCCGCTCGCAGGAAATGACTCGCGCATAGAGAAATATGCTCAGTATGTGTCGTTTCCTCCGCGTGAGTGAGCTCGCGGCACACAATCTGTATTATAACTCGGTTTCCTCACGATGTGTTGCCATACGTCAAAAAATTTAGAAAACTTATACGCCAGCTTTTTGAAATGAACTCCCTGTCTCGGTATTTCTAGAATGCTATGAATTATTTTTCTTTGTCAAAGTTTATTAGTATTCATCACGAAAAGAAATGGCTTTACTTTCCCCTGACAGTGCCTAAGCCCATGCCGCTTCCCATAGAAATTTCATGTTACATTAACTCGAATTAAATTATTGTATTATGTCGGCAGTCAGAGTAATGGCAATATGATAACAATTGTTATAACACTACACTTACAGAATAACGTGCTCAGAGTCCGGTCACATAATCTGAAATGCCACAATACTAACCATTATTGTTAAATTGGCCGCAATAATTATCCTTCTTCGACGTGTGTAGGTTTGTATATATTTATTGATGTGATTTGTGTCCAGATTATACTAAAGTCACGGCGGTCAAATTGTTCTGAACAATACGGCAACCACACGTAATGCTCCCTATACAAATATGTTGTGTGATGACCTTCATATTCGGTAATAGTTTTGTTCTTTCCCAAACTTTTCCATCGATAATATTCAATTAACTTTTTGTCGTTATTGGACTTGACGATAATTGATATGAATTACAAGTTAAAGTTAGTATTTTTTGTTAACCACTGTATAGTTTAAGGGTGTAATTTTCCGGCTTTTTAATGTGATGTTGTATTTGAGTTATAAATGATGAGGTTTTGTGATCGATTTCTAGACCAGGCAATCCATTTTATGTACGTTTTACTCATGAAAAATTTGACATTGGAAGTTAAAATTGAAGACTCGCCCATATCTTGAGATGAAAAAGATTAGGGTTAAAGCGCCATTTATTATTTATTTATCGCATGACATAACCGCTTAGATTATCGTGTTCTGACAAATGTTTATACAACGCAACATTTTTATATCCTTACGATAATCGTATCTTCGAAGCGAGAAACTCTCCCTGTGTTAGTGGGGCTTAACAATAGCTTCGGATATACAAGCGTAAGGCTACGTGTGTATTTTAACTAGAGTTTAATTGACGTCCCAGTTCCCAGTATTTCTCCTCGAACTGACTGTCCGTAACCGTATATTCGTAGAGAACGTATAAGAATTTATTTGTGACAGAAAAATTTACAGCTGGGAATGTTTAAAACCGTCCCCGTTCGCGTATTTTTGGGAAAAACTACGAAACGGGCGCAGTTATTCACCAAACTACATTCCTGTGCGAGGACCGTTCACATTCAAGAGATATATGCGCGACTGTTTCTCAGATGTACACTCCGAGGCTGTTTATGTTTCTTAACAACGTTAAAATAAAATGAATACACTCCCACATAGTCCTGACTTCAAGATACATGGCTTTTGTTGCGGGAAACTGCGGGATATTTTTTGTTTTACGCGAAAACTTTATTCGTCTTCGCTCGGATAACGCCTTCCGTACGCGGTGGTTAAAAAACCCTACGTAGTAATACTTGCAAGTGTTCCGCGTTGCATTCAATCTACTGCCAATTGTTTATGCCAATCTGCTCGAAATCGTGTGGCATACCGAACAGGCTGGCATACTAGACGTGGCGACTGGCAAAAGATGGTTATCTATCGAAGTTGGCTGCTATATTTGGAGTACACTGCCCTTGCCGTCAGTTTGTTGTAGTCAATGTCGTGCAACTGTTAAAAAAGGACTTTTAGATACATTATTCTATTAATTATATGCACCTGCATTTAGTCAGCAATACCAAGTGTACTAACAACACTTTCATTTAGAGTTAAATAGTCAGCACGTACTTACAGAGACTTGATATTATCTCCACACGTAATCACTAAAGTCACCATCCTCAAATAAACACTCACAACTAATCCCACAATTGAAACAAATACAATCGGTATATTTGCAGTAAGTCGCACCGAGAGCCGCTAATAAATAAACAGCGACCGCAGCGCCGCCTCGCGACGGATTGCGGCGAACGCTAATCAATTAAAATAATTAAATCGGTGTAGAAACCCCGTCTAATGACAACGGGATGTCGACACTCGCCTACAGTCGCCGACACTGGCCGACACCGCGCGACATTGGCCCACATCGGGCGATGCTACTCGACAACGGCCGAATGTACCTCTCGCTAGGATTATCTTTTATTAATTGACGGGATTAGCTGCGGCTGTACCTGATTGTGCTGTGATTGATCGTTTAAAAATCAGTTCTTTTATTACGAAAACTGAAGTTAACCTATGAACAGATGGTAATGTTGAGCAAAGAGATAACCCGAGGTCTGAAGAAGGACGTAGTCTATTTTTAATTTACACTTCTGTACAAAGAAAGTGTTGCAAACTTCATATTAAAATTCTTAGACATACAGACGACTCAGTGTTACCTTAGTTCATTGTTTCCATGATTCTGTTAATATTATAGTTTAAAATATTTGTTGTCTATAGAATATATTCTACCAATGCTCAGTAACTTTTTCAAACAAATAACTGTTACATTAAAATCTGAAGTACTTTTTAATGCACAATAAAAGTTTTCTAAATCTAAGTTATACAGTTACTCAAAAGAACTAATTCATGCCCTATGGCTGTCGTACGCAAGCTATGTGCACTTAATTGTTTGAAGTTCTTTGGAAATAAACTTTTGTATTTCAATATTTACAACTGGCAAAGGGCAAAATAAAAATTGTCTATATTTTATCTGCCCACCAAAAAACTGTACTTAGTGCGTATACATTTTACATTACTGTTTCTTCTTGTGTTTTGTTTTGATATCAACGTTATAATATGTGTCTTCCTCAGCTACAGGAAGTACATCCGCCCGCAAAATTTTACGTAGCGACCTGTTATTTTTTCTTCTGTTAAGTAGCTACTTTATCTTACCAAAATACCTTTGTAAGAGTAGTGCATTTAAACAGGGCATCCATTAGCGAGAGCATTCGATATCAAGTGGTAGACTAGTTTTAAAAACTAATAATAATATATTTATATAATATATTGATATATACTATTAATAATATACTATTGATAATAATATATTACAAACAATTTTGATGTGGGTTTAAGAGAAGAACCAAATGTTAGAATTTACACGTTATCAGTAGAATTTCTTCGAAATTTTAACGACTCGAGTGATTTATCAAAAACTGTCACAGACAACTTAGCTCGCTAAGTGAAGTTCTTGTCGCTAAAATTGACCTTTCAGTTGGAGACTCCGACCGGCGCCATTACGGGCTGTGATCGCATCGGATTACCAACTCCTACCTTTTCTTTTAATGTAAAATTAACTGTTTAAAAATATTCTGTTCTGAGTAAATTATTTATGAATAGTGGTGTAAGAAATGTAACTTAAAATTACCAGGGTATGGGCATTGTGGTTAGAAGGCTTTTTAATATTGTACAAATATATTCTTAGTTTGTCTATTTTTGAATGTAATACTTGTGTGAGTGTATGCTCAGAAATGCAAAAGTGATTGTCTATTGATCCGGGCCATCAATTTTTTTCATTTTATTAATTTTACCTTTAAATGTAGCAACGATGAAGAAATAATCGAAGCTGCAACGTGCATTTCATCAGTTTAATCAGCCCTCAGCCAGT
Source organism: Theretra japonica (assembly GCA_033459515.1). Classification (NCBI taxonomy): domain Eukaryota; kingdom Metazoa; phylum Arthropoda; class Insecta; order Lepidoptera; family Sphingidae; genus Theretra; species Theretra japonica. Next base: position 13,342,327 of record CM065947.1, read on the forward strand.
CTATCGCTCATCCTCCTTTCTTATTCTAGCACGACAAAGTGACTTTACTGCACGTGTTGGTTGCAGTGAAGTCCAAAGGAATTCTCTAGCAACACGAGATATCTCGCACAGGCTTGATTTTGATGGCATCCAAATATACACAGGATAAACTCGAAATGCGGCTTATTTACGTGGGTTATGACGAACGTTCAACCTCGTTGTACAGTGGTCGCAAATTGTACGGATATGAATATCCCACAACTAGCTATTATGATTAAATAAATGCAATATCGTCGTTTATATAAGCGAGTGGTCATTGCGGGTGGACGCGAGGCTAAGCCTTGGGTGTCGGAAGTCGCGTGCGGCCGCGCTCCGCCGCCTCCGTGCGCCTCTACGCCTCAGCGGTATATGTTGGCGGTAATTGTTGTTAACTCGCCTGCTTGTACTCTTACAGGTTTATATCCTTTGGGTTTCTTTAGAGAGATCTGTTTCTTTCTTGAGTTACTGAAATAATGATTGTATTAACTGTGTATCATAATGTTGTAAGGGAGTAACTTGTAAGGGAGTTAAGTGACAATTGCACACATACAACATGTTAGAGACGAAAGAAATATCTGTAAAGGTATTCCGGCAAGCCCAGATCAAAGATCCACCTACTAAGCAGAAGAACAATCTAATACTCGTACAGCTTGCAAGATACTGCAGCGTACAGGTTGATTTCAAAAAGCCACGGAAAAAATCCTTCGGACAGGCCTATATGTATAGGTGAACTGCCTGCGACTGGAAGCTCAATGTATCACTTGATTAATATTTTGGTTCTCTATCTTCGACTAACTCTAATTCACCAATTAACTTGCTTGTCTTAGCTTACTGTAATTACATATAATTAGATCAGAAACAATCCCGGAGCAGTTTGTTTCACACATTATACTTGTCTAGTCATAACCAATGTCTTTTCGCTTCAAAAGAAACACGTTACAAAGTAATGACTACATAGAAGGCCTTTCTCTGTCAGTAAGTGCTCAATTCCCGCGCCATCCAAACATTGTTTTCAACAATTCCACCTGTAATGTATATTTTAGCGTAATTACTGCTTTGCCATAATTGCGGCTTCTCTTAGCAACTTGTTCGCGCGTCGAGTTTCTATCGCCGTACTTTACTCACATTAATATTCCACGCATTATTAATAAACAATATTTGTAATTGTTTGTTCTTTTAAGCACATCTTATGCTGTCTAATGATTTATATAATGTATTTGTTTACTAATGGCCTCACCCGACTCCACCCAAGTACAGCTACTGAATGTAGCTGCTAATGTAATGCTAGCAGCATTTTTTACACTTATATTTCGAGAATATTGTGATATTATTCGTTTCGATGGTGTTTGTTTACTGTGACATAGAATAAACAAGCAACAAATCTATCTATTGATTCGGTATACTAACAATAAGCCAGTTATTAGCGGCACTGGTCGGTAATCATCAATAATTCATCGAACCGAGACATAGTCTTTTCATAATAACCCGGGATTGTATCAGCCCATACACGTCCCACTGCGGGGCACTAGCCTCCTCTACAGTCGAGAGTACGATTGAGAAGATTAATAATAGCAATTAAAGTGGACGTCATTACGCAAATAGAGCCCCTTTGTTGACTGTACACTTTCATATACTACATGACTGACGCAAAAATTCGAAGCAATATTTTCGTGAAAAAAATACGTATTGTTATAATCGTGTTGGTATATTGTCAGTCAGCCGTCAAATCAGTTAGAAATCAGCTTACCGCTACACGTGGAGGAAAATAAGAACAGAAAGTTACCCTAAAGGTGTGGCCGCTTCCGATGTAACCATAAATTGAACTGCTCTGAATTGAACGAAGCTACTCCTGAATGATTACTGTATTGTAAATTTATAATTTGATGAAAGCAACGCTAAAGTTTATTGCCTTTCCTTCTCTGCCGAAAACAGCCTTGCAAACCGGGTGGTAGTGAATAAAAGTGATTGAATCTAAATAATTTATGACAATTTATGGGTTCAATAAAGTTTTTTTTTCATAAAGTGTGTCTGAATGATGGGAATCCAATGACAGCAATATGAGTACCAATTTATTTAATTTTAGTTATAAGCTCACGTTGGTGAGGTGAGGTGCCACTAGTGTTCCAATATTTGTCTTCCCAAGGTATGTTGATAGAGGTCATATCGTTACTAGTATAAATAGTCCTTGCCAAGGAGTTACAGGCAGGCAGAGTCGTGCCGAACACTAACTGCAAACCCCGGCAACTCGTATGAAATTTTTCACGCCTAAAAATTGCCAGATATGGGAATTTAACCCAGGACTTCGTTGTTCACAGACCTTAATTATTAATATTATTGAGTTATTTAAGCGAGCATAGCTAAGCCCTAGGCAAACCGTACTGACAAAATATAGGTGCGAGCTCAGGGCACTCACCTCAGTCTATCCAAAACTACACGTGTACCTAGTTAATTATAATATAGCTAATTCAGACAGAGAATTAATTAGCGTTAAACAATTGGTTTCAATGCTCTAAAATGCCGCGAGTTTGAAACACAGATAAATATAATTAACCTTCAGATGTTATATGTTTAACGGTTCTAATATGCTTGATAATTCGTTTGTGTTACTATACGCGATAAGACACGTTGACTTTATTATGATATTATGTTCCTTACTTATGTATAAAACACATAAAAAACTAACGGCTACTCCTGTACCCTGCACTATAATATTCAACATTAGAGCTCCTCCTCCTCCTTTAGCTCTAGTGAGAAATAATTGATTTCATAAATGAGAAGTTCTATCTACTTGTAGTAGGAACCAATAGATTGTAACTACTGATATTTCAAAACAAATCAAAATGTAAAGGTCTAGGAATACTTTTCATTAAGAATAAATTTACAATATCCCTAGAAAGCAAACTAAGCCGCTTTAACGGGTAATTTATAACATCACTACAATGCAAAATATTAGCGACTACGCTTCGGTACTACGAGTAATAATCCGAAACCCGCACACATTGAGAGCGCTTGGCCAGTTTTTGGAAGAAGGAATTCCCGGGAAATCGATCAGCAATCCTGATCGCAGTTCCTGATAAGTTTATTTAAAGTAAGAGCGAAACGCAAACGTGTAATATAGTTTTTCAACCAAGTGGTTCTATAAATATAAAGTGATACAAACTCGGTCGTGGCTTCGCTGGCATTCAGGTTTTCGTCGATCAATCATTACAGTTGTCGATTGACGCAGGAAATATTGATGTAAAATTGAAAATATTTTTTTTATCCCATGGAAACTGTTCTTTTTGGAATGGTATATCCTTTTCTGTACCGCTAAGCGTACCAAACAAACTATTTGAATTTATAAGATAAGATAAGAATAACCAGTAAAATATTCTTTTTTTTTTCAATTATATTCATGGGACTTTTATATTTTGAAACAATATATGCCAGTCCCATCGTACCTTATAAATCATATACACAAAAAATAATTAAGGGGGATTAATTTTGTTTTTATTCCCCTTAATTACCAACAGTACATCAAATCTAACATTTTCAACAACCAATTAAACTAAAAAAAAACTTTGACACTAAAGAAAAGTAAAAGAAAAGACTGAAAAATTCAAAATCGTAACATTATAAACTTAAATAACTTGATAGCCTTTTCGGACATTAGTTCGTATAAAATATGATGAAAACACCCAACATCATTTTCATTAACATGCAATTCCTTCATCACATGTTGTCTCTCATCTCGAAACCGGCTACATTCCGTCAATAAATGCATAACGTCTTCCACTGTACCACAAACCGTACAGTTGGGTGAATTGGTTTTTCTAATTAGGAAATTAAAGTTGTTAAGCGGAAGGTATCCAGATCTTACTCTCAAAGCAATGACTACAAGTTTCCTCCCTAGATTACTATTATTGAACCATGGTATATGAGGAGGCTCATCTACGATTGATTTGTACCATATCTTTGGAATTATTTCAAATCTAAATCAAAATCATCTTGTCTTCCAAGCTCAGTTTGTTATGGGAGTATTACAGCTAATGAGGGTAAAAGTATTTGTAATTTGTTCTCTGATTATTTCTACTCCACTTTCTCAGGTCCATCTGTAACTTCTCCTTCTTTATCTCATTCAACCAATTTAGATACTGCGGTCAACATATCTAACATTTTAATACGCCATGATATATTAGTTAAATTATTGAAATCTCTTGATCTTACCAAGTCAGCTGGACCAGACAATATCCCTGCTATTTTTCTAGTTAACTGTGCAGAAACTATTTCTATTCCTATAGGGTTGTTGTTTACCAAATCATTAAGGGAATGTACTATGCCATCGATATGGAAATCAGCGTACATAACGCCAATACATAAAAAAGGCCCAAAGACGGACGTGTCAAACTATCGACCAGTTTCTAAATTATGTTTAATAGCCAAGATTTTCGAAAAAATTGTGTACTCTCAAGTTTTTGGAGCTTTAAAATGTTTAATAAAAAATTATCAACATGGTTTCATGAGTAAAAGATCGACAGTTTCTAATCTTGTAATTCTAGAAGATTATCTTACTGACAACATGAGTATTGGCAAGCAGACTGATGTTATATACACGGACTATAGTAAGTGTTTCGATAGAATCGATCACTGTATTCTTATCACCAAACTAGAATCAATGGGTGTTAGGGGTGACTTATTAAGGTGGTTTGCTTCTTACATAGACAACAGATCTCAAGCAGTTGTTATAAATAATTACATATCAAGTTGGGTGAAGGTACCTAGTGGTGTCCCTCAGGGTTCACTTCTGGGTCCTTTGTTATTTATATTATTTGTAAATGATGTTGGCGAGTGTTTTCAGTCTTCTAAGTTACTCTGTTTTGCAGATGATATGAAAATCTTCTCATCCATTTCGTCACAAGCGGATGTCCAGGCACTTCAATCTGATCTAGATCGTCTTGACAAGTATTGCTACTTGAATAAGTTGGACCTTAATCCGTCAAAGTGTTCAGTTATTACTTTCACTCGCAAGAAATATAATTTATCTTCTGAATATTATTTGAAGGGTCAGAGACTACCCAAATTTCAAAAGATTCGTGATCTCGGAGTTACATTTGATTCCAAATTAATTTTTAATGAACATATTGATAATATCATAAATAAAGCGTCTCAAGCCCTAGGATTTGTAATGCGATCCACAGCTTGTTTCAAAGAGGTCAAGACTTTTAAAATTCTTTATTGTTCATTTGTAAGAAGTATTTTGGAATACGCATCACAAGTGTGGAATCCAAGATATGATAAGTACATAGACAGAATAGAGCGTATTCAGAAGAGATTTATTAAATATCTTTGTTTCCGCACCAATCACACATATAAAAGTGATGATTATACTAAACTCTGCGCCAAATATCACTTTCTTCCCCTACGTGAGCGACGCCAGATAGGTGATATAATTTATATGTTAAAAATCCTTTCTAACACTATAGACAGCCCTGAACTTCTCGCTAAAATTAAAATTAACGTCCCTGTTGGAACCACGCGGCAATTTTCCCCTCTTAGCTTGTCTGTGGCCCCATCAAATTATAGGCAGAACTCTTTTATTTGGAGAGCAAGTAGAACCATTAACACAAGTTGCAAATCACATGACATTGATATTTTTAACGTCAACCTAAAGTCTTTGAGGCGGGTGCTGAGTCGTGATTTCTTTCTTAAGCATGATGAGTTGAATGATATTAGTGACCTATAATTGTGTAACTTTGCTTATGCTGAAGCAAAGCATGTGATCGTGTTGTTATTAATTTAACAATCAATTTATTGTTGTACTTGCACTTAGAGATAATTTGTTACTTAACAGTGGAGACCTTTATTTGGCTTTTTGTTACTTAAATTCGTGTGATTATATTGTTATTAATGCTGTTGGTCTTCTTAAAATAAATAAATAAATAAATAAATATCCCTTTCTCCTGAGACCTTTTGTTAAAATATTCTTTCCAAAGGAAACTACAGTGATTTTTAAATTTAGGAAATAGATCTGTATAATCCGATTCCAAAAAAATATTCTTAAATCTATAAATTCACGTAAATATTATTATCTTATAAACCACACGTTCCACATTTTCGACCATCCATTATTATAAAAGTTATGTCTATAAAACTGTCCACGGGCTGGTAACATAATCCGCGTGCTATAGCCGCGGTGACGAGTGGTGACCGATGGGGTGATAGCGGTGACGCCGCGCCTGATGGATGGCCCCCTGCTCCCTGCTCCCTCTCCCCCTCGCACCCTCGCGCTAATCGTCCAGCGGGTGGACAGACGGTATCGCCGTCCAGATCGATCTAACTGCCTGTTTAGTGTAATACCGTGTAATTTATCTGGCCTTTGTTTGTTATCTTCACTTGACCTTTGCTGTTCGTAACAGTTGTATTAATGCGAGCTGGAAATGAGTTTATGGGTGGAACGGCTACATGAGCTGTACAAAGTAGGGATTTAATGGAGTTGAACGATATAATCTTTGTATATGTTGCTGTTTTGAATGGAATACAAATAAAGTTAAGGTTAAAATAAAAGTGTTATTGTAAGGTGTTCAAATCATATTTTGTTTGTTCGTGTGTCTCCCTATTCCTGTGAATCTCTCAAGCTGATAAATTTTATTGCATTTTTTAAATTACAATGCTTTAATTTCCTGGTTTCAACAGGTCTCTGCGGAAATTCCGATTTAGGTCTTCGGTAAACACTTTTTTCCCGGTAGCTTTTACATTTTATTTTACATGTAAAAAATTAAAAAAAATTGTCTAACACTAACATTTATTAATGTGTTTATCAAAGGTTTTAGAATTCAACTATCACTTTAGTAACAAATTACCATTTAGAGTGTCTCAAATTGTTTTGTATCCTTGCAACAACCCCGAGGTGTCACGGCACAGGTCACAGCGCAGATCGACTGATTTACTGAACTTCTTTGAACTATGTTCAAATCTCTCAATGCAAAACGATTTACTCCCCAGACAGATTAAAAAAGACATTAATGAAAACGTTTTCTTAATAGAAAAAGTTAAACAATTTGGGCCACTTTAGTAAAAAAATACCAAACATTCCGTTAAACTAGGACAAACTGTGGCTTTCCAAATTCCCCGCGCGCGGCTAATTGCATAGTTTAACGACGGTGGTCGAGGCGGGCGGTGGTCGCGTGGTCACGTGGTCATGTGGTCAGGTGGTCGGCTGATACCATCGGCCACTATTAATAACTGTCAAGTGGTGACAATTAAAGTTCGCTTTGTTTCGTGCGCGATGCCTTATCTCTCGGTAATTGCTGTACTCGCGATTGATTTCCGTCACAACTCCACCGTTTTTGAGTTGTTCTTTCTATTTAGAATAAATATGAGGGATTGGTTACATTTACAATATACAAATATTGTAGCGACTGAATACTAAGAGATCACTTATTTTGGTAAACGGTTGGACTGTATTAATATTTGCTGTTTTAAAAAACACCACTGTTTATAAGTAGAGAGTGTTTAGTAGTAGAAGACTCATAATATTTAAAGAATGGTAAAATATTCATATTGCCCCGGTTCACAGCAGTCTATAGCGAAACTCATAATAGTGGTCCACGCAAGTGTGTCGCGTCTGGGACACAGCGTGGACATGTGATGTCGACCACGGGGCAATTACTCCGGTTTACTGTGGATACACTATTTAGATTACACTGATTTTACCATTAGGTGCATTAGATTTTTTTTGTACTAGTATAAAAAATACTTAGAAGTGCGTGGTGGCCTGTTGGTAACGGACCAGACGCGGCTGCCTACATGTTTACGGTGGTCGCGGGTTCAAATCCCAGGGCACACCTCTGACTTTTCGGAGTCATGTGTGTATTAATAGTCAATCACCACGCACTACAACGGTGAAGGAAAACATCGTGAGGAAACCTGCGTACCATAGCGATTTGTATAAATTTCTATGGTATGTAAAAGTCCGCCAACCCGCACTAGGCCAGCGTGGTGGACTATATGGCCTAATCACTCTCAATCGTACTCTCGATTGTAGAGGAGGCCCGTGCCCTGCAGTGGGTTGTATATGGGCTGATACAACACAATACAAAAATAAAAAATACTTAAATATTGCTGTAAGACCCATAATTTCTTTATTATCCCAGACAAAAGGCTTGTGGTGTCAATTAATTAATTACTAAGCCATCGTAGTGAAATATCCAAGCCCATACTTTATAAGTTGACTAGCAGCTCGATCTGATTTCACTTGTGCGCTTATTCTGCTCGTATAAATCGCAGCCTAGGTATATTATATTATTTTAACATACAAACGTCAATGCTCAAAATTTTCATAAAAATCTGTTCTGTTATCTGTAGTTTTTACACGACAAAGTTACAAACATCCAATCCGTGCATTCACATTCACAATATCATGTTAAATTAAGATGTAACAGTTAGTCAATAGTCCGGGTATCAGTCCGCTCCGCTGGGCCGCGTAATAAGCTATTGTGATTTAATTATTAAATTTGATAATGTAATTAATGATCCGGAGTGGCGACGCCAACTTTTTATTCCTTTGTCGAGTTTCAACTAAAGCCTTCGCACAAAGGAATTTTACACAAACGCTAATTTGTTTGGTGGGTTTGTTCTGCGAGTTTATTTTTATGACGAGTATTTAATCGCGGAGACAAAAAGCCTGTAATTTACAAAGTTGTTTGCGCTGTGGTTTGTTCCTTTTAAATCTATTTTAATTTGAATTCATTCATTCATATTTGTGGTGTCCCTTTTACGATTGTGTTGGGATATTTATCACAAGATAACAAGACATATTTTACATTACCTTTTTATTTGAACGTTAACCAAAAAAAGGTAAAGTAATACCCTAATATTAGCAATACATACAGTTATATTTTGACATACATCTATACATACTTACTATTCCTACATCTCCGGAGAGATTGGCAGTGATATTAATGCCCCCTACATTGTCCTCTCGCCTCCCACAACGTGCGAATTTTTCACCATGCTGAGCGCAATATTCATCTTACTTAAAATTTCTGCAAGTTTCAGAAACCGTGCATTAAACGATATAATTTAAGACCGCTGTACAGATACAAGTATTTGTAGCGATCCGAGTGATCCATCAATGTAAGTTGGAAGCAATCAAAATACCGCGGAGACTGCCGACTACGTGTTAATTAATGACGCGAGTGACGTCACTCCAGCTCTCAGCGGCAGGAATGTCCTCAACTGTATCGCGGCTTTGCTTGCCGGGTATTTCATTAATTGCTTTTTAAATCTTTCTATCTTGTAAAATAAGGTGAACGCCGATATCAAAACAAAGTAACTATACTTACAGTCTCATTGACCGAAAGAAATGCGACAGTAAGTTGTTAACCTACGGCGTTTTCCGAGACCCAATGGTGCCTCCACTGACGGGGAATATTTTGTTGCAGTAGAATCCTTAAAGACATCATTTAAAGTGAAGACATTGCAATTAATTGTATAAATGTACAGGAACACATTAATTCATAGCGTGATATTTCTTATATTTACATCGTTATTATTTGATACACTTCCTTGTACCTAACGAAAGTAACATGCTCTATAAATTACACACAACAATTACTTTATGTTATATTCGGTAACACGCAATGCTTAATAATTGAGTAAAAGGTAGCGGTCACTTATCATCATCGAAAACGTTTGCTTTATTTACAAAAAAAATGTATACATTACTATGTGTTGCCCTGCTTTCCACATCATAATATATTGTAAATATATAATATGTTTATCAGGGATATACCTAGCATGCAAATCGAACCCAGAAACTCACCAAACCACTAAACCAATGAGACGACCAAGTTTAAAGATACATTAAAAGGTACATTAATATTCCGTTCATAGCTAATAATCCTTTTACTACATTAAAAACTTGTAAATACTTTTGAATCTCATAGTGAAAGTAAATTAAGCTAGCAATATTCAAGTCTGCGACGAAGCGGCAATGTCAAAGGTTTCTCACTGAAAAGAAATAAAGAAGAGTCTAAAACACTTTGAATAAATTAAGAGACAATTATTAGAATTTAAATAAACTGAGTCTTGGAGCCTTAAAGTTTCTCCCTCCGAGCCTACTTCATTTCAGCGCTAAACCTAGAAATAATTTGTTATCCCAGCGCCGCGCTCCTTGGAATAAATGAATTTAATTTGTAAAAAATATAAAATATGTAGTATTATCGCGGGCCGTAACACGAACCGGGGATATATTTTTAAGAAGAACATTTAATTAAGACGCTCAGCGCGCTCATTTAAATTCAGCACAAATCAAAAACTTGGCAGCTGAATAAAAAATAAAACAAACATTAAAAACTAGACGTGCTCTACATTATACAGGAAATACGAGTAGTCTTTGTTAATTCCTTTTGCTGAATAATTTCATTGGAGCTCCGGTTTACTGCTAATTATTTCAACAGAGCAGTCGTCGACAGGTGCAATAAAGTTACAGCTTGGGAAGTCAAATCCAAGATAAATCCTTTATCAAAACTTTCTCACTTTATGGCAAGATTCGAGTGAATGTTTTACACTGCAATAAAAATCGATATATACTTAGCACAAAATCACAAGCCGCGTAATTGAATAAAAGTAGGTTAGCGACTGTTGAATACATATACATATTTATGAATCAAATCTAATGTTAAGAGAAATGGCAGTCATTTACCACCAGATGAATCGTTTGTTCATTTGTTGGACCCATGCTGTAAAAATCCTTACAAATCATTGCTTACTGCTGTTCTTGCACTGTGGTGTGGTATTATGTGTTAGTTGTTGACATGAAACGTTGCTACAAACTACTTCTGAACAATAAATTTTTCAAATACAACAAACGACACACCAATATGTGCGTGTATACGATATCAAAGAACATAAAATTTGTTCAATAGTTTAGAACACCCTACACGGTATTAATCGAGTTAAAACCGCGCATCGATTACGTAGCTTGAATGTGATTACAAAATCAAATTGAGTAATATTAGTGTATAGAAGGAAAGTGATCCGGTGAGTCGTGAAGACGCAATAAAGTTCAAAGGTTATAAGTTAATGGAAGCAATCTTTCAAAGCTTGTTAAAAATTCAGCTGAAATATATTGTCCATAGATGGGCGGCGAGCTCGTAAACCCGCTAACTCGCGTGTACTGAATACTATTATGTGGGGCTTTTTATTATCTCGACGTTGCTTTATTTTAAGTGAATTAACTTTCCCGGGGAGATTCTGTTTGTCTGCCTTATGAAATATACGGGTCGTGGCCCCACTACTTAATTTTAATTACATTTTCGATTATGTCAGCATATTCTCAGTGCGGTAGTCTCGTCTTTTTGCTCCTGAGTAGGTAATGTTTCTTGGATGTAAGGAAGAATTGTAAGCTACTATACTATCGTAATTGAATATAAGTAAATTATTTTAAATTGCAACATGCCTTGTTTTAGAGACTTAGCTGTAACGTGTATCAGCTGCAAGTCATGCGAGGCTACATTTAATCTATTGCCACAGGGAAGTACGTCTATGACTACTTGCTAAATGTTGGAAAACACGACTTAACAGCAAGTAGATAGTTAACATGACATCTAAAGGATGTTTTTTAAACTTAGATGATAAAGTTACTGCATGTCATTCGGAAAAATATAAAACAAATCCTTGCTGCACCAATCATGGATGTATGGTTCAGCAACCCCGCATAACATGTGTCTACAAATACGTGAGCATCATCATTCAACATTTCTTTCTATTTTTACAAATAAATCAATTTTGCTCTATGTTATCTACGTAAGCATTGCCGCGATGCATACGAATCCACGCGCCATATCTCATTGAAATGTGAGCCGGGCAGACATTTGCATAGCACAAGGAATGAAATGTTACGTTTTGAGCACGCGAGGAGCTAGGACCGACTCCAACTTGAACGCAGACACCTCGACGCGACGCCTTGCCTTTGACACATTAACTAGTTCGCTTCTAGCAGACTTCACTGCATCTGTGTGTGAATATATACTATATTTTCGTCTTAGTACTTAGCTGATGTGTAAAATTTAAATTGACTTCATGTTGCAAAATATACTATAAATATAATTACGTACCGCTAATTCCTTAATGGCGCAGTGTTTAATATTAACTTTGAATATTGCAATGTGTGGATTAATACTCGTAGCTAGTAGATCTATAGATGTCCCTCTAGTGTGCTCCATAAATATAACAGTGCTAGCTATCCTCTTGATTCAATACATTTAACAGGCAATTATGTACCTATAATCTAAATTTGCAGTCAATATTATTTTATTATATCTCAAGAAAATGAAAATTATTATCTTTGCTGGGCGTTTTTTACTCCAGATATATTTCATTCAACATTTATCAAGGTTTTATATCCCCGTTTATCATCACTCTTAGTATTATTTTAGTGCTTATAACCAATCGCTGGAAATATTGGATGGGTTAGGAATATTTTCTCTCATCTCGTACTAACAACGAAACGGCTCTATATTCTTTCATGAATGTCGTAAATTTTGAAGACACAAAGTTGCAAGGGAGGTGGCAGATATATTCCCTCCCAATCATAAAATTCGGCTTAGGAAGACGCAATATGCAATGCAAAATAGAAAAGAATGATGAGAGGATGACATGCTGTGAAAAAAAATACAAAGTTCAGAAGCGATCGGAATATTTCCGAGACAATTCAAACCTTGTAAAATACTATTTAAATAAAGAATATTTCGATTCACTTTAACCAAAGGCAGCAACAAATACTGTATAATTATATACTTCGTCGATTAACCTCACAAATCTAGCTCTCCCATTTTAAAAACAATAAAACACACTCAAGGTGCTGACGAATGTGCACAAAGTTGGCATCGTATATTTACTACGAGTATTCGTGTTTCCAAACGCAAAACATATAAAGGCGTCGATCAGTCCTGTCGGCTTCCCGGAGGTGTTCAAAGACGATCCCTCTCAACCCGAGCTGCTTGATATTCTTCCCGCGCCGCTCTTATACATTTTGATATCGATCTGGAAATATTTTATTGGGTGCCTTTTGGGTGTTCCTTTAAATTGTAAGTACGCCAGTTTTTATAAGGAGTGGCGTGGAGAACTCTTTGATATGGTTTTCAGTTAAGCGCGTGTTGGGGCTGCTAAATGCCCTCTCACGTACCTTGGAGATATATTGGCTGTTAAAGTTCCATTTTTTATTTTCAGGTTAATAGTAAATGTGATCGTACATTAGATAATTGGATTGCTAAAGATTTATGTCAGCAGACGCGCGTTTCAATGATCTCAATAGATAGTACTGAAGAACGCTTGGTGATTTGATTATAAGAATAAAATATGAAATTAATAAAAACAAATCAGATCACATTTCATCACAATATGTACTCTGCTCTGGTTAAGCGATGGAAGTATCATGAAAGAATGACGACTACTATAACTAAGCATGAATGAAAAAATCGAATCTTGAAATTGTACGACTATAAGAACATTACACGAAGAAAAAATGTATTTAAATAGAAATAAATACAATGATCTATTTAACACGCAACTTGTTTTATCACTCTCTCTGCCATCCATAATGTCTAATCTGCGCACACCGTAACCCTTCAGTAAAATCTGTTGGTCGTCTGCAGGTGATTTTGGCGGTGGCCCAAGATTGTCGCCCACCGCGGCCACACCTCTGCCTCCTGCGCCCACCCGCGCCCACCCGCGCCCACCGCCGCCCACTGGCCTCCGCGTGTTTTGCACGTTAAGCTAATGTACCGTGCAAATGCGGTTTAGTTAGCCTCCACCGAATCTGCGGCGAAACTGTCGCCTAACTACCCGGAATGTTAATAGCAGATACCTTTAAATGTGCATTATACTCTGTAATTAGCTCATGTGGGTCACTAGAACGTATTACTATTGTTAAATCTAACGTAATACAGAGGTGGCAGAGCCGTGTAGCTTGATAAATATAGCAGGAATGGGTGATTTCAATTCGAATTGCACTACTGTCTGTAACGTCCTAACCGACGTGAAAAGTGTATTGTTGCGTCTCGTTCAGGGAGTGAAATTACGGATGACCGTTTAGAAAACCTGCCAAACTAACCCAACTACGAAAACGGTCCACTGATGTGGGTTTAATCCCAAAAGTAATCGCTTAGTGGCTGAAGTGTACAGCCGCTCAGTACGTCGAATTACTCCGCGCGCCGGTCACGTCCGCAGCTTAGTGGCGGTACTTACCTCGCTGCTAAAATCTTACAGATGGCCCGTGTACGCCGCCACTACATTCAGCCACTTTGCCGTAATCTATATCTAACTGACTGTATCCACTCCACCCACTCGCCTCGTTTTATAGCCCTAAATTACACAGCAGAGCAAAAACCCTGTATTACCGAAGCAAATATTTTCAGTGTTTACATCATTACAATATTGGCTCGTGTTTCTTCACATCGCGATGGAATCCGTAATATCGCTGTTATTTATGGAGATGACAGTGTTTGCTCGGTGCGTCGCGTCGTGTGCGCGGGCCCCACCACTTGTGTATTTAGATGCTCAAAATGTATAGGACAGGTTGTTCGAATAATTTTATCGGCCCCCCGGGAGTCACGTACTGCCACTTTGTACTCGCGAGGGGCCGCACCGAGAGCCCGGAGGACATTCGAGCGGGATGCGGGGAGCGGCGAGGAGGGGGTGCTCCGACCTTGTTGACAACTCTTAAAGAGAACCCCTCAGTTGTCAAAATTGAGAAGTTGTCGGTGTGCGCAAATAATTAGGGTGTCTCGATGGCGCGCGAAGATGTAGCCGGGTGCCGTTTCAAAAGGAACCTCTGTAGAAAAAAAAAACAAGATGACGGATTTTATATTTTAATGTTTAGGTATATTTAATCAAATCTCAACCCAGAAGACTAAATGGCAAGACACCGTGAGCTTAAAATGAAGGTAATTATTGTAATACTTCGCTAACGAAATACTAAGACCTCGGTTTATTACTTACCACATTATTAATGTATCACTGATGGGCTGCCCTTGCTGGAGGCCTTTAAAGCTACAGTACGAGTGGGTCAACTCGACGGGCCATTACCTATCCCAAAGAAAACCGACGTGACTTAACGTCTCTGCTATTGCATTTCATTCGGTGAGTACATAGTCGCAGATACAACCCGGCTGATAGGATATTCGCATCCGCCTGGGTCGCAACCATATTCGACGCTGAAAACTTCATCATCGGGGGACACGCGATTATGTCGTTTCGGGGTCAGACTGTGTATTTATGACCAGGTTACTATAATGTTACTACCTGAGAGAAATGGTCATTTCTTACTAGTAGATACTCTATTCGGATAGTATCACACTTACAATTGTAGGTCAATACTATCCGAATAAATGATCTCTCACTTTATCGGTCCAGTATAAAAATATATTTGTAGGTATTAAATGTAAGTAGCAGCAAAGCAAATTACTTCGCCGATATCCCGGCGAAGTCCCGAGCGTCGCGACTCGCTCTCAACGCAGTGCGGAGAGCCGCGGAGCGCCGCGGCCGACAATTCAATATTCCTCGTACCATTTACTGCTTTGTAAAAGATAGTCTTCAAGTAAAGAAATGAACGTGAATAATGCTGGCAGTTTATTATGTTTCTCTAAAGCAAATTACTTTTAAATACAAATGTTAGTAACATTTTCTTTTCGCTTTTGAGCTCTGATTTTTACTTGGAATTCGATGGGTGAGCTGTGAGAGACAACCCACGTGACTCATGAACTAACACTTGGGTCGTGAAATGTCAATCTAACTAAAGCAGAGGTAACTAAAGCCATCCACTTTTAACTTAACTTTCCGCCCTTTCGAGTTACTAGCTGGGCCTTAATTTTCGTATCGGTTTATTCAAACTATAAACTTATCCAAAATGTGACCAAATCTGCGATTCTCTATTTCACGACTAAATCTTTAACCCCCATTTCAGCTCTTACGGGCTGTCACTACTCGTAGAACAAAGAGCCGACTAACTAAGTAATGAGAGACAATTTGTAATTGTGAGTAATTTCCGTCCTAGTAATAACCAATTTGTCGCTTCGTCAGGCAACTGTCATCGCATCTCGCTACTGCGTGTGTAGGTCACATTATACTAGCTTATAGCACTGGTTCTTCTGGCAATTGAACCCAAAAACATATTACAACTTCCAAAGTATCTATCAAAGGAAATATATTGATTGTATGTGTATCCCACGCAAATTATCGCAACCGCCAGTACTCACTGGGTTCCAGCAGACTGTCGACATATGAGCATCCCTCGTCGGGAGACACACTACTGGACTGCTGTATAATCTCCACTGTATGTTACCAGTGTTGAAGGCACACAGAATGCACACTGCTTTGCTCCACCCGTTTGAAGCCGCGTGAGGCGTGTAGTGCAGCAAGTCGTATGAGCAATTTCCCTTTACTTTCCGAACGCCCAGAGCGCTTGCTACTTAACGCGCACCCGTGAAAGCATTCGCAGACGTCTGTTAGCAACGAACATTTCGGACCGCGCCTACTTTAGCACTAATTCCTCAAAGAAAATTTACTTTGAGCCTTCCTTAGTCTCGTGTAATCAGAACGGAATATTTAAACACACTTTTTAGTTTTGGAATTTGTATTAGCTGCCTCGGTGGCGTAGTTGTATTAAGGTATGTTGCAAAACTGAGGTCTCGGGTTCGAATACCGGGTCGGGCAAAGTGATATTGGATTTTTCTATTCATTATCAGCCCGGAGTCAGAAATTTGTGCCCGATATGGCGATAGGCTCGCCCCCTATCACATCATGGGACGGAAAATACAAGGCGAAACGAGGGTGTCTAGTTTGCACCTCTGCCTACCCCTTCTGGGAAAAAGGCGTGTGTTTATGTATGTATATATGGAATTTGTATTTTTATAGCCCCGTTTTACTCCTGCGTGCTCTTATAGGATTTGTCCACGATGCAAAAAGATATTACTTTTGACACCAACCATTTCATAAAACTCTATTTATTAATAAAAATACTATAATACACGCCTTGTGTTCAAAAATAAATTCCATTTTATTTAGTGAGCTAATATTAAAACTAGTTAATAGTTTATTACTAACGTCTATTTCAGCCATCCATCTAATCTTCATATAAGAAACAAATTAGTTATTTAACAAACAGTTGTGTGGGTGGGTCTTTATTATGATAAAGATACACCCACACAAGTGTCGCTATAGTCGTTAATACTTTATTTTTAAGTACAAAGGAACATTAAGTATCACTCACAAATATTTGTATAATACAACAGTGAACAGGCAGCAAACAAACACGAGCTGCTCTAACATTCAATGAAAATCTATTTAAGATAATATTATTTTTATAGAAACACACGTCGAGGAGAGTTTATTAATATGATGTATACTTAGAATCCATTTATTCTACACGTGATAAAACAAAACTCATCAGTCTAGTAGCAGGCTGCATGAACTGTATATTGAGAGGTCTCGGGCCAATTCAAAATGTTATCCGAGGTGGCTGGTACTGGAATATGTACCTAGAATAAAGATAGATTCCTTCCTTATCGCCTCTTGGGACGAATAGTAGCTTTAAAATTATGTGAGGCACCTACCCACCTCTTCAGAGGCACAATCGTGAACTTATTTATATTTAAATACACGAGTAGTCGCATTATATAATTCACTCCAAATCGAATGTTCGTTGCTTGAAGGTCGCGTCCCAATTTCTTCGCTCACTTGTTTTGACGATCACTTTCACATCGGGGACGTGAAATTCCATTAAAATGTGACAACTTAGTATAATCATTTTATTTGGGTCTTTTTGAATATCATATTATCTTCTCAATCACCTTTCTTAAATGTGAACCCTACGCCTACTGTCATCCTGTGTATTTCTAGACGATACTAGGTATAATATGTATCAATATATTAAATTTATTGTTTAAGCAATTAGTATTCCTTCCATAAGTACTCCATGACAAGATATTTGGATTCTTTAAGTAATACTAAGACCGCTTCGGAATAGATTTTAGCAATGTCCTCTTATTTTATTTTCCTCCTCTTTTCTTTAATATTATAAAACAAAAAAAACTTTTAAACCGATAATAATTTGCCCTCGCGTAGAACCGGTCACATCCAATAAAAAACTCCAAGCGAGGCAAAATCACGTTAACTAAATAGCGCTAACAAGCCGCCATACAGGGCGCAAGTGCTGTAAAAATAAACGGTACGGCACCGTGTACTTACCATTCGATGTAATTTAAGATATGGCCGTTTAAAATGCTCGCCTGTGGAAAATTTGAAGCAAAACGTTCGAGCAATTTATGAAGTAGCTCCCATTTGTCGGACGAATGTATCCGAATTTTGTAAAATATATCGCAGTCGCAACTAGTGTTAGTCGAAAAGTGTTATTCCTTTGTTTTACTTACCGCCGGATTGATAATACGTTTGAAAGTAATAAATAATATTTAGTAGTTACTAGTCGGATAGTCGTATCGTCCGACCGCTCATAGACTAACGTACCGTACAGTGTTTATCACATTTCAAGCAGGTTGGCATACCTGTACAGACACGAAGAAAAATTTAATAGCTACACGACACTGTAACAAAGCTTACCAGCAAATCCTTTTAGGTATCAGTGCACGTACAGATGAGTGGATTTACCAATCCAGTAATTATTTACGAAATATATTACGCGCCCGTATTATCCACATATTCACAAAGCATAACTTTATTACATTAATTTCCTATCATACCGAATATAATAATTAATCATCAGCTTTGGTAATATTTGATTGATTTACACCAGGTAATAAATAATAAATAAATACACTCAACAGTGACACACACAGTCCCGACCCCGCATTAAGATCGAGTTTTGTATCGTGGGTATTAGAAACTACGAGAGACTTTTCGGCCTCACAAAAACACAGACCGACACAAATACTTGTTGTTCACACCAATGGGGATCGAACCCGCGGCCTGTCGATTCACAGTCGACGTCTAACTAACTGCGCCACGGAGGCTGTCAAGTTATATTGCTGGTTATGAGGCGGGTTTATCACTTACCAGGGTACTGCCGGCGGGTGTGCGACATCGACGCTGAGGGCGCAAACAACGCGTGTTCTATCTTACACATCTATCCACACGGTACGAGTAGAGCGCGTGTGACGTCAGATGCTAGTTATTATCTTTTTTTTTTTTATTATCGACGCAATGGGTTATAACTTTAAGATTAAATTCGTGTGTGTTGATGTATTTGTGGTCTCATATTAATAGATTGGAACTGAAATTTATGTCTGGAGAGGCGGTTGGTTCACCTGTTATGTTGGAACTGAAATACGCGCAGCAAGCTATAAACTTCTACCTATTGCTTTAAGAACATAAGCATCAGTATGTAATATACATGTAGATGGATTTTCCTTTTTTAAATCCCGATGATTATAATTTACCCGCGTGCTGACGGCTGCGTCGCATTACCTACAGAGGTTTTTAAATGAACAAAATTAAAACAAAATAAACGTAAAACGAAAGAGCGGGTATCATCGAAACCGCCTTTATAATTAAATTAAAAATTATAATTTAAACCCAAGTAATTTTACTCCGGAATGTTGAAATGATATTCCATGTATGTTTTGATTACCCAGTAGTATTCTGAGAACATTTCAAATGGTTTATGATATTACTCAGCCTGTCGCCGTCCACTGCTGGCCGCAGGTCTCCCCAAGTAAGCGTCATCCCAAATTTATTATATCAATTAATAATTTTCATATAAACGGAACATTAAGTAAATATTGCCGATATAAGTTGCTATTTGATACTATCTGTGAGTAAATTAATTTAAATTACCAAATTAATGATGTAATATTTTTGTGGTAGTATGTAATTACGTTGAGATAGTGTACACTTACAGTAATGGAGTAGTAAATGTGTGTATTGGTATGACTCGATCCACACTTTACGACCTTTGTTCACAAACAATAACATTACATTACACGATGGAGCATGACGTAATTTACCACAACATTACGGAATATTCCGTCGCTAATCAAGACATTGTTTAATTTTAAAATTGGTTGGTAGCAACTACATTACAATGTCTGTTCTCGGTACTGATCATGGTCTGAGTGACTCATCTGATGTGACACAACATCTGGTGTCGTGGGTGTCACAGGGTGGGTGTTTAAAGTCTATTGTTTTAATGTTCATAAATACCAAATGCAGATCGCCGAGGTTATTTAAGCCCCAAATCACAAAAAATAGAGGACCAGTCATATCACGCGCAAAACCGACTTTGTTTTTTTTTTTATTGCAATGAATGGCGAGCCGAGCATGCCATTCGCCTCATGGTACGTGAAACGACCGCTAATGAACAGGAGTAAAACCAAACAAAACCATGAATTATAAAGCAATGTTTGCCATTCCACCGTACTCGCCATCCCGAGACATAAGATGTTAAGTCTCATTATGTCTCATTAATTACACTGACTACAATATTGACAAATTCTTAGATATCCAGTAAGCAATTATTTTTTTCCAAAAAAATAGGCTAGCTCAAGAGCGCTCGTGTTGTCAGGCCGGCACCTGACTTAGTTCTCGGCACGGTGACACCGCTCCTTCACAACTAGTCCTCTGTGTCCGCATGCACCTGTGACAATTATACACCTACATGTTTTATTTCAAACATTTATTTGTGAGATTGCCGGATTCCCAACGTCCCTTTACTCTTCGGTTGTTCCTTTCCGCTCCCCTCCCAACTGGGCTAGCAACACAACCACTTGCTATCAAGTGACCTTTTTGCTTGTTTGCCGGACCTATGCAATAAAAAAACTGAGAGTCAAAAGTTTGCTACTAAATTTAACCGAGCTAGATTAAATCAATTTGTTTGCAAAATACTTTCTTTATTTTACGCGTATGTTTTAATCACTTTTAATATAGGTACTCGTAATTCTTTCTAAATAATATGAAGTAGAGCTTAAGATCAGCATAATAAGGCCAGCTTATATTCCAGTAATAAATGTATTGGAGGCAGAGAATTTACATGAGGTTGCTGTCAAACCAATACCCACAATAATATTGATCAACCACATATACAAATATCATAAAAATACCTCTTCAATCGAGGCCATATTACGATTGCCCTACATTTAGTTAAGCGTAGTCAACTGTACTAGCAAAGAAGAAACTAAATTCTATATCCCGGTATCTTCAATGTTATACCAAATTACAATAACAGACACTATAAATTATGAACATTATATTACGTATATTACATTGCAGAGTAATGTATGATTACAATAAAAATATACTCCAAAAATATATAATATACAATAAGCGTGTTTGTGTAAGACGATGGTCGGCGCGGCGGCGGCACAAACATCCCGTGTCGGGATAATCTTTTCTTTATTTGTTTGTGCGAGGCTTACCGGCGTGGCGCGGCGTGGCGCGGCGTGGCGCGGCTCAGATACCGGCCGGCGGCTCGACGTTTATGTTTGTCACTCATACTTATTGTCCACTACATCAAGTTGTTGCTGTTATATTTTGGATCTGCATGAAATCATCCCATAAACAAAATTTTTTTTCTGATAAATTTTGTTGGGATTGATAGAGGAGTCATTTTTAACTCGTGTTAAGGTTTTAACAAGTGGTACATTCAAGTAACATAAAACACATTCTTTAAGGTAAAGGGACAAATTAAGGACAGAGATACAATGCGAGGATCCACATATTCCTGACATATATACGCCTGTGTCGCACTGAGATCGATAACAGCTCTTTCAAGATGTATAAAATAAATACAAAGGTAAATACATTTAAATTAAATTTTCTGAACTGTCTTTTTTAAATAATTAATCCTTATTATGTTTTTTGATCTACTTTACCTCAAGACATTTTGAAATAAAACGAGTTCTTACGGATTTTTTCGCGAATCTGATTTAATTTAAGACATTTATAAATCTATCCAATCCTGAATGTTAAATCTCTTCTGAGACCAAAGCAAAACTAAATTTTCAACCAAAACGCGCGGAAGGTGTTTGCAATAAACTGATCTGTCTCATATTCATACGCACACACAATCCTCCGAATTAAGAGGCTCCTAAACTCGCGACGTTCGACAAACAGCGGAAAGACTGAGTGAAAGCGCCGTAATTTAAACATAAATGTCTTGTCATATAGTTCATTGCGTGGTGGTCTGTCGGTACCAGACCGAACGATGCAGCCAAGACGTTGGGCGTGGGTTCGAGTCCCAGGTCACACCGCTAACTTTTCGGGTTCATATGTTTATTGGTAGTCAACTGCTACGCACTTGAATGGTGAAGCAGAACATTATTATTTCGTTAAATTAGTGCACAAATAGTTGAATTGTAGTACTATGATGTGTATGGAAGCTGATAATCAGTGCTGTTTTACAACAGCGTGTACTGAGCTCGTATCCTTTCTACATGCATATTGCAGCAAATATTAATCTAGATCTGTTTTTTGTTATCGTTTACTTATATTGGTAATCAGTTGTATTGGAGTGAGTGGAAAAATAATCGTTTAAATACATATTGATTATGTTTTCTATTGTATATTATATCGGTCAACCCGCACTACGAAAACATTATGGCCTATGTTCCCGCCCTCTCAATCCAATACTCAGTTATAGAGAAGTCCCGTGATCAACAGTGCGCGATAACGGCCTGATACAATATCCAAATACAATAAGTGCGTGGTTTGGAGCTGTTCGCTAATTTGTCGGTTAGCTGACACGCCAAGCAGTACCGCCACGAGACAGGAACTCAGCGTAATAGCATGGTTGAGGGTACGCGGCGAAGGAATTTGATGCGGAATAGTTTTATACTTCGTTACGATGTTCAACTATCGCGGCTCGATGTGCGGAAACGAGATACTTTGAAAAATTTTGCAATGTTGATATTGGCGATATGGCTGTTAGACTTCACTAATGTACTGGCGATAGTTTGATGTCTTTAAGATCCTATAAGGATATACAAGAAAGCATACTACATCTGACATAGAAAGGCTAATGGAAAAGGGAAAATTGGAGACGCGAAAAATTGCGAGATAATGAAAGATGCAATGGACAAGAAACACAGTCCGCTGTGGCCAGGGTAGCATTGTATTAAACTCAAATCGAAGCTATAATAATACGGATTAACATGTTCAAAAGTAAACAGCTAAAGATCCGTTGAACAGGTAAGCTGAAGCATTTCAGTAGTGCTTTACATTAAACAACATTACGCAGAGCAATATAAATACGGTACAAGAATAAGTAAAAGAAGTGGAATGAATATAAAGCGCTTGTACAATGCAGTGCTCAGCTCAAATCCCATTATACGTAACATCAGAGCCGACACTTGGAAATTCTCCTCGACACAAACTAGGGACAACGTTCTCGTTTTTCCAACAAAGCGACCGATCTGCTGCAGTTCGGAACTACTCGGGGAACTCGGGTGTACTCGGCAGAAGTCGGGGATAGTCGGAAGTGAGCAAGTTGTAAGCTCACTCACAGATGTTCCATTAATAACGCGGATGATAGCTCGCGCCTGTCACCTCGCCGACAACTTGAATAGTTACAACTGATCATTACATTGTTACTGGCTTAGAACTATTACTATCGTTTTTGGTGGCAGGAGGTAGGGCTCAAAAAATTTAATAAATAATACATTAATTTTATATTTATTTAATTATCGATCTATCTTTGTCTTATTGCTAGGGCGTGAGCATATTACTCAATAAAACATTGTAATCCTTTGAATTCAATAACACCAAAAGCAGAAGCCACGGACTAAGGTATAAACTTTATGAAATGATAGTATAAAAATTAAATAATAAAGGCTTGTACCCGAAAAACAATAAGACAATTGTGGGCTGAAGTAAAATTAACATAATAATAAATGTAATCCGACCGATTACGGCCATGGCGACCACTTCGACCCCTTATAGGGCTTGGCGCTGATGCGCCCGGAGATGGCTTATATAGCCGATTTTCGCAGCAAACTCCCTTGCACAAAGTGGGCATGTGAGCTTACCGCTTTCATAATTAAAGTGAATGGCGGCGAGTGGACGGGCTTTAAGCTCATCGCGCTTTTCGTCGAGGTCTAAACGCTGTGCTGTGCTGCGCTGTGCTAAACGCTGTTCCTCAAATTCGCGGATTGGCTTCTTCACAATCTCGCGCCACTCCGGTCGTTGTGTTGCCAAACTCTCCCAGCGAGAGGGCTCTATATTGCATCTTTTCATGTGACGTTTCTGAAAATCTTTGTATCTGAGGAGTTGTCCGCCATGCTTTCGCTTGCCCTCCTCTAGCTCAGAGTAAAAGATACGCTTCGCCACTCTCTCCTCCGCCATCCGTGATACGTAACCGCACCACCGTAGTTGCCGACGCATCAAATATGCCTCAATGCCACCAACATTGGCGCGTCTTAAAACTTCGGTATTACGCACCCGATCGGACCATCTGATCTTCATGATGGAGCGTAGGCATTAACAAAAAAAAAATAAACAAAATTAAATTAAATTAAATTGACATAAAATAATCAGCAAAATAAAATACATCATGAGATGTGCAGTCCACGTTTTGACTAATTTAACGGTAAAGCATCACAAGACATTTCATTAAAGACGAGATAGTAAGGTACACTTTTAGAACACGTGACCATTTCCGGCGGTAGCACAAATCACTACACCGTGCGCGTAAATCTATTTCGGAAGCAAGGGAAGGGCTCTTAAACTCACACAGGAAATGCACGTCTAAATAAGTACGCGTGGTGTCGCGTGCGTTTGTATTTATAATCACCGACCCTAGTTACTACTCGCGACACCCTCGCGACACATGCCGATAACTCTCACCTCATAGGGGGACAGGGAGGGGCGAGGAGGGGGGCGTGACGTCTTTATGTGCACCCTCTTTGTACGGTTTAAACGCGCCAGGTTTATTGCCGCGATCCTAATGACGTAATGAACACGTCACCCGCCCGAGCACCGATTCAATTACAGCCCGATCGAGTATGGCTTTTAATACACGTAGTTGCAATGTGCGCCGCAAGATGGCGGTGTTACTTGATGCAGCTTACAAGTGTGATTAATAATACTGTAACAATAATGTTTTTAATATAAGCCTGGACGATACTATTGGCTCATAGAAAAAAAACCCTGACGCAACAATTTTGCTTTCATATTTCTTTACCACCCATCGGTGTTAACTTATTATTAGACGAACAGTTTTCTCGTTTTTCGGATGCATGCAATAAAAAAGAGTAAAATGACGTTGTTAGTAATTAAATTGTGACTTAAAAGTGCTATAAATATGGTGTCAAGGTTGTTCTAAATATAACAACGAACCATTGACAAAATGGGTGTAAATAATTCAAAGTAACTACCTTGGATTATTTACACGCCACAGGCGAGTTTATATTATTTTCCTAGTCGTTCGCGAAGCCTTTAAATTCTGCCCGAAGAAACTGAGAAGAGGTATCTAAAATGAATACTTATTAGTTGGACAATTTATTTATAAAACGGATTCCAATGATCTATAATTGTGTATGTATTTACATACACCAGATCTCACGTGTATATCAATTGAAATAAATCGCGTGAGGAATGAATGATGTTCCTACGGAAACTACATGAAAGATTATGATTTTTTACAACATTTATTTTACTACGAGATTTAGCGCCGTTAAGAATATTGCCTATAATTGTTTTAAATCAGACAAATGGCATACCTCTCGTTTCTCACTGAGCATGTCTACCAACTGCTTATGTTTCAAAAAGTCTTATAATTATATTTTATTTGGACTCATTTTTCGAGCTGCCATCCTATTGTGAGTAATCGCCTTACCACGACATCTGTGACATTGAGAGGATCCCAAACTCAAATAATGCGCACTGGGCACTTGTTGTGACCATTATAATAAAAAAAAATGATACATAGATAAATAATCTCTCGCCTTAGTTCGTAGAAATTACTTTCGTCCTCCTTATTTGTGTTTTTTTTAACTTAATTTTATCACATTCTTTAGCTGAAGGATAAATAAAATCAACTGAATGCGTAATTATCGAATCTTTTTTTTTGTAACTATTTGCTCCCTTATTACTCGTGGTAGCATACATTTTTTAAATTTAATTATATGTTCTCTAATTAGCCGAACATTAGCATAGGGCTAGATGTTGTGATTCACTACAGAGGACAGGCGGCTTGGTCGCCCGCCCGTAAAATCACTGTTTTATTGCGAGGGAGCGGCGACGAGCGACTACAATCACCTGCACTAAGTAAATACTAGTTGGAATTAAATTTACTGTCTACATATACACGTATACATACTATAGAAAGCAATTATTCAAAGTAGGCAAACCCATGACTGGGACCTAATTAATGACATTCAGTACATTCTTTTTTTCTTATTTGCAATTATTTTGCATTGAAGACTATCCGTCTTTCTACGTCAAACGCGGCAGAAAATATCAAGTCTCCAACAAATAATACTTTTCCAATTAAAAGAATTACATAGAAATTGTCTGATCTGAATGTACTTAACTTCAAATTCAGTTCATAAATTATTATTGCTAAGGCGATATCAAGAATATTATTGAATAAAGCATAATTTGTATTATTACTTTTGTCGATAATTTTGTTTAACGTAAATCTCTTTTCTTACTAAAACCTTTGCGTCATGACACTAGATATCCATTAGTACGTCAAAACAAAACTTGTTTAGAAACACACACATATAAATGTGCGTTAATTAGAGAAATTCTGAAACTTAATGCTTCATTATCGCGCAAATCCAAACAAATAGATGCGAGCACACTGTACGCACACCACGCCACGACATCTCCGGAGATACCTCCGATGACACACAACATCTTATACACGACCTACATACTGTCACGCTTGTATTCTATAGAGATAAGAAAAGACAATGGATCTATTTATTGTTCAATATTGACACAGTATCTTACCCTTTTGCAACAATATTTTCGTACGTTTAAGACCCCGCCGGACAATTGGTTTAGATGCCAACTATAAAGCGAGTGGCCACGGGTTCTATTCCCACATCAAAATAAATGTGTGAATCATTCGTGTGATTGATCCATAAGTATTTATTACAGGTGTAGTAAGATTGATTTTTTTTTCATGGATTCTGAAACTCACGATACAACATTTACAGAAACAGCAGCTATAAGGAATATTTTACGAAAACACAGCAGTCCAGTCGACCTGTTGACATAGTAGCTTTGACTTACTTCAGAGAGTCTAACTTCAAAATCTCACCACATTTCCAACCACCCTCGCTTCGCGTAACAATTTCATTAATTTATTATATCATTAAACATTCTGTTCGTCGTCGATACTGCACGGTCGTGGAATTCCAGCAGCTTCACTTCCGAGAACTGAAATAAACGCCAGTCCATCGGCTTTGTGTGCCGAAACAAAGTTAAATAATATTAACCCTCTACCCGTACAATGGAAACAAAATATAGTAACATATAATATTGCTTTGTTCGGTGAAATATATTTATACTGCTTCATCATATGACTGTCTAGTGTACGCTAGAATGGTGAAATGTTTTGTATAAACCATGCACCTTAAGGCGGTGCGTGCATGTAAGATACGAAGAGTCCATTACTTAAGACAGACCAACCCTAAATAAAAATAGTTATGTCTAACTAAACAACACATTCATACGAGCATGCTTTATTCCGAATACACACAACGTGTGCGGGTCACTAGTCAGTGGGTCGGGTTTTACATACTCGTATCCGCCTGGAGACGAATACGCCATCACCAGTTTTCAAATCTTATTTTGGAGACGTTAAACTTCTGTTGAAGCCGGTCGGCGCAATATCAAATGCTTTTTGTGTCTATAACAGGTGCATTATATTCACTTTAGCGTGCCATTATAAAAATCCACTTAAACAAAGTATAATAATTCAGTGCGTTAACTGCATCGGAGTCAATGGACAGCTCTTTAGTTAATTAACTAAAACAATAACCATAAAATGTGGAACAAAGTATAAGTGCTCGAGATAAAACACGGCTAAATATAGTGTATATTTATAAACACGAGACCACCCTAGTTCGCCTCAGTGACGCGACCATCGCCGACACCCTTGCTAGTGACGATGCTTCATATTACAAACCTTGGATAATGTATGTTACCTGGACCTCACCAGCATAATGAATACCTGTGCTGCTTGAGTAGGCAAGGTAGAGCAAGCAGTAAAAAGCATTGCGCTAATCTGGAGCCATCTAGTATGTTGTGTTATAGTCTAGGACTTCGCTGGTTACAATTTCAGAACACGTTGATGCGAACATACAGCATGCATAAAACAGACAAAACGATGGTACTTAGTTAACTTACCAGAGGTACTCCACGCTAAGGGTTTAAAATTAGATTTTTTTATTGCATAGGTCCGGCAAACGGGCAAACAAGTCACTTGATGGTAAGTGATCACTGCCACCCGTGGATATCCACAACGCTTGGTTCATAGATATGTTACCGGCCCTTAAAATCAGGAGGGGAGAAGGAAGGAAAAAGGACGGGAGGAGGCTTTTCGGATGCCTAATAGCATCCGACAACCTCACTCACTAAACGAAACGCGACAGCTAAACTGTCGCTTCACGCCGATTTCCTATGAGGCAGTGGTACGACCCCGGACGAGGCTGCCCAATCATGCTGAGTCATGACTGACAACAGCGTGGCTCTACCACATACAACTTATACAACTAACAACAATTTAAAGCTAAAAGATCATGTTCGATGAAACAAAATCCCTAAATATAGGAGAATTCTAAATGTTCATAGACATCCGGCGCAGTAGATATGTCAGGGCGCGTCACACACGGCGTCACACGTCGCGTCTGTTTGATCTCACTGTACATCACTCATGTCATCTGAAGCTCCACTGCACTTCACGGCATCTCCCTAAAAACATATTCTCAGTGCGGTGACGTGCTTGTGGAGTGGATGACGGGCTAAAATTAGACGCGGTACTCATTTATTTTTGTATGTAGAATTGTCAGTTGTTCAGTGTGGTGGCCTTTTGGTAAAGGCCCAGATGTGAACTGTTGTGTCAGTGGTCGGAGTTTTGTATCCTAAGGCACACACCTGTCACGTTTTACAGTCATATGTGTATTATTAAATACCAATTCAAACATCGATATGAGTGACTTCTTCGTGGTATAGCAATTTGTAACACTGAATCTGTAATGACATGTTTACTAAATACCAGATAATATTAAGTTTGTGTGAATAATAACTACTCAAAGTCAACGTCCCCGAAGGCGGTCTGAAAAGATTTTTATGGGCAAGGAAAGATTTTTATGGCAAACAAATGCTAATACCCACGTATTAGTTGCTAGTGTCGGCTATCTCATGCATCCATCGCGAGCGCGGGGGTGGGCGGGGGTGCGGCGCGGGGCGGGGCAGGGTTGGCCGGTGTGTACAAAGTTCCCGCGGCCCGGTTTGTTTGTTCGTGTTGCCAATAATTAGCGTCGTGTTATGACCGAATTATGGAAATTTATTCTGAAAGAAAAAACTGTTGAATATTTTTTGCCATTGTTCGTCGGAGTGAGAGTTTTTCAAAGGATGCCGCCCCTGCTCGCTTAATGATTTGGAAATTGCTCTACCTTTTTTATTATTCCATAATTACACTCAGTAACTGACTCCTTTGTTTTGCCGTGATTTATATCGGACGCTGGAATTGTAGCGCTCGCTGTGATTTCATTATTTCACTTTTTTGTCTTGTTGACGAGACAAACTGATGAGTTTTCTATTAGCCTTATTAGACTCAACCATTTACAGATAATCTTCGTTTATTATCTATTGATATAAAATTAATAAATATCACGCAGCTAATTAAATTTGTATATCTATTAATTGTATTTTGAAGTCAATCATGTCTATGTTACAGCATATATGTCTCATAGCGTATTGGATAAAATAAAATGAGTGGCAATTTTTTTAAGCCTTTATTAACATTCCTTAAGGACTTCCTCCAGTCTCAAACAGCAGCAACGATATGTGGCTAAAGTGTTTTGTAAGACACAAAAGGATTCAATATTTTTACAACCAAATATTCAGCCTCATTTTGTATTCAAATAATACTATGACCATCGCGTTACATTCAATAGAATCTAAAAACACGTAAACACGATCACTGGGTGTGCTCGCTGCCGTTCACGAACAGAACCGTTTTGGCACCAACACCGGTTGATTGAAAGTAAACTATTAGGAAGTGATTAGCTATCGTTCGACGTGTGAGTTTACCGTGCTTGTCATAAGTACCACGGTACAAAGCGGCGGAGTGACGCTGTCCGACATCAAAGGAACTATTTGCCGAGCAGTGGAGCGTGGCGGCACCGCCGCTGCACCGGTGCGCCGACACGAGCACGCTCCAGCGCGCCGCGGCTCGCGAACGCGCGCGCAAACATTACACCGTGCTCTCAAACATGGACAGCGTTTAGGACAACACTTATACAGAAGCCGTGTTACGGCCTTTAGGGAAATATTGCTACAGGTCACGGTATTTAGGAGCAATAGAGAAAAGCGGCGGGACCATCTTTAGGTACAACGAACACTACAGTGGGAAACATGGAAATGCGTAAGAATATCGTGGTACAGTATTACGACGCTTATTGCAAACATTTGTTTTATGAAATCACTCGTATAGTATGCAATATACCACATTAGTGTAATTCCTACCTCTAATATTAAATCGACGTGAAATAAATATTGTTTAGTTGACTATCTTCTGCGGTTTCGTCATCCCATAACTCGCATATTTTATATAACAATAAGCCAATAACTGTTCTGTTCTATTAAAAGGTCTTAAACTATCCGATATTTGAACAGATAGACAGAAACACAAACTTGCAAGTTAATCAATTACTAAAATATGATAATATTCACACATTTTATTACTTATATTAAACACGATGTTTTAAGTACTAAACTACCAATAATAAATGGAGTAAATTTAATCCGAGTCTATTTTTTTCCAAAGTTAGCTCTGTAATGTATAAAAATCCTTTAAAAAACTATGTAACTAAAGTTAAGCGCGTAATTAAACCGTATCGATTGGAACAACGGCGCCGAGACGAAAGTTAAATCCGCTCGCCAACTCATTATGTTTTTACAAGCTCCCGAAGGAATTAAATAATTGACTTATGAAGTTTTAATAGTTTTGGAAAACATTGTAAGCGCTTGTGCTTGTAATTGGTTCAAGTTGTGCAGCGAACCGAGAGGGTGTCTTGAATATTAATTAACAAGCTGATGATAATATAAACTCACCCCGGTGTCCCAGACCGGTGATCAGAGGTATCATCTACTGTAAGATACGACACGCTCTGCTGTACACAAGTGTAAGTCCTGGGCAAGCTATATTACATTGTAGAAATTGAAAAATTCATGCAAAGTGGATTGCCAAACCTGAGATTTGGACCCATGATTGCACGGTTCATAGCCTATAGACACTGTCACTACACTAACGAGACGATCATACTTCATGTTTGTAGGGAGTTGTGCAATAAGCTGTCGTCGCTATTTTAATCACTAATTAAAGGGCAGCGGTATAAATAAAACACATTAGCGCCGAGTCCCCGTATTGCCTCGTGACTCATGCCTCATGTCTCGTGCCTCATGACTTGTGCCTCACACCTCGCGCCACTGCCTCGTTGAAATATGATTTACGTAGTAAAAATTAATGTGTTTAAAAACAAGACAACATTATTACAGGCCTATAAATTTATCGTTATTAGTTTTTGTGTTAAAAAATTGAATATTTTACAAGCGTAATAATATGATTTTATTAAATAAAATCATCGGATTTATTTGTTTAAACTCGTGTCACTTGTTTGACACTGGTTTCACACTATATTTTAACCAACTCCAATTCGATCATACACTTTGATAAAAAAAAGTTTATCAATGTATCATTCAACTTAGTTATTAATTAATATTGTGATGAATGAAAAACGTTGTATAATAATACCCTACTGTCTGATAAGTTATGTCGTCTTATTGATTTAGTGGCGATCTGAATGGGCTGTGTGTCGTGAGGTGCTGGGTTTGAATTGAATGGTGAAAGAATTCACTTAGTGAGAGCTTTTGAAATTTTGATAAACCTTGTCCAGGATTGTAATTTCCGCCTAGCCCATGTACATATTATGTGGAATGGTAATCAATTTTGCAAAATGTGAGTGTACGAAGTGAATTAATTTAGTGATATTACTGCTGCCAATTTTATCAATAAATCAATTTCATTATGGAAATCGTAATTATATGAACAATAATAATTAAAATAATTGTTTATTAATTATACAATTACTATTAAATATAGTCCTAATGATGGTCGGCGGGAGTCATGTAGGTCACGCCGCTAAGGGTCTGGCACTACTCGTCGGCGGATTGGGATGGTATGCGGGAATATTTCGCATCCATCCCTTGGCGGCAGCGCTGCTTTGAGGGCAAAGATCCTTCAGCGAGTGCCAACGCTATTGCTGGCGAGATCAGTCTAGGTATGGAATACTACATTCCTTCCTCTGAGATCGCCAGTAAGGGCCGTGGACGCTCCTGGTTCAATCGTGCATGCGCCGTTGCTGTCGGCGACAAGCAAGCGGCGTATCGCGCTTGGATCAGGGGTCGCGCCAAGAAGGATCCCAATATCAGCTCCCTCAAGGAAGCTTATAACCGAGCCACCAAGGCCTGCAGGAAGGCCTACGTTAGAGCGGATGCCCAGCGCGTTTGTAGCATTGGGCGTGCATTGGCCAATCACCCAACTAGCAGTCGTGCTTACTGGAGTTTGGCCAGGGCCGTCCAGTCTAACTTCTGCCGTCCTACATTGCCACCACTGAAGAACCCGGAAGGATCACTGGCTCATAAGCCGCAAGAGAAAGCCACCTTACTGGCAAATCTTTTTGCGGCTAATTCCCGCCTCGAGGACCGTGGTTCCCAGACGCCGCCCACGCTGCCTGATTGCGGTTTCTCAATGGCTGATATTCGCATCAGGCAGTGTGATGTGCGGCGTGAGCTACGATCCCTCGATGTCCGGAAAGCCAGTGGTCCGGATGGAATACCGGCGGTGGTTTTAAGGGCTTGTGCAGCGGAGCTGTCTCCTGCACTGACACGCCTCTACCGAGCGTCTTACCGCACAGGTGTTGTGCCGGAATCTTGGAGGGAGGCCAATGTGCAACCGATCCCCAAAAAGGGTGATCGGTCAGACCCTACCAATTATCGCCCTATCGCTATCACCTCAGTGATGTGCAAAGTCATGGAGCGGATCATAAACGCTCAATTGGTCCGCTACCTGGAGGATCACTCGTTGATCAGTGACAGACAATACGGTTTCCGTCACAACCGATCAACGGGTGATCTTCTAGCGTTTGTCCTGCATCGCTGGGGTGAAGCGATTGACCGGCGTGGCGAGGCTCTTGCTGTGAGCCTCGACATAGCCAAGGCGTTTGATAGGGTCTGGCACCGTGGTCTTCTCTCCAAGCTTCCGGCATACGGTCTGCCCGGCAACTTGTGTTCGTGGATTTCTGGCTTTCTGCATGGGCGTAGAATGCGTGTTGTCGTTGACGGACACGCTTCGGCGCTCATGTCGGTAAATGCCGGAGTTCCACAGGGCTCGGTACTGTCGCCCACCCTGTTTATTCTGCATATCAATGATATGTTGTCGCTCGGCAACATTCATTGCTATGCAGATGACAGCACGGTTCATGGGCGATACTGCTATGGGCCCCCAGGTTGCCGTGACGGCACTGTGAGCGGGCGCGAAGATCTTGTCATTGAGCTCAACCGGTCCTTGGATCTCATTTCTACATGGGGTTCCAGGAATATGGTTGAGTTCAATGCCAGGAAAACCCAGGTGTGTGCGTTCACGTGCAAAAAATCCCCGTTCTCTCCCCTCCCCAATCTTCAGGGTATTCCCCTCTCAATGCGGAATGACCTGAGTATCCTTGGTGTGGATATCCGCTGTGATCTTAATCCAAGGAATCACATCGAGGGCGTAATATCTGCCACATCGCGCAGGGTCGGAATCCTGAACAAGGTGCGTCGGTTTTTCACGCCCGGTCAACTATACCGCTTGTATAAAGCGCAGGTTCGGCCGGGTATGGAATACTGTTCGCACCTCTGGGATGGATCCGCCCAGTATTTACTCGATGCCTTGGATGGCTTGCAGCGGCGGGCCATCCGCATTGTAAATGATGCAGACGTTACGAGCAACTTAGAGTCGCTACAGTTGCGGAGGGATGTTGCCTCTCTAAGCGTGTTCTACCGTCTGTATCACGGTGAATGCTCTGAGGAATTGTTTAGTTTGATCCCCTCCTCTCCTTTCCTTAACAGAACCACGCGTGCTGGCTTGCGAAGCCACAGCTTGACGGTTCAAACCATCTCGGCGCGAACAAAAAAGTTCGCAAATTCTTTTTTGTGCCGCACTGTGAAGCTGTGGAATTGTTTGCCGTCACACGTGTTCCCTCCTTCCTATAATCCTGGGTCCTTCCGCCGTAGTGTGAAGAAGCATCTCAGCAGGCCGGCATAATTGTGTCGAATGGCATGGGACCGCCGTCTGATGCCATTCGATACTCTGTCTGGACGGCATTTGCGCTTAACATCAGGTGCAGTGCAGTCATCATGCCGTGCCAGAATAAAAAAAAAAAAAAAAAAAAAAAAAGTGGATATTGTTATTTGTTCCAACAATACAACATTAACCCAGATTTATTCCCGGCTCCACCCACTGAAAATATTGTATGAATCATTTTTTCCCTAACTGTTCATATTTGGTGGTCACTGCAATCTCTGATTATTTTTTGCCGCACCATTAAGCTGTGGAACAGTTTGTCGGTCAAGCGTCACGTTCTTCCCATAATCCTAAGTAAATAGAAATAAATATATACGCCCCGACCATACTTATAGTCACGACCCCACATTAAGATCAATTGAGTCTTGTGTCGTAGGTATCAAATAATGCAAGAGACTTCTCTACCGACACAAATACTTGTGAGCCTCATAAACATTGGTCACGGTGCGGGAATCGAACCCGTGGCCTCTCGTTGCACAGCGAGCGGAGTATTCTAAATTTTTCTAGCTATGATCGGCATAATTGTGTCTCAATACCTGTCGCCAATTGCTGCTCATTCTAGACCGCATTATGAAAGTTTATTTTGATCGGAGTATCCAAATTTAAACAAGAAATTCAGAATCAAGAAATGGACTCTCCAATA
This sequence comes from Theretra japonica, assembly GCA_033459515.1. Taxonomy (NCBI): domain Eukaryota; kingdom Metazoa; phylum Arthropoda; class Insecta; order Lepidoptera; family Sphingidae; genus Theretra; species Theretra japonica. The sequence goes on from CM065947.1 coordinate 13,377,555, forward strand.
GTAAAATAAAATTTCTTTTTTTCATAATATTCCATAATTGTTATCCTCACAAAACAAAATACTTAGACAATACGCACGCCCATTCATAAACTACACACAAACACACGCGCGCGCGCGTCTGTGTATACAAATGACTGGCGACCGAGCTTGTACCAGACGTAGAGTATAATTTGATTATGGATTAGGATATTATGAAATAGAAAGAAATTACTTTTTACGTGTAAATTTGAATATTTTCCACATTATGTTTATCAATATTATTCTCTTGAATTCAATAAAAAAAGTTGGTCAGACTTTAAAAAATAACCCTGTACTTACCGTCAGGTATCGTGACTTCCCCATAATATAAAATACTGCGCCTTATGTATTCATTTTTATGTAAATAAAATGGTACTTTCGTGAACGCTGGTCTGTTCGCGTAAATACTTCCGCCGTACTGACGGCGTGAAAGCTGTTCCGCGATAATGTTGCGGGAGTGGCGCGGTACGGCCGCGAAGTACTTGCGTATGCACTGGGTTTCTATTTGCAGTTATGTAATATGGACTATTAGCACATTTTGTAAAGTTTTACATTTTTCAATAGTTAAATTTTAAACAGAATACAATACCAATTTTCAGGCAATGTCTTTTTAAAAGAACAAAGTTACATAATAATTGTAAATTATTAAATATTTATTTTTTTATAAAAACTCCAAGTGAATATGGTGTTTGTTTGGTTTTGGCTGGACAATCTAAACAACAGTTATCTATTCTACCTCCCTCACAGCACCAGAGATTTATCATAAAAAGATCTTATATTTTTGCGAGTCGCGTTTATAGCCCTTTTCATTGTTTTCCACTATTCGAACCGTTTTCCATAGTCTCCATTCTTAAAAACTTTCTGGTACAATGTAAAGCAATTAAATTGCCATCAACTTACGATACATCATATAGAATTAATCCAATATCATAAGAGGAAACGCCAAGTAATAAATAACTTTATACAGTGCCAAAGAATTGAATGTAATGGATGACGATGTGCGCGGCCGCCTCATTCAGCCTCGCTCCGCCGCGGGATGTGATGTTTTGTCAGCGCGCGCCCACACACCACATGAATTATAAAGAGAAAGAACACGCCTTTGTTCCTCAATTTGCACACCTAATAAAATTTCTTCAACACACAATCCCGCTCATGCAAAAATATAACCGACTCCATCTCTACCTACTATGCCAACGATTTTACATCCATATTTACAAAGTTTAAAGGGATTTTAATGATAACATCCATGCTGGAGACAAGATCTTTGATTCGCAAATTGAAAATCTCTAGAATAAATATTGAGTGGATTTGGTATTGAAATATGCGAAGATACCGAGAGGTTATTAAAAGCAAATTCCATGTAGAGATATATATAATATGTCTCTACATCTCCACTTGAGCTCTACCGCGCAGATATTGGAATATTGGTTAATATTGAGAGACGCTGAGCGACGGCTCCAACTACTTATGATTTTTTTTTGGTAGACGAACAGAAACAAGTTGTGTGCTGAATATTTTATGAAAATGAGTAGGGAAATATTAAAAAGGCCTTTATATTATGTACGGCAAGAAATCTATCCTTTTATTTTATTTATGACCGAATATATGCACATAATATGTAGAGTACTAATTTATTACCACTCTGAAGGAATAGAGTAATGGATAAAAAGTAAGTATTTGGGAAATGCTTGTACTAATAAAACGCCATAAATAATGTAAGAAAGGCTTTCAAGCTAAAAATACCACGAAAAATATCGTAAATATTAAACAAGTTTGAAAACTCTGAATACAGATTTTATGAAAATCGCTGAAACTAAACTCGGCACACAACCCTCTCGCATGCAAACAGGAAAATATTTATCTCGAAACAGTAAAGTTCCCGAGGGCAACATTTTAGTTAAACGCAGGCGAACCGCCGCGATATAATATTATGTTAAAGTTGTACCGCGAGCAGATGAAGCCTGCTCCCACACAGACACACAGACACCCAGCAGACACGCGTCACGCGTCTCGCGTCGCTCGGCAATCTCGCTAAAAGCTAACACTTCACTTGCCATTAATGGCAAGCTCTACATTTAAATTCGCGGTAACATCTTAGTTACGTCTTAACTTAACTCTACATTAGTCTCTATATTGGTCTCTACACGCCACTCTAACCCACTTTGTTAGGCGTTCCTACTAATGTCGTACCTTCGTAGCGACTCTATGTAGATATTTTTTGGATATTTTCTATTCATTTTCCTCGTGTTTTCCGTCTATACGTGGGCCTCGGCGGAAACGGACCGGCGCTGTGTTTCCGGCGGGCGTGCGTTCGTGCGCGATACAACGCTTATAATGTCGTGTATTAGCCGCTCTGTATAACGTACTTATAAAGAATTTAAACAATACAGCCATGAGATATTGCAGTAGTTTGTTGTTTATTAAACGCTGCTTAGATATTACATTCTTGATAGTTCATATTACTAAACAATATTTTTAAAAAGTCAGGCAATAGTACTAGAATAGATTATTACAAAATATTTATTTAATTATTTTTCTTCACTACAAACATACCTAAATATTTGTCGAGAGATATACTTGACATCGACTGAGCTAAAACATTATTCCATTTTCTTCCATTCCACGATGAAAATGATTTTCATATTTCTCATTAGTTGATGTGGAGAACAGAAACAGACAATGGCTATAAATCACGTTGTTTCGATGCCCCCGAACTCTTGTATGTATTGTATGGAAATTGAAGCGGTGACTCTACAATTCTTTGTACTCGGAATAAATTTGGATGGTAATCAAGGCCGAGACATGCAAAGATAGAGATGTATAATGGAGGCTCTACATGCTAGTACGTAGACTTCGATAAGTTGGCTCGTGTTCCGCGTATTAGTTCTACGCAGTGAGTTTCTGTGTGTGTGTGTGTGTGTTACCGAAACGAGTAAGTTTGAACTGTGGCGTAGTTCAAGTAGACAATAAGTATAAGTAGACAATAAGTATTTGTCTTGGGTCTGGGTGTTTGTGAGACTGAAAAGTCTCTCGTAGCTTCTGATACCCACTTAATTGATCTTAATGTGGGATCAGGGCTATGTACATATATGACTGTTGGGCGTATTTATTATTATTATCTGTCAAAACCAAAATGTCTTTTTTTTTATTCGTTATCCCGAGGGAGGTGGAAAGGTGTATGTCAGTGTCTCTTGGCATTCTAGCCCGGTACAGTGCGGTACTAGTGCGGATGTTGTGGCCGAGCTGGGTCCCTACCAATGCCTACGCCAGCATACTGACTAAAAACCCCTCGATTACCGTCAACCGTATTGTGGGCGGCACCGGACATCCCAGGGTGAAAGCCACCACGATTTAAATCCACGTCACCGCCCCGCGCAAAACCATTGCTGGTCCTTCAATGATATGGGGCCCGAATGATGCCCACTTACGACTATTATAAAACCAAAATGTCTACATACAAAATAATAACCTAGCCCACTACACACATTTCTATGTATAAAATCTTGCCGTATCATCGGACTCAGACGTTTATCCGAGTACTTTACTCGATGAGAGAGAATAATTACAGCCTCCCCCGCCTTCCCTGCCATCCCTTGCGGGAAGGGGAGGGGGGTAGAGGGGCATCGCGTGCGCCCGCACTTGTCACATCAACAGTAATGGCGCTTTAAGTACTACGTAAATTATTCTTTCACACTACATTATGTTAAGCGAGCGACAGTTAGCAACGACTGGATAACTGGAGCCAGGTACCAGGTTGTCGAGTTAAAAACAGGGCATTTGACTTTTCGTAGACAGTTGTTTGGTTTATATGTAGTTGATTATTGCTTATTTAAACTCAAAAAACATAATGGAATAAGTTTCATCATGACAGATATGAACCAAAAAAATGTAAGGTATAAGAATATCACCAATCCGTACCTTGCCTGCGTTTTGGAATAATGTGTTACTATCTCTTCGTAGGAGCGGCTCGTGCCACACCGAGATGTGTTTAGAGATCATCTTACCTTTAAATCCGCCACTGCAACTGCTGCAAGCTAAGATCGAAGGTGGCGCGCGTATAATAACCTCCATGCATTAAAATTCAGCGACTCTCTAGTAACGTCTAACTTGTCTAAAACAATCGTGAGATGTATATAGGCTACTAGTTAAATCCATAAACTACACCAATCAATACACTCAAGCGACTTCATGTCTACTCCAGGCGAAAATCACTTTCAGTAGCTGTAACAACCGGCCGTAAACAAAGTAACAAAGGATCCCCGTTTAATTGCACAGATAAATTTTAAATTTAACTTTGTAAACACAAAAAGGTTAAACTCGTTAGAATTTCCCTCGTTTATTCTGCTCCGCTTGGACGGGTTCCGGCGAAATTCACGCTAAAATAAAAATCCAGTTTACAACAATATGATCGCATATATCGGTTTATAAAGAATATATTATTGTTGATTAATTACTGTATTGATACTCAATCACCACGCACTTTAACGGTGAAGGAAAACATCGTGAGGAAACCTGCATACCGTAGCGATTTAAAAAAAAAAAATCTACGGTGTGTAAGTCCGCCAACCCGCACTAGGCCAGCGTGGTGGACTATATGGCCTAACCACTCTCAATCGATTCTCTCGATTGTAGAGGAGGCCCGTGCCCTGCAGTGGGTCGTATATGGGCTGATACAATAATTAATTACTGACTATTATGTATCTGCCATTCAATACGTGCCTTTGTTTACAATATGTACATAAAAATACAGTGCAATTAAAACTATAGTATTATTAGCGGTAAAACTGATATAGAGTTGCAGCTGCGCTGTCGCAAATCTTTAGGTGAGTGAGATTGTGGCATATTGTTGGTATATAAAAGATATTTGTGTCTGCTCGGACAGCGACCCCGTACACAATTTTTTTTCCACAATTGTGGAATACTCACAACAATCCGCATGCGGCTGACTTATAAAGAGCTACTGAACAGATATAAAATGCTCACTTTAAAATCTAGACGTTCTCAACTAGAAGCAATGATGCTTTATAAAATATGCCACGGTCACATTGATTGCATCGAACTTAATAACAAAATTTGTTACTTAGTACCTAGAACAGTACATCGGCGTGAGGTGAGGGCGCGCCAACTCTTCGCAACTGGTTCCTGCAGGACCAATGCTGGTGTGCGCTCTCCCCTACGCCGGGTAGTTGAATCCTATAATAGTCTCTTTACGGATGTCGACATATTCTCTCTGTCAGCGCACAGCTTTAAGAGGCAAATTGTGAATATACTCACATCAAATGAACTGACGCACTTATAAGATTTAATTACTTAAAGACTTTACTCTGCAAATAATATTCCTATTTTATAATTTATATACTTTGTTGTTTTGTTTCTTTCTTTTATTTCATTAAGCAATTTACTTATTATTATTATTTTTTGGTTTTAGTTTAAGTTTTTGTTTTAAATAAGATGTAAACATACGCCTAACGCCTCCTGTACATATGTAATCCTTACTTATCTATCCGTGGAAAATGTTGTTGATTGTATATTTGCCTATTCATTGTTAATATAACTTTATCCTGTGTACAACTCTGTAATATACAATTGTTTGTTTTCCCTAATAAATAAAAATAAAAAAATAAAATAAAAAATGATGTCGCGTTTTATACACTGGCACGACAAAGCGACTACAATACGCCTGATCACAAATCCACCAGCCAGAGTTGGTAACACCCTGTCGGTTGACATATTAGTGCAGGGTACTCGACACCAGCTATAAAGGCCGAATCTGCATTACATTGCACTTGTTTAGGTTGAGGACGGCTTCTTAACCATCCTGCGGTAGTCTCTATCGAAACGAGTACGAATATCTCAACACAAAAAATCATATGTATGTATGTATAATGCAGCGTCGCGCCTGAATCAATGTATATTTGAAGCTCTTTCACGTCGTGAGGCGTCAGCAGTTCCCTCGCACTTCGTTTCCATCTCAGTAATGAGCCGTGAACAGTGCGTTCGCTCATACCGCCGCGCCGCGCCGCGCCGCCGACACTCAAATATCGCGCAATTATTTTTTGCGAAACGATCGCCGAGACGCACGGCACGCTCAGCGACTAGTTGCTCCCCGCGTCAAATAGCAAACCTTGTCAAACTTTACAATACCCCCGGTCTTATATGATTAGAGACTTAGAGATATTGTCATAGTACAATGGTTAAGTAATCGTAAAAGGATCATTTATTAGCTATTTCTAATCGAAATCATACAAGTAAAAGTCTATTAGATGTAAAGTAATAATTTCGTTTTCAAAATATTTCTATAAGTCTTCAAGTTACCTATTGAATTATGTTTCTATTCATATCCACTATATCTTCACGTCACTTTTGTACTTATTTTGTAAATCTTGTATTGAGCCTCTGATTGAGTCGAGGGCAGTGTTGCACAGGGCCTTGGTCATCTCCTGATGAATGATAGACATATGTGATATGATAGAAATATTATATAAGTACGTGTCACCGCCTGGCGGTTATCTCACATCGCATCGCCTGCAAGAAGCGCAGGGTGATGGATTTAATGCGATTATAGACGCTCAACTGAACGAGCGGGCTTTATTCACTTGTGTATATTGATAGTCGATCACCACGCACTGTAACGGTGAAGGAAAACATCGTGAGGAAACCTGCATACTACTCGTACTCTCGATTATAGAGGAGGCTCGTGCTCTGCAGTGGGACGTACATATATGTACTGATACAGATAAGTATTGTGATTAGTTTAATTTTACCTTTGTAAGTGGTTTGATAAAGTATAATTATTAAAACGCAGACTTAAGGATAAGCTAAATACTGGAAATAGAGATGATTGAATATTGAACGTGGAGAGATTAATTCTGCAGTCGTAGTAAGTCTTCAGTGAGGTCGTTCGGTGAGTAATCCAATATTCCCGCCATGACTAATGCTAGAGCCGCCTCGCTGTTCCCTCTGCAAATCGTTAGATAACTATGAATTTACTGAACGGAATTAAATTCTTAAATATCTATTACTGTATTAAAGGTTCTATCGTTTGCAAGTTCGAGAAGCATTGTACAAGGAGTGTAACTTTGCCCCTCGCGCTGCACTCCTGCTAAACTCGCGTAGACGATTTAGTGCTCACAGTATTGTTCCAGTTCGCACACCCCCCACCCTTCAATCCCCCTCGCAGCTCCAACATCCGCCCGTGTGTGTTTATTTTATTCAAATGGCCGCGTGTATAGTTTATTTACCGGCTGTTGGAAAACGATGGCACTCGCTTCACGCACCGAGCGCCATCACCTGCACTCTTTATATCTTACAGCTCTGTAAATAAAACATGTAACGTACGACGCCTCTCGGCTAGACTCGGCGACGTGGATCTTCGCAAAAAGTTGACAGTGGATGAATATATTAAAGCTGAGGCTGCAATTGAAGCGACCTGCGCTTGACATTCGATTACTGTATGTTAATATTAATGATGATAAAATAGTCATGACATAAAGCTCGTACTCGCCTTAATTAATTACACGACACACATATCTATCAATGAATGCTGTCGCTCCACCAAACATCGAAACACGTGGAGACGCATCGCGAGAACGGCTCATCAGCAATCGACCTAAACATCACCACTACGAAGAACAAAACTCGTACATCGCTTTGCTATGTAAAATAATTTTACTCCATATACATTTCGTAAGTAAACACTAGTAAACAAACATACACGTGTTAATGTCACTGATGGAAAAATAGAATCTAATCAACATTGAAATAAATTAATGCAAAGACACTGCCCCCAGAAATATCTTCCTATGATTTAGATCTCATTTTTTGTTTCAAAATATGCAGTATTACAAATAAATTCATAATAATACGAGTATATGCAAAACAATTAAAGAAAGTTAAATCTTCGGGCGTTTAATCTGAACATTATTGGTTTCAAAAAATATATTATACTAGCGGCCCGGCCCAGCTTCGCCTGGGTGCTAAGATGTTTAGACTCCACTCCACACCAGAAATATCTTATTCCCGTTCAAACTTTTGTACTCCTGAACTCAACCTAAGTACCTACTATCCCTTTTCCTATCGTATCCCATCCCATCTCATCTGGCTCCTTTTCTTTCTGTTACATCCCGTCCCATTATTTCCCATCTACCGGTCTCATCGCGTTCGTCCCACTTTATCCCATTTCATCCCTTAATGCCTAAATAGGCAAGTTGACAATTTTTTGGAATTGCTTTTATTTTGTAGATAGGCCTTATATAAACACGAAACTACGACGAATATCATTAAAAAAATACGCAAACACAAATACTTTGCAAAATTCCTGCTAAAACTTTAAAATAAATTTAATTAATTTTATAGCGTCAACAACACGTGGTAATTATACTGTTAAAATGTAGCTTATATGACACGTTCGTAGATTTACCATAGCAGCGCCATCTATTGATTACTTACTCAACCCAGTCGAAAGGTATCGACATCTGTTAGAATCATTTGGAGTTAACAGATGATTGTGACTGTCAAATAATAACAGACAAATAATTAGCAATAAATTAAAATTGCGACTATAATTTGAGATTTAAACTATCCTATCTCTCAAGTTGGATCGAACTGCACATGGTGTGCAAATTTTATTATAATCGGTTAAGTAGTTTAGGAGTCCATTGAGGACAAACATTGTGACACGAGATTTATATATATTAAGATAATACATTTCAAAATAAAAATAAAACAACGTTTAAACTCTGACAACATTTGTCGGTAGGACCCCTATTTTAGCCGAATATAACGGTTAAACTACTTGTCCGGATAAGTTACTGAGTACGTCCAACTTTCTAGCCGAAACGTGTTTAAATAAGCTCCGTATCCCCGAATACAAAGATGCCTATAGAGCCGCATTCATACATACGTACATAAACTTACGCCTTTTCCCAGAGGGGGAAGGCAGTGGTGCTACCAGGACACCCACGTTTCACCTTGTGTATTCCATCCCATAATGTGTTACTATTGCCATATTGGGAACTAATTCTTGACTCCAGGCTGACAATGGACAGAAAAATCTAATACCACTTTGACTGACCCGGGATTCGAACCCGACTCAGCGTTGCATTTTAGTCACTATACATACATAAACGTCACGTCTTTATAACATACGGGTAGGCAGAGATCTCCACTTTGCTCGATCCTGATTCCTGACATACGACTTTCGCTTCTTCTAGTTTCATCAATCTCTTCATTCATTCTCGTCGGTGCAGGGTACTTTTGACCTGATCCTTGTCTAGGATGCCATCGATCTTGTTGGCTTGTTACTATTATTACTTGACAACAATTCCAATCTCTAGCATCTCGTATGCGGTTTCCCAAACCGTAACTCATACAAAGACGATTGTGAAATGACATTCCTTAGGCCTCGTTATCTCAAATCTACGTGAAATATAACTATTTTAATAACTACCAGTTAATTACGTCTTTCAATAGTAGTGAAGTGATAACAGTAGAACATAAGCAGCGGTTGTGGTTATAAGCCGCCAACCTGCGCCTTATAGTTAAGATTCGTATTACAGCCATACAAATACAATGTTTATGCCCTTCGCAGCGGGCCAGTGGTGACTCGCCTGCGTCGCATCGCACACTTGTGCTTATTGATTTTACGGTGCAGTTCAACGCACTGTAAAATTATACCTTGTTAGAGCATACACAGTACACACTTATTTTCCGAGGCCCGTTGTGTCTGTGCGCCTCTGTCGTCCACCACTTTGAAGATAATATTATAGGCGTGAAGCTACATAGTATTTATATATGTGATAATGCTGAAGATATGAGTATTGTATTTGTTAGGAGAGCGACTGTCATACACAACAGTGAAAAAACCGTTATAGTGACCGATGCAAATATGTATGTCGCGTATGGGGTTCAAACTATATGGGTACATCCAATGTTTAGCCGGCATGTCTGTGTGTGTGACGTTCTACCTGGACAGTACAGTACAGTACAGAACAGTAGCACAGTTACTCTTAGGTGTAATGTGTACCTAAAGAAGCCACTTTGTCGTGCTAATACAAAATAACTCGCGTAGTGTCCGAGACGGGCGCCCTTTACTTAGTGATGCTTTGTAACAGTAAACTGTGAAGTCCGTGCTCTCACCGACACCGCTCGTAACGTCAGCATAATTATTAAATTCTAAGAAAATTGCCCGCAATACTTAACCAGCTGGCTAATTCACGTAATTTTTTGACGCGCCGATCAAGTTGCGGTGCAGTTGCAATTAAGTTTACGTCTTAGTGCAAAATGGTATTCTTGTAATAATTTAGCTGCGCGTGAATTGCACCTAAGCTATGCGTAAACTGCGCGGGTGCTGCGCGTCCACTATGCGTCAGTCGTATGCAAAAAGCTTACACGTACCGATCACACATAAAACACGCAGCAGTAGAATACGCTAAGCCGCTCGCGTGACGCGGACTTGACGCGAGCGTATCTGACAGCGGTTGTCAAAATTACGAGAATACGAAAAGGTCTGTTTTGATCGAAACTTAAATGCAACTGCACTGCAACTGAACTTATTTAATTACGTGAATTACCCTACTGATGTAGTTGCTGTTGCAATATTTCTTTTAACTATTATCATGAAGCACGTTTGTACTACGGTATGATTGCAAAGCTGAGATTTCGGATTCGAATCCCGCGTCGGGCAAAATGGTATCGGATTTTGTATTCATTACCCGGAGTCAGGAATTTATGTCCGATATGGCGATAAGCTCGCCTCCTATTACCTCGTGGGACGGGATACAATGTGAAATGTGGCTGTCCTGCTTACTTCCAGGAAAACCTCTGCCTACCCCTTCTGGGAAAAAGGCGTGAGTTTATGTATGTTTGCATTATCCGGCCTGATCGAACAGGCAGTACTCTGAGTGATAGCAGCACGGGACACATTCGATTCGGTTCCCTGTACTCGTTGATACAAATATGTTGCCACCAGTTTATTATAAATATTTATTATTTGTTTTGTACCATTAATCATATTATAGTTTATTACATTTCATATTTGTATTGCGAACCACTCCAAAATAGCTTATGAAATCTTATGCCAATAACCATATTGCTGCAATACTCAAAGGAAAGCCAAACAGATATCCATTGTGTAATAGCGACGTGTTAGAATTGTATTTGACGTGGGTTTAATGACGTGTGCACGCTCGCTACCCTCTCGGATTAAACCTGCCATCGTTACCAATCGGAAGCGGGAGACCAATGAATTCATCGTACTGCGGCGACTACCACCCCGCGGAAAGGGTTGCTTTTTATATTAAAGTACAATAACACGTCTGCACACGAGGGGCGAACCCTCCCTAGGCATAATTTTCAGCTGAAACACCGCACATTAATTGATAGAGTCTGATCGCGGAGTCTGCCTCACTATTCATTACACATTGTAGGAGGAAAATCAATATTTACACTTTACTGATGTGCTTTTGGTGGTGCACTCTGCATCGCTCGTTGATTACTTCACATCCCTCGTTGACGACGCTGCTTTCAGTCATATACCCACACTAACGGGAGTAATTTGAAACAATAGTTCATCGCGCCAGTCCGATACGAGTCGGTGAGGGTTATGGGCGGCGGCCGCATAATAACCATAAAGAACGATAGTTTAACTTTCCCCTTAGGATTCAGAGGAGCTCTGAATGTGAACTTACTGAACGTGATCAAAGTAATTCTGGTTTAAATTCGCCGGCAGTGGAGCGGAGACAGCGCGCGCTGAGTAACGAGCTCCAATACTGTTTAATTACAGTAAAATATCGCACATGCAAATTTTTAGCCATACGCAGCGGAGTATTGTTTGCAAAACATCCACTCGAGCGTGAAAAATGTCTCGTTTTATATTCACAAACTGTTTCAAACAAAATACTAGAGACAAATTCAACTGCAGCTCGCAGCTTAGAGCGCTGAATGAAGCCGTATTACTCACACATAAACGTACCTACGGACAGACGTTATGCGAAGCGCTCGCTGCGCTCAAAAGCGTCAAAATAAATAAAACGGCCACATGTGCCTATTTAAGCGGAATAAAAGCGGAGTGTGCGGCGCGTCACGTGCGCCGGCTGAGCCTCGAACCGCGACCACTTGCCAAGTGAATAAGTGCGAGTTGTCACTAGTAGCGTCGCACGACCGCGGCAGGTTTTAGAGAGGGAACTTTGTGAAGGACCGCCCGCGCCGGACACTGCGAGTTGTGACGCGCCGACACACAACTCGACTAGTACAGCGGACGCAGTGCGCGGAAGTAATGGCATTGTTTAATCGCATTTATAATGTTCATACAACAAAGTGCACTCACTGCAATTCCCTAAGAGATACAGAAAACATTCGGGAACAGAATAGAGGTAAAACTCTCTCATCAGTAACTGTTTTTTAAGCATTAAGCGAGCAATTCGCCTTCCCTACATCCGCAAATGAAATTAAATAATTAAATTAAATAATTATGCCTGTTAGCCATTAGTTATTCGTTTACTATTCTACATCGGATATGTTTAAAATATGGGCAAGTACTGCCACACGAGCCAGCTCGGTGTAGCCTTAATCAAGAGTATCACAATAAGACTACTAGTGACATGGATTGCAGGTTAGAAATACTATATTTCTACCTCACTGTAGCCAATTATCTGCAGTTATTAATTAATAAGTATGATTGCGATGAAACCAGTTAGTTAATACACTTCTAAATGCTAGTTTGTCATTCTGTAGTGTGTGTATTGTGGAGAGCGCGGTCGGCGCGGGGCGGGGAACGAAGGCAGGGGGCTACACTTGTTTTTGTTTCACCACAAAGTTTATCTCGCCACCGAGCTCCATAAAAACTATATAAAGCGAGTTACACGCGCCGATGCTTGATAAAGACATCTATTAATCTCCCCATAAACCGAGCTCGCCGCGCCAACTGGGTTAACATCGCGACACCATTGTATCGCTCGTATCATTACACTGCCCGAGGTTTGTAGCTTACTCGGTACATTCTTTTTTCCGGGAGTACTTTGAGTTTTCTGAAATGCTCTCTGTAAGATAATCTTAAGTTTTACTAAACATTTCTTATTTCCGAACGAACCGGAGTGCGCGGGAGAAAGGACAGCAGACGGAGGGAAGAGCGACTAACCCTTTAAACTGCAACGTCCTCGGTTCACTGTAGTTATTTTAATTTTGTAATTGACTGCTGATTGGGAATATACCAGTGACAAAAATATACGGTCCACTTAATTTACGAGTAATACCCGAAGGATCCTGATATTAAGTATGATTTCATTGTCGTTATCACTACTGAGCACGGGACTCATCTAATAGAGAGCTCGATTGAAAGGGCATAGGTTATAGTCTATCAAGCTGGCCTGCTACGGTTCAACGGGGTTATATGTCATAGAAATTGTGATCATATCTATGGTGTATTCTTATCCTATAGCTCAATTTACACGGGGAGAGTATCTCGTGGCGAGAATCGTATGACATTATCACTACACATAACCGCCACAAGATTATCGTCTTCTGACAATGTTGACAATCTTATCTTCGAGGCGAGAACCTCGCCCCTTGTAAATGGGGCTTACTGCTGATAGTGCGTTCCCGAGTCCGGTGGTAACTTCTTTGATCACAATCAACATTATGTTCGTTAAGAACACATCTCTTTTCAACAAAACTATGTCCATACCTCACACCCAGAATAGTTACACTCTTAATACAAATAAATCGTTCTACACAGTTCTACAGCCAGTCATTACGTTTGCCTTGCCTTCAGCTCCAGAAGTTTTGAGGGCTTGTTGTATGTATTACTTTCCGATTCAGTTGTGGCCTTCAAGCGGTTCTAGTAAGATCGGCTTAACTACAATCTGGAACATCGGTACACGAGCCGCGGGCGGCGCTCGGCGTTTGTCTACAGAGTGAGTACTCTGAGCGGGGAAATTAAATCCAACCATAATTATTAATAAGAACTTGTTCTCAGATATTTTGCACACTGGAGTGTAGGTAGATATTGCAAGCATTCTGGAGCTCGCTGATACTCCACGGCGAGCGACGTACATTGACTTATTCCCTTTCTATTCCTTTGAACTCTAATCTCACAGCCGAGAAAGGCATAAAATTAGTATTTATTACGAGTACTTAATGTTACCGTTCTATCCAGAATTTAAAAACGATTAAATTTCTTAGAACTGTTTAGTTGTATTGTAAACTACCAAACGGATTATTGGATGATCTTTTATTCAAATATTTCTTGATCCCAGGGTCATCCAGCTACCGAATCTCAACCCATCTCAGGACCTTCATGTCGCTGAGATAATTAATAGAACAGTTGGTACAATTAGGCGGCTGGCTCATTTGCATACAAACAGGCAGGGCCAGTGCGGCGCCGCTCACGTCACTGCCTCACTCTGTAAAACAAGCTTTATAATTACAATATACTTAAGGATTTATCCTATAGGGGTAGGCAGTGACCAAATTCGTGCTACGCCAATCCTGACATGTTACGTTTTGTCTATTTTCATAATTTCTCCATACGTTATTATCCGTTTAAGATATTCCTAAACTACGTTACCAATAGTTGGTTGTCTAAGTATACCAATAGTTGTATAAGTAACACTTTTAATACCTCAATATATACCCCTTCAATACCTCATGTGAGCCTGAATTTTCAGCTATTTAAGTATTTAACATATTTGTTGTAAGTAAATGTTGCTTGCCAACCAATAAAACAATACTAAGGTATCCAGGTAGAAGAAGCCAATGACCGAAAATCCAACCCTTTATACAACCCTCGTGAATAAATAATAAACATTCATCACGCTGCAGCTCGTTCCACTCACATTGTACATAATACGAAATGGTGTTGTTCTAGTGACCGGAGGACGTTTCGTATTGACTTATTAAAGTGTTCTTACAAAATAATGCATTTGATATCAATTCCCATGTCTGCCTACCATGGATCCGAATAGATATCAAATCAGCTTGCTATTAAGGATATCATGTATTTTCTGATTAACTAACTCCTCACAAACTTATCCCAGTATATTGTTTAATAATATAACAATCTCCAATATGTAATATTACAAAGAAGTATCAATTTCTACTTGCAATTAAAGATATGTAATAATACAGGAATCGTATGACATCCATCTCATATCGCCGTATATTCTTCCAAGTTTCATTTCACATTGAAAAGATAAATATAATAGGTATCTGTAATGTTCGATCAGGAACGTCGCAAATATAAAACGTTTTGGAGTTTGTCATCTGTTCACGTCACAACAGATGAAAGGATTGCCGAGAGATTTATAGCGGAAATAGATTCTGCGGAAACAGATCGCGACAGCACGAGATGTTTGTAACGAGCGCGCTTTGTGCCGCCGCTGATGCCCTGATGCCCGCACAATAACACTCGTACAACAACAAATACTACAAGTGCTCCTTGTAATTGCTATACGAGTTTTGAAATTGCTTCATATTAATCTGGGAATTTGTATCGAATTCATTTAATTATTCAATTCCATGGCAAAGTGGGGGAGAGAAAGAGCGCCGTGATAGCAAAGCTATATGAGCAAAAGTATATAAACCAGGCTTTGTTGAGACCAACAAAATGTCTGCATGACCTTATGTTCCTTCCATAGATCACGCTCATTAGTAGTCGACGTAATCAAATATGTTAAAGAGTACTATCTAATGCAAAATTATTAACACTTGAAACAGAATTTAAAAAAAACTAACCAATAAATATAATAAAACGCCATTTATGAGATAAGGATCATTGTGTCAAACGACCCTTCTTTTCGAAATTAGAATAGTCCAATAGACTTTAAGAATTAGTGATGCGGCTGGAAATTGCACGAGTTCGTTTGATGCACTTATAGAAACGATGAACAAGTGCGGGTGTTTAGCGTTACCACTTACCAGTAGTAATGCTTGTTTGGTTCCGCGAGAGAGCGATCATTCACACGCGCCCACATCGCTCTGACTCAGAGAAAACGTTTGCTGTACGCAACTGGAGCGGCAACTCTGCCTCCCTTCACTGCTGCGTATGTGTGAGTGTGTACCCTCGTTACATTAATATTTACCCACCTTACTTTCTCTGAGTACATTTTTCACGAAACTTTTTTCACTGAAGTTTGTTTGTGACGTATCCAATAACATGATTTGAGGGAGTTGCGTCCACCCGCGCTCCTCGGGAGCGTAAAAAGCTACAAGTTTAATTACTCGCCCGCTTGAGTTGTTGTTCAAAGGTTCTGGAGCACTTAACGATGCGTTCATTATTCATCGGTGTTCGGGTCCCGCCCTACAGGTACACACTACACCACGCGCACTCGGCTACGCGCCGCCGACATCTAACTTAACAATTGTAACGCTGACAATTGATTTAATTTCGTGTGAGAGCATGTAAGCCGTCTGCCATCAACATTTATTGATTTTATGTCACCAATAATATTATTGCGATTTTATCAAATGAATAAGTATAACTTTATTTAAATCAAATCAATTTATTTAGATACATAATGGGTTTGGATGATTAATGATAGGAATTAGGATGTAATAAAATGGATAGAGTGGATAGAGCAGTCGGGTTACGTACATTGAATAACTCTTTTGAAAACATAATGTATAAAAGAATCTGTTATTATGTGTGTTTAATTTTAATATTGTAATTTTGATATTCAAATAAACTTTGCGTTCAAATACACATCTGTCACTATATTGCATAGCAACTACGAGTATATTGTATTTTATTTTATTTTATTTATTAAGAAACAAACAGTCTTATATAATAATATGATTACATTAGTTTCAGTATAATTGTAGACCTATAGTTTCCTATATCTATTACATACACAAAATTGAAAAAAAAACGAAAACTTAATCGAAGTAGGTAGCAATTTAAAGTTTAATAGAAAAGTAGTGAATTAGATATTTGCAATACTGTTACGTGTGGGTACATGAAAATTTGCAAAAATACAGTAAAAGATTTCAACGAGTACAAAGAACTATGGTAAATATATATATATATATATATATATATATATATATATATATATGCATGCATGTGCACACATATATATATTAAGAAAATAATTAATTTATATAAAAACAAAAAAAAAATCTCACTAATCAGAAAAATGAAAAATCAGAAATAAATGTATCATTCTGTATCAAGACCATTGATAAAACCTAATGTTTTTTTCTTAAACTTACGTAACGTTTCATTAAAAACATCAACATTGAGAAGTTTGTTATTGTACAATCTACAAGACCTTCTTAAAAAACTATTATTGGCATAGCAAGTTCTACTACGAGGAATAGTAAATAAATGTTTTTTTCGACAATCTCGTTCACGTCTGCGAGGTACTCTAAAATTAAGTGCATGCAACAAACCAGGGGCATCAACACCACTATTTATGATTTTAAAAAGGTATGTACTATCGGTTAAATCCCGGCGATGACACAGACGGGACATGTTATATCTTTGTAAAGAGGATTCATAATCAGAAAATATACGACCTGAGCGATAGTCCACAGCCTTAATAAACTTCTTTTGAACAGTTTCAATTCTATCAATATGTTTCTTATAAAAAGGATGCCAAACAGTAGGGCAATTCACGTAATTAAATAAGTTTAGTTGCAGTGCAGTTGCAGTTAAGTTTCGATCAAAACAGACCTTTTTGTATTCTCGTAATTTTGACAACCGCTGTCAGATACGCTCGCGTCAAGTTCGCGTCACGCGAGCGGTTTAGTGTATTCTACTGCTGCGTGTTTTATGTGCGTTATTCAGATCGCAACTTGATCGGTATTCACGTATAAGCTTCTTGCATACGACTGACGTACAGTTGACGCGCAGCACACGCGCAGTTTACGCATAGCTTAGGTGCAGTTCACGCGCAGTTAATCAATTACAAGAATACCATTTTGCACTAAGACGTAAACTTCATTGCAACTGCACCGCAACTTGATCGGCGCGTCAAAAAATTACGTGAATTAGCCAGCTGAGTTAGCAAATTCTAAGTGACTACGAACGTAGCTGTTGTATAATATTTTATAATTGAGTACGTTCTGAAAAGGTTTGCTTACGCGTAATATAAAACCTAATTGTTTAAAAGCTTTATTCAACATTTTGTCTATATGAGGGGTAAAAGTAAGTTTTGTATCCATAACAACGCCTAAATCACGGATTTCTGTTACTCGAGAGAGTTCTTTATTACAGAGACTATACGTATAGTTTACTAATGACCTTTTTCTACCAAAACTAATAACAAAGCATTTATCTGGATTTAAAAATAAATTATTTGTGTTACAATAAGTCTCAAATCTATTAAGGTCACCTTGAAGCAAATGACAATCGCTTGATTTTTTTATGATTCGAAAGATTTTATATTGTGTAATGAGCGCTCAAATGCTCGGATACCATTACAAAGCAAATGAACACCGACGGTAACACACAGGTGTGATCACAGGCCGGTCACACTTGCGAGATATCCACATATACTCATAACTCGGCTAATGCAGTGCTAACTGTAAAGCTGTTGGAGCAATTACGAGGCTATTTTACGCTGTATGACCACTTGAGCTTCTGTCATGTGTAGAACATAAAGTGTAATGCAATAACCATCATCACATGTTTAAAGATCTGTCTGTCGCCGACACACAAGTATAAATGATGGTGGTTCACCGCCAGCATAATAAAGGGTGTTATGTGCTTGAAGGTTTTTCTGTTCGTGGCGTAATAGCTCCATAGAACTGATGGCTTCGATTGGATTCCCTCTTGGATGAAAGTTGATATCGAGATACATACATACATAACCACACGCCTTTCTCCCAGAAGGGGTAGGCAGAGGTGCTACTAGAACACCCACGTTTCGCCTTGTATATTCCGTCCCACGATGTGATAGGGGGCGAGCCTATCGCCATATCGGGCACAAATTTCTGACTCCGGGCTAATAATGAATAGAAAAATCCAATATCACTTTGCCCGACCCGGGATTCGAACCCGAGACCTCAGCTTTGCAATCATACCGTAGTACCACTACGCCACCGAGGCATATCGAGATATGTTGGCTAAATATATTTAGGTATGTATTTAAAGTGTAGGCGGTAGGGTTATCGAGTGATAAAATTTCCTAACAACATCTCGTGATGTTTGTAGTTAACTATTCTAGTTAGAGATGACTTTAAAACATAACAAGTCGATATTAAAACATAATATAATAACTTAAGTATTAACTTCTTTGTTCTTCTTACTAAAGGCTGTAAATCATAAGCGCGGAGTATCGTAATTATACAAAAATATTTCAACATCCATTTGTACATGATAGTTAAGTTCAGATCGTCCTCGCTCACAAGTCCCAATAAAGAATTAAATAAAAACGAGATGTAGGCATTGACACCGCTGATAAACCGGAGCGTGCGATATTTCCTACACAAACAACTTGAGTACGCTTTTTTATGATGATGAAAATTGAGTTAGAGCGCTAGTTTTAAGTTAATCCATTTGGCGACGCGGCCCCGTGATCCAGTTCCGCGGCGGCGGCGGCTGGACGTAAACACAATTAGTACATGACCTATATGAGAGCTCGGAGTGGCCGCGACGCCACACCACAGCACCACAGCGCCATCTATCTACATCCGCTCACGTCTCACCCCCACATATCTACATCTTAAGTGAAATACATTTTTAAATTAGTTATTTAGCCCACGGTTTCACCCGCGTTGATGTGTCGTAATCTCAATAGTCAATACAACTAGTCCGCTCGGAAGTTAACACACGAGTATTGGCGGCCACACTAACATCCGATTTGTTCATAGGGGAACAATACGTCAAAAGTTCACATCGGACAAGTTGTTTTAACCTGACTAGATACTGTCAATCTTTTCAGGATGTCGATCAGCACAGGAAATATTGACGTAAAACTTTTTTCTCGATGACAGTTATCCTATAACCTTTGCTATATCCCAGACAATGTGTATGATCTTGTAGGGGCACGTTGTATGTATTTCTTAGAATTTGTGTTTTGATGAATTTGCGTTTTATAGCTGCGCGGGAGCGCAACCGCCAGCAATCGGCATTCGTTCCCCGTGCCTCGCCACGCTCACGCTAGCCTACTACTCGTATAGTGTAGCAGTGCCGTACAATCTAGTGTTAAGTGACTTGTGTAACGAATGAAATACGTGGTGATTACCACCTAGAACTTTTATTTAACAACCTTCTGAAAATCAATTGGAGATCATATAAATTACACACACTATCTCCACAATCTGTTGAGTGGGAAAGTCATGCAATTGTAGCAAACAAACTCACATTCCTATTTATAACATCAGTCAGGTTGAAAAAGAAGGCGAATTATTGCCCACTCTCCTCCATCACAAACCAGAATATAAAAGTATTGGACTAACAGTTCTAAAGATATACATATGATTCAAAAAGTGAAATGTAAAGCGACGGAAAATATTTCTGACCACACAAACATTCGCTCCCGTGCGGATACCCCGCGGCATCTTATTTCACAACCAGCTGCCCAGACAAATAACTTTAAGGAATACTTGGAACAATACAATATAGATCCGTGGCTGTGTGTGTGCGTGTGTGTG
Source organism: Theretra japonica (assembly GCA_033459515.1). NCBI lineage: Eukaryota > Metazoa > Arthropoda > Insecta > Lepidoptera > Sphingidae > Theretra > Theretra japonica. The sequence goes on from CM065947.1 coordinate 13,398,165, forward strand.
TGCGTGTGTGTGTGTGTGTGTGTGTGTGTGTGTGTGTGCTGGTGGCGGGTATTCGTGTTCGGGCAGCGGGCAGCGACGTCGCGGTTAAGGACCCGTCGTAGTGACTCGCGTATGTTGCTTTTAGAGTTAATCTTATGTATATTTGGGTTCATACATACACCCAACAGTGACATACATAGTCCTGACCCCACACTAAGATCGAATCTTGTGTCGCAGGTATCAGAAACTACGATAGACTTCTCAGTCTCAAAAACCCGAAATAAATCCCACAAATGTTTGTTTCGGTGGGGCGATCGAACCCGCGGTCTAGTCAATAGTAGTAGAAGATTATAGTTTAAAAATGCTCATGTACAAACACAATACACTTAGTATATAACTGGTACACATGTAACTAGCAAACAGCGTAGTTAATATTCCGCTCGCCTCGTACTAACAGTAACATCATTATCGGCGGGTATAGATGCCACGACACGCGCCGCACGCACCGACCTCTACAATCATAATTAATACACTACTACGAGTATTACACTACTTTGTAGTCTAACTACTACTAACACTACGATAGTAGTACTCGCCCTGATTAATATACACAGTGGAATATAATTTTGACACCTGTTTTGTTACGTTATGAGAACAATTATATTAGTTGCTCACTCAATCACTTCGCCCTCAGGAAGTCCAGTGCTGAACATAGGCCTCCCCCAAGGATCTCCACATCGACCTGTTGGAAGCGGCCTGCATACATACCCCTGCAGTATTTGCTTCCATGTCCTCCTATTTTGTTTTTAATAATGTTAAAGGAGCTGAAACTGAGCAAATAAAAAATCTGGCCAAGCTTTAGAAATTTATTTTTTTGCGTGGTACTCTTAATCAGGCTTAAGGCAGATCGTACATGAGCTCAAAAGATAAGTGGCGGATTACTCGTTTGCACCTGCTCCGCACTAGAATACGCTTACAAACACTCACTTGCATACATAAACTCACGCCTTTTTCCCAGAAGGAATAGGCAGGGGTGCTACTAGGACGCCCTCATTTCGCCTTGTGTGTTCCGTCCCACGATGCTATAGAGGACGAGCCTATAGCCATATCGGGCACAAATTCCTGACTCCGGGCTGACAATGAATTATTACTTTATGCGACCCAAGATTCGAACTCGAGACATCAGCTTTGTAATAGTAACTGTGCCACGGAGGCAGTCAAACACTTTCACACGCACAAAATAATATGTCCAGAGACACAGATATCTGCATGCTATACGAATGTTTATCCGTGAGGCTTCTGAAACTGCAACCTCCGGCACAGAAAATCGGTCATCAATAATGTTGGTAGTAGTCTGACCCGGAATAATTGCATGTTCCTGACTCGAACCGACATTTTTGGCAGCGGCGGTTAGTGTCGCACGATCTCTCCACGTTATTGAATATTGGAGCTGCTCTTGTGCTACATAATACTTATTTAATATTTGCCTAGCTTTTGTGAAGAATACGACATGCAGCATATATTTAATAAGCAGACGTGGTTAAAGTTTCTGCTCTATTTCGCTAATAAGTACAATATTTAATGATATAAAGACGTCATCTTCCTTATTGTCGTCATCTTGTACGGAACTAATGTCGTCTTTTCCAATCATTGTCCTCCACGTAGCTCGATCTTTTACATTCTCCGTAGTGAGAATATCCGCTCATTTCTTGATGGCATCGACTCACCGCTTAAATTGTTCTCAAAGCTTTTTAGCCATTTAACAAACACCAGCTACTGCGGTGGACCGTGGACCAGGGATGATAATAATTACTAGACCAACATCACATGCATTAAACTATTAACAACGGATACATTGCTTGTTAGCACAAACAATATTGTCGCGTTAATATTTGTCAATAAATCTCTGTTAATTAGCATGATTTAATACAGTACAATTGTTCAAACAAAATTGTGAATTTGTAGGTTCCCAAAAACCGTAGTTGATAGTCGCTTTACAGGTGGATGCAGCAGCGCGGCATTGTGTGTGGATCATTAGTTTGATGAGGCATTGTATTAGAGTATTAGGCTGCGGTATATATTCTACTTTGCGGGTTCAACAAATGGACCATTTATCACTACGTCGGCCACAATGCACGCTCGGAGCGCACGCCGCGCCGTGACGTCACTGCACCCCGCGCTGTAGCCAAATTAAAAACCTTTGCATCACAGCGCTTCACGTAACTAACTTAAAACTTTGCGCTACTAGTATTGGCAAGTCCTTTATCTGGTTTTATTGCGTCTCTGGTTCAATTTATCTCCCACTTTGCTGGGCAAGTGGACAATATTTCTAAATACTATTCATTTCAATATTAAATCAATCAATCTGAGAACCTCCGTGGCGCAGTTGGTTAGACGCCGGCGGTGATACGAGAGGCCGCGAGTTCGATCCCCACACCGAAATAAACACACCGAGACCGACAAGTATCTGTATCTGTATCAGTCCATATACGCCCCACTGCAGGTCACGTGTCTACTCAACAAATTATAGACTAAAATTTAAAGTACGACTGTCAGGGATTTGTGAGACCGAAAAGTCTCTCGTAGTTCCTGATACCCACTACACAAGACTCGATCTTAGTGTGGGGTCAGGATTATGTATGTGACTGTTGGGTGTTTTTATTTATTTTTATTTAGGTATTTAATTTATTTGCGGGGTGTACACAAGTATAACAGTCTCAGTTCCTTACCGAGCTTCATACAATATAGTTTAGTGTGATATAACAAAACGTAGGGGCGGAATACCCTCGATCTAAGGAAACAATTATGATCACACAAAGAGGCGAGAGCTTAATGAGATCGCGTAAGTTTTACGTCCAGTGTTGGAGCGGGATACAGCCACGAACACGATGTATTGTGGCATTACACATCGTATGGCACCATTAAGCAGTGTATACTCGATGAAACTTGGCTAATCACAGTTGAATGGTGACGTCTAGTCGGCGAGCTACTCGCAGCTAGTCGGCTGGGCCTGGCGACTAGTGAGTAGTGTAGTCGCGTAGTCGCGGCACGTGACCGCGGCGCGCTGCAGTATGACGCGGCCGACTAGCGTGGGCCCCCGCGCGGCGCTCCGCCACTGCGCCGCGCGTGTTCTCTCCGCGGTCGGGTTATATGGACTCGCCACCGCCACTATTTCTAAGTGAAATCTGCTGGAGTTTATTAAGCGTTCAGGCGGTATTATGTGAAGCTGTTTGCATTCTCAATGTTGTATTTCGCAACAATGTGCGCCACTTGTAGTAAAGCCGCAAGCGATGCAATTTATTTTATTTGTTTGTTTATTTAAAGCCCAGTATCAACATAATATAATAGTTATGTATATATCGTATAGAGGTATATAGTGACTCTACTTGATCCTATCGCGTTATCTTCGCCGCATCAAGTCTTTGTGCATCTTTGTCAGTTCAAAATACGTTTCACCCTTATTAAGGGTATCACGATTTGCCTATTACTCTGCTTTAACGTTCAATTACAGTAGATAAAAGTAATAAGTAGCTCAAGTATTATTTGCATAGCCAGATCAAAGACATTATATAAAATCAGTGTGTTAACTTCAAACATGTACGATGGTTTGGCAGCCAGGCGGTCCATGAGGCGTCGTGATTGCGACACGCGCGGTGTTGCAGTGGGAACTCGTAGTGGAGTACAAACTGCCCTCGGCCTCGTGTATGTGTGCTCGCAGGGATACTGCGCTGGCCGGCCGATTGAAACGACACCGGTGATAAGTCGATAACTGCACGCACAGAACGCACGCCATCCACATTCAGATAACATACTGCAACTATTCAATATTATGCAAGCAAATATATGAGTTTAGAAGAGCTCGTTAATATCGTCAGTACATAAACAGTACACGTATATGTACATATATATGCAATCGTTATGTAAAGATATATTGTAAAGCCTGCAGGAAGTGCCGGATACAGGTTTCCAGCACAACGCCGTGAAAATCCTTAGGGCAGGCTTATGTTCACCAGTGGACTTAGGGCCTTAAGATGATAGCATATGATGAAGAACATCAACATGTTTGTAAAACATGCTTTTATGGCATGAAATAGAAGGTCATATAAAATAGAATCTCAACACTGCAATATCTAGCGAGCAACATGACGCATACATCACGCACGTCCGCTCGCGCTGAGCCTCCTCCCGCGGGACCGCAATATTTCCGCGCGCCATACTTAACATCTTTAAATAACGCCGTATGCCTCCGTCGCGAAAAAAATGCTCGCAAGATTATTTTACGTAAACACAAGATTTATAGACCATCGGCGGTGGTGCCTGCTCTCCGCAGTATTAATGGGGTATAAATCGCGTGCGACGACGCCCCACACCCGCGCACCCCGCACACACCCCCGCACCCCCGCCGCTGACAATAAATATTATTTAAAATTCATGTAAGCGGTGCATCCGTATTCACAAATATGACGTTAATGTGGCCGCATTTTGTTCCGCGCTGGAACTGCATCATTACACACCCTTGCCTGAAATATTACACGCTGTATGATAACTAAACAACTTATAGCAATATGACCTTTACTTTACAACTGTTATAAATAGCTTCTGTAGCAGACTCGGAATGTCAATTTCTGCTCGAAGTTCGAACAATATTCAAGAATGTCGGCAATTAAATTCGTTTATATCAACTGTAAACGTTCTGGAATTAATCTCGCCCACGACAACCCGTTCTTTCAATAATTAATTGTTTCTGTTTCGGAACATACTTGCTAGAAGACGTTTTCCTTGTGAAAAGTTTTGAAAATAGCTTTCCATTACGTAAGGAAAATTAACTTCGTTAATTCTTCATCTGACAACAAATTGTTATTGAGCTGTGCATTAAGGTGTATTGTGCAACAATGTAGCAAATAGTTTGGCGCCGCATCTCTCGCACGCGGCCTCCGACACGAGGCGTATCAATCACACGATAACACATGCCATTGCTAGTCAACACTAACCTGCGATCACTTACTGTGTGACGTTTGAAATGCGCCGCGCGGATTCTGCGCCAATTATCTATTGAGAGTAGCCTATAAGTGATTATATAATTATATTATACTAGCGGCCCGGCCCAGCTTCGCCTGGGTGCTTAGATGTTTAGACTTTAATCCCTTAGTTAGTTCAAACTTTTGTACTTCTGAACTTAACCTACCTACTATCTAGTACCTACTATCCCTTTTCCTATCGTATCCCATCCCATCTCATCTGGCTCCTTAAATAAATAAATAAAATAAATTTAAATAAATTTAATTAATTTTATAGCGTCAACAACACGTGGTAATTATACTGTTAAAATGTAGCTTATATGACACGTTCGTAGATTTACCATAGCAGCGCCATCTATTGATTACTTACTCAACCCATTCGAAAGGTATCGACATCTGTTAGAATGATTTGGAGTTAACAGATGATTGTGACTGTCAAATAATAACAGACAAATAATTAGCAATAAATTAAAATTGCGACTATAATTTGAGATTTAAACTATCCTATCTCTCAAGTTGGATCGAACTGCACATGGTGTGCAAATTTTATTATAATCGGTTAAGTAGTTTAGGAGTCCATTGAGGACAAACATTGTGACACGAGATTTATATATATTAAGATTTTATAAATCATAATTATATTTTTATCAAAAATTACTGTATGTATGTAAATAATATTGAGACCACCCAAATCATATTATCTCCTATCTGTAGGTTTGTAACAAGTTAATTGATACGAGTATCGGTTAATAGTGGTTTATAATGTTTATAATCGCGTGAAAATATTAAAAATGTTAAATATTTCGCCAGCATCTCCGAGGCGCGGTTATTTCATCCCGCATGTGTCAGTTGCCGGCTATATCCGGCGGTTCCATGCGGCGCCACAAATCCTATCCATCACTAAGTTACGACTCTGTGAAGCGGCGCGAGTTTATGAATAAACAGCGCAGGAGTGAAGACTGCTCCGCCGCCGCGCCGCCGTCGGTGAACCCGCCTCGCCTCGTAAAACGCTCATTTCCTTTGTTATTTATAGTGAACGTAACAATGTGCTCTTATATTGAAGGTAAATGAAGCGTCCACCGCGAAATTTTCTTTGCAGGAAATAACGTTTCGATTTCATCCCGCCGTTTCCCCGCGCCCCTCGCCTCTCGCCCCGGACGTACCCGGCTATGGATAGTAGACAACAGTGGCGAAGGGTGATTTTTTAAAAAAGGGAAGCCGAAGCTCAATACGCGAAATAAGTGTGTTTATTGGATTATACATACTGGCCCTACATAGGGAAGACAATGCGACTGATACTTGATAGTAAACATAGTGCAATCCGGATTGAGTAGATCAACTTATCGTGAGATGCTTCAGAGAATTATCCCCAAACGCGACACATTTACATAATATGTACGTGTATCCTTATATCCGGACGTTTGCGAATATCCAACCGCCAGCAAATTATTCTTCCGACAATCTCACTCACCAAACGTAACGATTGCATTTCTTATGATGGCATCTACGTACTGCGGTCGTCAATTATATTTTAATATTTCCAATATACAAAAGTTGCAATGTCATCATGAGAAAAGTAAAAAAGTATATTTTTAAACCGCACGTGAATATAAGATTAATAAAGAAAAATTAATGATCTAGATACAATGTTAACAAGTACGTTAGCCGCGCTTTTATTAGTTGTATTATTAGTAGTCGAGCACTTCCAAAAATCTAAACAGTAACATTATTTCCGAAATTGACAATCTAAGCATGTACGTCCCTCACGATTATTAATTTCCATTACAACATAATAATACTATTAATATTTATGTACATTTTGTAATTTAAAACATTAAAAACTAAATGCGTGAACCAGCTAATACTCGTATACTGTCAAAATGTTAATACAAATGCAGTGATATCTACACAAATACACACATAAACACCCAAAATGCTGAAGAATCTCAGCATGCCTCCTGCTTTTTTAACGGAAATTGAACCTTAAATCATTATAAGTTTAAGGTACAATTTTGCGTGATTTGTTGCGAAATACACAACCATGTCACACCAATGCGCAACATGCAGCCGACGCGGGCGGTCGGCGCACGGGCCGCGCCATTGTTATTCAATAAGCCGAACAATTTTGGCAGTAATTCGCCAGAGGTCGCAACGCGGCGCAATCTAATTACGTGTTTGCTACGCGCCTCCGCAGTAATATTTACCTATGTGGCCGACAGATGTCGTTGAATAAAATGAGTTTAGATATTACATAAATAATTTTGAAAAATTTGCTTGTTTATATAGTGTAATGATAAATTACAAAAGGTAAGCCGCAGGGAATCGAGTTATATGGAGCCTTCGCCACTGGTAGACAAAGAAACGTTATTAACTTGTTTATTCGCTCCACTGAGCGGCCGTGTTTAGACAACTGTTAGTTCACAAATAATTATCTACACTACAATTATTCATTCTGTTATGTTGATAGTAACGAGTTCGCTGTCCAATAGTGACAATAATCAAATTGCACACGTTGTGAATCACAAAATGCTGCATCCAATTATATTTTAATTAATAAGACATACATATATGCGACACTTTGGGGAGTTATTGTTAAGCTAGGATTATATTGTATGAGTCTAAATCCAAAGTGTTTTACAAGGTAAGACCAATTTCATCTTATGAATCGGCCGGTCCAACCGCGACGATACTACTGTCTCCTACATCACCAACCTAGATCGCTTGCTGTCACTTAACATGTAAGTAATTGTATTCGCGCAAGCACGCGCTAGTAGACAAACCCCAGCCGTGAGTTCATTTACAACATAGATACGAGTACGTAATCTCGCTGGAACAATCTTTGACATAAACCATTCATTCCACCAGCGGCTTTACAATCTAGTTTGTCGGTAATACCAGTGTCATGTCCGACCACACGACACAGCACTATCAGAGGGTATCAACGCAAAAAAGCCCCAAAGCCAGCGAGCAAGGGCGATAACATTTGATGTGCAATTGGAGCGGCGTGGTGCGGCAACACTCGCGGCGCGCCATCCACATCGCGCCGATACCGTGACGAGCCTTCAAACGATAGCGATCGTGAGGCCGCGCGTTAGAACAGCGACATCTAGCGCGCGCACTTGCACACAATGGTAGGGTTGGCGGCTCGTAATGCTACTATATAGTATTTTATATTTGGACGACAAAGTTAATGCAATATACCTAATCCTCAAGGCCATCACTTGCCGATTAAAAAACGTATTCAGACTTATTTTTGTTTAATTTAATAGTTAAAATGCTTGCTTATAAACTACTGTACACTGATGCTATCAGAATCACAGTACTCGTAATCAATTTTCAGCAACCAACAATTAAATCTGCGCGCAACATTTCCGTAGTATAAAATTATTGCAAGTACCTTTATTAAATTGTATGTCAACCCTACTTGCAGTCAGAATGGCGATCGTATCGCGCTGTGGTGTGTTGCACAGCTTTTTGGGTGTCATCGCACAAATACACAAGCACCCAGAGCGCTGTTACACAAGTACACAGGAACACACGAGCAGTCTAATGGCGCGGGGTAATGTGGCGGGAATGACGCCGTCACTTTGAACGCTACACGCCGGCGTCATTTCGGCATCATCACACAATTTTGGGCGTCATTGTGTTCGTTGCCTGTTTCAAGTTTAAATTTTCATGTGGTAAGTCCCTGGTATACGAAGGGGCTGTCTGGAGAGGTCCGCATTCACTTATGTTTACCGGTTAGCTGCAGCTTTGTGCACCCTTACGGTACTTTGTTCCGGTAAACAAATAATGTAGCCACTTACCTGTTATTACTGGTCTTCCTACTACGAGTATTCGGTCTGACTAACCTCACTATTTGTAAGAGACGACAGTACAGATCAGAAAGCTCCTGTTTGCAAGATCAGTTCCTCAGGTCCTGTCGTTATAATTACAAGAAATATTAATTATCCTTTACAGCACATAGAAAAACTTGTGGAATAACAAAAATACCCTCACCGGTAACAGTAACAATAGGATAGCGTTATCAAAATAAACTGAACAAAGCACTAGTTGAAAACACTTGGCAGCGCTCGGCGTCACAACTCACAGCGCACAGATATCCATGTATGTACGTCACTCACCGAGACAGCGCCCTGCGTGACGCGGATTAAGGAAACATTACCCACGTACCCGCTCCAATGGACTTGAAATATATTTTACGAAATCAGATTAGTACATAAACCAACAAAGGCGCACGTACGAAATGAAATAATTATTTAATACGATTGTGAGGCAGAATTTAATTTGATATTTTCGAGCCGCTGTTATTGTCGGGTCGTTCATTAAAGATTCCTCGTGTGATATGGACTGTTCGTTCAGTGGGTCGGCCGAAGTATTGAGTTACACCCGCCGGCTCTTAATCACATTACACAGTTATGTTCTCGGAATGGAAATAATTCGCGGCGCTATCAAGTGGGCGTAATAAAGAGTTATAAGTTAATATTTTTCGAGTCCACGGCGGTCGTTAAACCGGCCACGTTTTTCAGTTTCCTCACAATTATGGCTGTAAGTGTAATCGTCGTAAAGATAACGCAATATTTATGAGTTCTAATGAAGTTGTACCGCCGCGCTCGCTGCTCACACGAATTTCTTTTGTGACTTAATTTAAACTAAAGCGGAACTAAGGGCGTAGGTTACAATTTTTTACTTATCTACTCGTAATGTTATGCGTGAAGCCGCGCTGGGCTTGCGGGTGTTATTGTGAGACATTCAGATGGTGAACTACATGCTTTTCTGAAAATTCCTTACAATATTACAACATTTCAGATAAACATTGTATTCGGCATGTACACTGAATTAGGGTATTAGAATGTTGAAAAGAGATATATCATCGAAGTTGAACTACCATCAGTCAACGATTTGCTGCCTATAACATTCAGTATCAGCTAAACGTACACTTTATATCATTCATACAAACAAATATCAGCAATTTATGTGGGTACAGGACACACAGCCCACCCTTCCTCCTCCCCTCCCCTCCGCTCCTTCTGCTCTCCCGTCAACCGACAATTTAGTATCCCTAAATTGTTTACTTTAGAAATTGTCCACGGGACATAATTATATGAGAATGAAAAACGCGTGTAAAAACAAAATAGCAGCGACGTTCCCTCCAGCCGTCGCCCGTGCCCCGCCCCGCACCCCCTTGCTCGCCTGCCCCCGGATTACCATGATAATTATAAAAAAAGGAAACGCGAGATCGAGCGGATAACCGACGCCCCCGCGGCGACGCTCGTAAACATAATGATGTTTACGGAGTTAGTGTGGATCCTTTACAACTGTTATTTATTGAATCCTTTCACTTTGTACGCATTATGCGTTCTTGATAGTAATCAAGTGTTTACTGCGCGGTAGTTCTCTATAAGGTTGGTTGGCTGTTGGTTATGATCCGTCCCAGCTGTAGACGGTGGTCGCGGGTCGAAGCGTGTATGCGTATTGACATTCAATTACCATGTACTGCAATCGTGCAGGTAAGCAATGAAAGGAACTCACCATACCATAGAGATTTACAAGATTTTTTATAATTTTTAAAGTCTGCCTCCTCACTCACAGGAGATCGACGTGAAACGACAGCTTTGCTGTCGCGTTTCGTTCCGTGAGTGAGACTGGCGGATGGCCAATATCCTTTTTCTCTCCCCATCCTTTTTCCTTCCCACTCTCCACTCGATCTTATTTATTTATTTATTTATTTATTTATTTATTTATTTATTTATTTATTTATTTATTTATTCGAGGACATCCAACGGCAATTACAATGTTTTTTAAATCTAATACATAATTGATTCGGTATCATGCTTAAAGCATTGCCTACAGGTGTCACAACATGCATAATATAATTTAGGAGTATTAGACAGACTTAACATTAAAATCAAGGTGAAATTAACAAGGCTATTTAGAACACAATAAAAAACAGAAACGTAAAAACTCTGAGAATGACAATCATACTAAACAATATAATATAAATATAACAAAATGACATACTTCTAAAACAACATATATCCACTAAGTGCTAAAACTTAACCAACTACAAAAAATCAAAGTAATAGTAATACAGTAACCCAGCAACATAAAATCAACAAAATCACAACAGAATTAAATTAAATTAAATTATCAATAAAATCACAATAGAATTAAATTAAATTAAATTATCAACAAAATCACAACAGAATTAAATTAAATTAGCTATAGAAATTAAATGACCCTTTAATAAAAATTGAATAAAACAAAACAAAAACAAGAAACATAAAATTTATCATTTGAATTAATATGTGCCGGCAACACATCCATGATCCAAGCATTGTGGATGTGCATGTGCGGCAGTGATCACTTACCATCAGGTGACCTGCTTGCTCGTTTGCCAGATCAATGCTTGAAAAAAAACTAGACTAGCTTGGTTGACTACGGCTAATTGCTCTCAGTTGTAGAATGGCCCGCGGCCTGCAGAGCGCCGTATCCAGACGGAATTATTATATAACTGCGTAGGTACAAGAGTGGCCGGGCTCCCGTGCTGCGTGGAGTCGCAGCCATTACACCGCCCTCAAAGTGCTTTAGATAAAACTTTTTCAATTTTTGTTTCAACTTTAACAAACATTACGCAGCATAAAAGATTGAGCAATCACATAAAAGCGGGCGGCGAATTAAGTTTTTGAAGCAATTGGTTGCGCTCCCGAGCGTGGTGCCGCAATAAATAGTAGCTTCCTTGCGATGAAAATAAACCGCGAGATAATGTCTCTCTTAATGCATAAGAAACAAATGACTTGGTTGGCGGTAGACTATCACCAATGATCATTGAGCAAATCAATAACAAGATGCGCACCTAGTGATCCAACGCACTACCTCAGAATTGTGCTACAGCTTAGTACTTCCGTAATTCTGCGAAGGTTTTTCTGTACAAATCGTGTTAGTAATATGAAAACACTTGTAAGAGGCACGTTGGTGTCGCGATCTGAAATTAATGAAGAAAACTATAGAGTTTCCTTAATTGATTTCAGAAAATAAGATTTATTTTCTGTTTTTCTTTTTATATAAACAACCATCCTCGGTCATAAGCCAAACGCTACAATTACCAATCTTTCCACCTCTTTTGTTCAACACCCCCCATGCCAACAATGTTTATATGCCGCGCTCTAAGAATATTCTACATGTGGATCTACAAGAGAGAGTTTTGCGCTAATAGCTCACCGTCGACAGAGTATCTTTACGCGAGTTACAAACATATCGCTTACAGACGCTAACGCTTCTCTAATTATTTCTCAGAATCACAGCGACAAAAACTTGTTGTGATTAATTATTATCTGAAATCTATATTCTGATGTCGTCAAATATGACATGCGTATTGAGAACCAGTGGATAGTAACTATCGAACATACTAAAGACTGGGCGAAATGGCGAAGATTGTAAGGCGTGTAACAATATGTCGGGAAAGCACAATATTAATCGGCCTGATAATTTATACGATCAGGCTAACCCAGTGAGTGTATGTATTCAGTTAAATACAGCGTTAGTATTTACCAGCGTTATTACAAAGCGTGCAATATGTTTGGTCCATGTGTCGGCGGCGGCGGTGGAGTCGCTTGGATGATGAAGCACGTACTTAGCGGCATCTGGTGCACGTAATAGTTTCGGGACTGTAATATCTCTATTATTTTGTTTGTTATTCGGCCGCGCCACAGACGAGCGCAATGTCGCGCCGGTCAGCGGCGCCCGATGCTACACTCAGCTCGAAGTAAAATGCGACGCTCTTACAGGGTCGGACGACTTCTTGTTATAAAATATTTGGATTTTTTCAAAATCCAATCGCTCGAGGGCTAAATAACTAGAATACACAGTACCAGAAAGTAACATTGGCGAAATGCCATTCACCTAAAAGTATGTATGTAGTAATAACGGAGTAGTCGATTACATTTAAAAAATATAAATGGCGATGGAGTAGTAATTTGTTAGAGCCGTTAAATTGGTCGGAGTGCGCGAGGCTGGCTGCGCTAACTATTCATGCGAGAGTCACTTCATTTATTTTTATTTGCGCGGGACGTGTGATGAGATGGCCGTCGGTATATTGAGCATGTTCGGGACGGGACGTGGCTCGCGGTGACGGAGGACGCATTGTCGCGATACGAGCGATGTGAACGACACAACGTTCTGGCTAACGGGACGTGTCTTTACCAACATGCTACTTTATTTTGGCAATTCTAAAAAGTTACATCGCAAAATGCCTTTTAAAAAGACACAGACACAGTTCATTCCATTTATTTATACCTACTTTGTGTACACAGGCCAACTTAATTCCATAGGAATTCTTTACCAGTTAACCTTTGAAAAATGCAGAGTTGACATAAAGAGGTTTGAGATTTTTATATACCGCAATTTTTTACCAACTAGAAAGCCATATTCCCTTACATTTTTTGATCTAACCAGGACAGCTAATAGCCTCGGCTCTAAATATATTCCGTCTGAAAAGTTTCTGCTTACATTACTATTTTTATTCAGCAGGAAGGAGGCTATTTCGCGAATCCACTTCTAGTTTAATCGTGGTTGAGACTTGCAAGGGCCGGTGCTGACACGTGACCGTCGCCGTCGCATTAAGCCGAGAGCATTCCTCTCTTAATGAAACGCCGCCGCGAGTCAATCGCTGCTCCCAGGACGTGACGCTCTACCAACTCGCGATACTGCGCACTTACTGGCGATAAAACGGAGACGGTTTAAATGAAACACGATAAATAGTGAACTACGTCGAAATCGTGGGAGATTCACGGATTACGATACAGCAAAATATCTGCCATGATGATTAAAATTTATCAACATTATTTGCTCTGTCCTAAAATCTTACGAACCTTCAAGTCCACCGCATTACGCATTTGAGTTCTGCAAAAAGTGTGTATGTAGTTTGTAGGCGACCAGACATTTCCAAATCTAATATTTAGCTGAAGGGCATCGAGGCGCGCCCAACATTTGTATTTTTAACTCGGTGAAATTTTGTTAGCAAAAAACCTTCAGGCACTTTTGTAAAATAAAAATCGTTTTTATTTTCTAGATTTTACAATTTTGCCAGACAGTTTCAAACTTTTTTGTCTGTACCAAAATCATATTTCAGGCATGAGTTCAGGCTGATATTTAACTTGACAATACCATTACCATATTCAAGCCTTGTTGTGTTAATTTGTTTTACATAGAATGAGCTTAACAACATATTCGTTTAATATACTATAGAGAAATACATAATAATTTTAAGAATATTTAACTTATTACCCACATCATCCATTACTTTACTATTTTTTGCGACCGTCCAATGTAAGTGGTACCCGCCATTAACACAAACAACACTTCATATGATCGAGGAGTTCAAAACTGGTTAAAACGCTCTATTAAAATCAGTGTGGTTCGACTACGGCTCTATTAACACTGTCTATACCTGCAGAACTATGATATATATGTAGGTGTGTGTGACTGCTGGCTGTATATGTATTAAAGTGTGTGTGTGTGTGTGTGTGTGTGCAGGTGCGGCTCGGGCGGTGCGGCGCGCGCAGGATGTGCGCGTGCTCGTGGCGGCTGCACGCGCTCACCGCGCTGCTCGTGCTCGCCGCGCACCTCATTAAAGGTCAGTACTCACTACACTCCACTACCTTCTCCTATCTACTATCTCCTATCTACTATCTCCTATATACTATCAAAGTCAGTACATAACAACGTCTCCCACGCCCTGCTGTCTCTTGTCACTATAGCGCGTAGATGTTACTCTGCTCTAGCATTGGAAGGTGGTCTTACAATGTTTAGGAGGACTTTGATATTCAGACAGACTCCAGACACTTTTAACTCATAACAATTTACTTAATTCATAGTTACTGCGTTCATATTAGTACTGAAGGACTTCAACAAAAGTACAAAGTTTCATCGAGATCCCACTGTTATATGAATATAGGCAACATGTGAAGTAGCTCTGTGTAAATGTAAATGATATTAATGTGCGTTAAATATACAACGTGTATGTTCCCGTCACGTCGACTGCGTGAAATAACATTCGTTAAAAAGTAATGTGCTTTATTTTTCTTTCCTTACGTCAAATGTTTCTCTAGGGAACAAGGCAAAAGACAAGGCCTTACTTTATTAAACTCTGCTCTAATACGTGTTATATAGACGTGTATAATTATTTTACACATATATATATATATATAGATGTCGTGTAGAATTGTAGATGGCCTCGGTGGCGTAGTTTACTACGGTATGATTGCAAAGCTCGAAATTTGCACCTTCGAATCACGGGTCGGGCAAAATGATATTGGATTTTTCTATTCATTATCAGCCCGGAGTCAGGAATTTGTGCCCGATATGACGATAGGCTCGCCCCCTATCACATCGTGGGACGGAACATAAAAGGCGAAATGTGGGTATCCTGGTAGCACCTCTGTCTACCCCTTCTGGGAAAAAGGCGTGACTTTATGTATGTATGTATATAGGTCTCACTTGTGTCCCTAGAGGGTTAGGCCGAGGTGCCTTATTGCGACTCATCTATTTGCCGAGTTTATTACCGGACCAACGTGTGACAGGAGACGCCTATTACGTGGACACTACCTCCAGTCCCAGACTACTCATAGATTTATGAATACGATAAATTTACACAGAGTGGATTGCGCAATTCGGGAATAGAACCGGGAACATCACTATTCACTGCCCACACCCTTCTACTAGACCTCTGAGGCAAATTAAATATGTTTTATATGTAATTTACCGATGAACTCATCATTGAGGGAATCTGCATCAGCTGTCTGAAAAGTCTGATTTTGTCGAAACGACAAATCAGTAAAATGCACTTCTGCATAGTAGACTAGACCACGGGTGCACTGGTTGATATCAGTTTTACCTTATTTTACGTAACTACCGCACAATACATGGATCTGTTTGGTGCAATATCGTTAGCAGCCGCTTTAGTATTGTTTTGCAATTGAAACGAAATCCTCGCAGAAAGAAAGCTATTGGATTTAGTTGAGACTGCGGAGCCGCGGCGGCACGTAGTGTGCTGTGTGTGTGTGTGTGTTGATGTGTATGTGTGCGCAGTGCACTGCTCAGAGAGGCTGCACGCGCCGCAACCCCACTCAAGCCCGCGTGCAAGTGCGCAGTGTCTGTAAACAATGAGTAGTTATCGACGGCTACTAAGTTCGCGCAACTTGTTACTCTACTTAACGCATGCTGTAAGTGCCTCGGACACGTTCGGCGGCGCTCGGAACTTTTCGGCGCCTCCTCGGTCCGAACGGCGACACTAGTTTTAATGAATATTTAAGCGTTTCTCGAGACATCAATTTAAAGGCGAACATTTGCCAGCGGCTCGTTGAAACTTTGTCTTCATTCGCCAACTTGTCGCCGGAATCATAAATAAGTTTTAATGGGAATAAAATGAAAAGTTGATACTTTGGGAATCGGCGCGCGGTGGCTCCTTCCGCGGGTCGCAACGCCTGAGCGCCTGATAACGTCATACGACACACGTGCTCGCTTGTCACGGGACATGTCTCATTACTGATTTGTAAATACAATGTGCATAATACAACATAATATATGACTGCCTCTGTAATGTAGTTAGTAAGTACGAGTACATCAGTTGTGAAACGTGACGCCGTTGGTTCGTACTCTAAATTGACAAAATGTGTCAGTAGTAGTCAGTAGCTGATAAGCTCCTTGTATACTCATACGATAAATAATAAATGATGTTGAACCAAAGGCGTTGACTTAGCGGACTAGCCCCGCGCTCGCACACCTGCTGGTCATCCTGGCGTACTGCACGGCTCGCGACGTGCGGATGTGACTACATCGCTTCGGGAAAACATGCGTTATCCAGGTTACAACTGATTGCTACTCAAATATATCTGTTATATTTGAGATGGGTCCGAAGCGCAACATGCTATTTCGTTATTTGATAATTTTCACGATCCTTTGGACCGAATAACTTAGTTTTAATTTTTATCTTTCTTTATGTTTTGTTTTTCCAATCTTAATATATATAAATCTCGTGTCACAATGTTTGTCCTCAATGGACTCCTAAACTACTTAACCGATTATAATAAAATTTGCACACCATGTGCAGTTCGATCCAACTTGAGAGATAGGATAGTTTAAATCTCAAATTATAGTCGCAATTTTAATTTATTGCTAATTATTTGTCTGTTATTATTTGACAGTCACAATCATCTGTTAACTCCAAATGATTCTAACAGATGTCGATACCTTTCGACTGGGTTGAGTAAGTAATCAATAGATGGCGCTGCTATGGTAAATCTACGAACGTGTCATATAAGCTACATTTTAACAGTATAATTACCACGTGTTGTTGACGCTATAAAATTAATTAAATTTATTTTAAAGTTTTAGCAGGAATTTTGCAAAGTATTTGTGTTTGCGTATTTTTTTAATGATATTCGTCGTAGTTTCGTGTTTATATAAGGCCTATCTACAAAATAAAAGCAATTCCAAAAAATTGTCAACATGCCTATTTAGGCATTAAGGGATGAAATGGGATAAAGTGGGACGAACGCGATGAGACCGGTAGATGGGAAATAATGGGACGGGATGTAACAGAAAGAAAATGAGCCAGATGAGATGGGATGGGATACGATAGGAAAAGGGATAGTAGGTACTTAGGTTGAGTTCAGGAGTACAAAAGTTTGAACGGGAATAAGATATTTCTGGTGTGGAGTGGAGTCTAAACATCTTAGCACCCAGGCGAAGCTGGGCCGGGCCGCTATCTTAATATATATAAATCTCGTGTCACAATGTTTGTCCTCAAAGGACTCCTAAACTACTTAACCGATTATAATAAAATTTGCACACCATGTGCAGTTCGATCCAACTTGAGAGATAGGATAGTTTAAATCTCAAATTATAGTCGCAATTTTAATTTATTGCTAATTATTTGTCTGTTATTATTTGACAGTCACAATCATCTGTTAACTCCAAATGATTCTAACAGATGTCGATACCTTTCGACTGGGTTGAGTAAGTAATCAATAGATAGCGCTGCTATGGTAAATCTACGAACGTGTCATATAAGCTACATTTTAACAGTATAATTACCACGTGTTGTTGACGCTATAAAATTAATTAAATTTATTTTAAAGTTTTAGCAGGAATTTTGCAAAGTATTTGTGTTTGCGTATTTTTTTAATGATATTCGTCGTAGTTTCGTGTTTATATAAGGCCTATCTACAAAATAAAAGCAATTCCAAAAAATTGTCAACATGCCTATTTAGGCATTAAGGGATGAAATGGGATAAAGTGGGACGAACGCGATGAGACCGGTAGATGGGAAATAATGGGACGGGATGTAACAGAAAGAAAATGAGCCAGATGAGATGGGATGGGATACGATAGGAAAAGGGATAGTAGGTACTTAGGTTGAGTTCAGGAGTACAAAAGTTTGAACGGGAATAAGATATTTCTGGTGTGGAGTGGAGTCTAAACATCTTAGCACCCAGGCGAAGCTGGGCCGGGCCGCTAGTAGTTTATATATACCTAGTATCAGTATTTTATTGGTGTAGCAACATTATGTAACACGAGATAAAACACTTTGTGACTTTATTAAACATGCTGTGTTCACATCGAGTAGGATATAGTCTAGAAATAGTAATTAGATATAGTATTTTATAAGTTTGTTTTAAGATTGTAGCCAGTTTTGTGAACCAAATAAAAAAATAAAAAAAAAAAAAATAATGAAAGCCAGAATATTTACCATGTAACTGCAACAAAAATATTATTAAAAGAAAATCAATTACTACAACACACGGCACACATACGCGACGGCACGCTCCACTGCATTATAGGTGATAAAACGTAGCAAAGGAGCAATCTATCTCGCGATCAGCGCGGCAGTCTGCTGTGGCACAGCGGATGTGGATCAAGGAGCTCGTCACTCCATACTCACTGCAGGCTTCAACATTATTTTTGATTCGTTTCATTTGGAAGTAACTAATGGACGCTGAAGAGCGTGGTGGCCTCGTGGTATCGGACCAGACTCGGCTGCCTACATGTTCACGGTGGTCGCGGGTTCAAATCCCAGGGCACACCTCTGACTTTTCGGAGTTATGTGTGTATTGATAGTCAATCACCACGCACTTTAACGGTGAAGGAAAACATCGTGAGGAAACCTGCATACCGTAGCGATTTTAAAGAATTTCTACGGTATGTAAGTCTGCCAACCCGCACTAGGCCAGCGTGGTGGACTATATGGCCTAACCACTCTCAATCGTACTCTCGATTGTAGAGGAGGCCCGTGCCCTGCAGTGGGTCGTATATGGGCTGATACAATACAATACAATGGACGCTACTCTACAGCACTCTAAAGCAGCTCTTGTTCGTTAATAGGGGGTTAGCAGCCTCAATGGTCTAGTGGTTAGGGTAAATAATGAACGGGAAATCCCAGATTCAATCACCAGATGCAAGCTGCCTTAATGGTCTAATATTCGTTTGCGTAAACAATGAATAACGATGTGTTAGGTTTGATCTCCAGGCCAGGGCATCCATTATGTAAGTTTGAAAATATTATATTATAGATGCATGCGGCTATTTAGATTGTCATGTTTTCGTTCTACCTCTCAGTCCGTAAAGCATTTTTCACTGCAGATAATCAACTCATCATCGTCATCGGCAAGAAACTCTAGAGTTTCTTTTTTCGATACATTTTTATGATGCAGATTATAACAAAATTCAAAAGTTGATTTAATCCATGCTTGCATGCATCAATGCAACTTCTATCACATGTTCGAAGCCACATGTGCTCGGCACGCCGTGTGTTATGCTAGCGACACATCTGCATGTCCTCTCGGATACAGACTGCACTTATAACTCTATTTAGTAGCTAAATGTTCCGCGTTACACAAAATTACGTGCAATTTCGATCGCTAGTCCACGACGTAATCCTGAGCGGGTGACGTGACGTCACCTAGACGGACACAAATCAGCTTGGATAATGCCGGGGACACCTGCTGCGGCCCGCGGCGGGGGAGGGCGAGGGGGGGCGAGGGGCTGTAGTGAAGCTCGGCAGCAGCTTAACACCGGCGCTGTATTTACGGCCGCATTACACCTGACCACCTGCACCGGCGCGTTGCAACGCAACCCGAGGAATTCTTATAATGCTGTTTAATGGTTCAGTTCAATTTAAGGAATCTCCTTTTATTTTATTTGTAAGTGATCGCGACAAGTTTGACATACTTAGCAGGATATACCCACGCGTATTCGCACCGTCTAATATGATTTATAAATGCTAAAATGCCATGTATAACAATATTTTATTAATCACATACATCATACATTTTTTTCAATATCAAAATGTATGATATGAATCATGAATGAAATGCCTTGCTGTTTTAGTCATCATACGTGTAAACCTACATTCATAGAGTTTTGATAATACATGAAAATGTTTGCCGACATAATAACTACTAAAAATATAACAAGTTGAACGTCTAGTATGATAAATATATTTTGTCACACAAATTCGGTTTGATCATAGCGCTACAGAATAACAAGCTGAAATAAAAAGCGAACAAAAAGACGTACGAGAGTGTTTCTGTTTAATGATACAATTAGCGACAGCACCTCCGTCACCGCGCGCTACTCACACGCAGCTGAGGACTCGCGCTCCCTCATGTAAGGCGAAATAAATCAATAAACCCTCAGGCATTCATCTATGTTACCATACAATAATATAATCGCCCAACCCATGAAAATAACCCTAACGGCCTAAAGCAATGTGACCACTTCTTGTTTAAAGTTCATTCATAGAACTCGCGATATAATACTACTCGATAGAGGTATTTCTTCCCGGAGATTCAGTTTCGAAAACTCAACCTACTTGTTTTTATTATGCCTTAGTTTTCTTCTAACTTTCCAGAATGAAATCAGACGCGCGATAACAACGTTAACCTCCTTCAGCGAAACTCATTGAAGTGTACAATTAATGTTGACAAATGAAAAGTTCCTCTCGCCGTGCAAAAACAAAGTCACAACTTATGCAAATTATCCTCACAATCAGTTCCGCGCCGAGCGACCGAACAAGCGAACAACTGACGGGCAAATAACATCGAGCCGTGGCTAATTTAATTGCCGGCGACTAACCCGCTGAACATAAACAACAGCAGGCTCGTGTTGTGGTGCGAGGAGCGACTCGACAACAACAGCCTTAAGGCTTTTTTGGACCTTCGTATTAAGGCTGTGCCGTTGAGCTTTGTCTTCCGTGAACGACGCACAGCTTCGCATGACACAAGCATAACACGCGTACGACACTCGCGCGACAGGCGCATGACAGGCACACGACATGATCCTGTCACGGAAATACAACAGCACCGACATTGACATTCATGCTCGGAGTCGAAACACGCTGATTGCAACATTACATACCGTGTAAGTGCTATGTTGTTTTACTTTGAAAAAAATTGAAGGTAACGAGAGAAATAAATCGTTGTAGCTTCATTTGACCTCAATTACTAACAGCCTTATGAATAAGATTAATCCCTTTTAGGTGAAATTTATGACACGCTTCGCTGTTGGAAATAACTGACAATCAAGTGGCGCGAATCACTGCTGTTGACCTACTTCCTAAGAGTGTGTCAAGAGTAACGACTCATTTCATAATATTTTCGCCAACGAGGCTCTAATATCGTTTATCACTATTTATAACTAATATTTTAATGTAATCTCTGTATAGTGGGAGCTGTTTGTATGTTGTCACCCGCACTGTAAACATACCCGGCTGTCGACACCAACATTAACTTCGATTTATTGCCCAAATTACGTCGAATATTTGTTTCGAATTTATATTCATTGACGTCAGTGTGTTTACTACATAAATACATTATCGTAATAACTGCGTGTATCTGCCGTTGACAAGAACAAAAGCATTTTTATATAAGGATAAGTTGATAGAAGCCGCAGCAGCAGTTGATATAAACTCATAAACAAGCGAGTGCTGGCAGCGAGCTGCGGCGAGTTGGCGAGGGACGTGCAGGCGCCGCGGCGACGTGACGCGAGCTCCGTGTAGTTAGCGCGGGGCTCGTGCGACGGCACAAGTGCCTCGTCCGAGAATATACTGTTCTCTAACTAGCGTACTCCAAACAATACAGGTAGAGTCCACCGTACACGTTGGTGCAAAATCCGTCATACTGAGCCACGCAATCTACTTTTTTTCGTTTAGCAAGAAGGTGTTTTATCCAAGATCGAATATGTTCCTGAATTTTTTCGTGTGGTAGAGCCACGTTATTGACAGTCATTACTCAGCATGAATGGGCAGGCTCGTTCGGGGTAGTACCACTGTCTCACAGCAGATCGACATGAGGCGATAGCTTTGCTATCGCGTTTCATTCGGTGAGTGAGATTGCCGGATGCCTGATACCCCTTTCACTCTTCCCATCCTTTTTCCTTCCCGCTCCCCTTCTCATTACAAGGTCCGGCAACTTGTCTATGATTCAAGTGTTGCGGATAGTCATGGGCGGCAGTGATCACTTACCATTAGGTGTCCTGTTAGCTCGTTTGCCGGAGCTATGCAATTAAAAAAATATCCCTGTAATTTTATAAGATAGGCGGGTGGCTTGTCCATCTCAACATGGCAATATATGATATTTGTAGGTGGAACAATCTCTATTGGCCGGATCCACTAAACAAATGTTATTTCGACGTGTACGAGTATATAAGTACATGTAAAAATACCCGCCATACTGAACAAGCAGGTTAGTGCGGACAGAACTTAGTTTGTTGTCTTGTTCTTGTGTAACAGACAATGAAATAAAGTAATTCTTATCCAAATTCAATGTATGTCTGACGTCGTCCGTCACGAAATACTGTAATGTCGTACAAACCAGCTCTTACAACACTCAAAATATTTATAGACAGTAGCTAAAGCTAGTTATTACAACGAGACGGCATCGCTCCCGCACACGGCGGCGGGAATGTGCGGGAACTTGCACGAGATCACGCGGCCACGGAGCTGACTAACTTCACACACTTGCTGTTGTTGCTCCACCGAGTTGGCGCATCCTGCGCGAAGCAGAGGCGATAAGGAGCTTCTATAGTATATACCTTAACTCAGCATATTAAATTATTATGTGTTGTACGTATTATTCTGAGTGAATGCTACTACATACATACATACCTACATAAACTCACGCCTTTTTCACGGGTAGGCACAGATGCTATCAGGACTCCCACGTATCGCCTTGAATGTTCCGTCTCACGTTGTGTTAGGGGGCGAGTCTATCGTCATATGCTGCCTCCGGGCTGATAATAATGAATAGAAAAATCCGATATCAGTTGGCCCGACTCGGGATTTGAACCCGAGACCTCAGCTTTGTAATCGTACTGTAGTACAACTACGCCACCGATACCTTCATGAATGCTACTCTCTACATAACACAAGAGTCTGGTGTTGCAGCCCAACGTATTCACATTTTTTGTGCCGGTCAAGACGCGCCCCAATGTCTCAATTATATTTTATTAGAACCTGAAAGAAACATCTTTCAGGTTCTAATATATAAGTATTCTATTACCTACCGCTGCATTAAAAATGACGTTTTTTAATTATAACAAATCGCGTCGTTCCCTGAAGCTCTACCTGGAGCTGACGTCATTCATAAACCGTCCCTCCTAAAAATATATCTCCGCAGATTATATCCTTTTTAACTATAAATTACTTTTCCGACGATCCTTCGCTTTGAGAAAAACGGCGCTCGCGGAAAAACGCTGAGGTTTTAGTGTCGCCGAGCACCTCCGCCCAAATATCGCCGGAATTCATTATACTTTTTGTTCTTCTTTTTCCTTTTCTGTCCGAAAGAGGCAATTAGTACTGACAGTCTAATGAACAGCTTATTTCATGTAGAAACCCTGGAAAATATAAGATTTAAAACCAAAGCTTACCCCAGTAGGATTCTATATACAAGTTACAACAAACAAAATTCACTCAACAAATGTCAAATTTACCTTATTTATTTACTACAATCTAAGGCCCTGAATATTATAATACATTGCAATGAATAAATCTGTAGTCTAATAAAGGCAATCTAAAAAAAATCGCATTTTGTAAAAGTAGAACCAAACATGGACAGCATGGGAGCCCTTTTACCTAGAGGTGAATTACGTTTTACAAACTGCTAAATAGCGTAGAGCCGTGTTTAGCCATACTCCTACGTAGTTCGTAGTACGCCTTAGCTGAGTATCATCGAATCGTAGTAGCCTACATTATTGATAAAACACTTCCTTTGCGTAGCGCTTATCGCAGCCGCACCGTGGACACGCGTAGGCTTTGCGTAGCTTGCGGTACGAAACATGCAAGAACGCCAGTTGTAGCAATGATAAGAAAATTTGACTTTTGGGGCTACTGTAGTACTCTTCGCGTTTTGTTATAATTTTTTTCATGAGTAAATTAAATCTTGCTAAGATTAGAACGTTGTTCACCGCCATAGTTAGCAAATAAAACACAAATCTTTTGGCCTCGATTTAGCTGATGTTCCTTTTAAAACATTTTATTCACGATTCCCGTCTCGTAACTCTAGCTAGCGGAGGCACAGCATCGACGGCGGCTGTCATTCAGTACGTCAGGCATTCGTCAAGTTAAAAGTTTGAAAGTGAGTATAGCAGGCCACGTCACCACACTGCAACATTCAAACCTGAACATTTTATTTTTAAGTTCGCGCTTTTTGTAGCGCATTGTGCTAGCAAAATTCCTAAAGAAATGTATAAAACATATACTGCAAAAATAATTACTATTTATTATTATCAAAAAGGGGTGCAGTACATTATGTGAACGCAGTCGCCCGCTCCCGTCCCGCTTATGACCCAGCGCGCCGACTGTTTGCTACAACGGCCATTAAGGAGCGATTTAAATTGTTTACTAACTACGTTTGAGCAGGCTACGCTGCGGCCCGCAAACCCAAATATATCCAGAACAAAATGACAACCCGTGTAAACTCGATTGTGATTGATATATTTTTCATCGTGGTTGAAATAATAAATCATTTATATATCCTACAAAACAAAATCCATACGTAAAGCAACCATATTACCGAGCACGTGTTGTGGATACGAGTGTTGTCTATTCTGACTCAGCATGTTGAGCCGCAATGAGTCCACTACTCAAACAAGTCCATCACCATCTAAGGTGTCCACAGTGATCTGTTGGACGCAGCGTCTGCGTTGACCACTGGGCCAGCTAATAGCTATACCCTGACTCACTTTTGTATAAATACAAGATCATTGTAAAAGAATATATATAAATCATTGAGAGAGGTGCGTGCAAGTGCGTGGTGGCCTGTTGGTAAACGGACCAGACGCGGCTGCCTACATGTTCACGGTGGTCGCGGGTTCAAATCCCAGGGCACACCTCTGACTTTTCGGCGTCATGTGTGTATTGATAGTCAATCACCACGCACTATAACAGTGAAGGAAAACATCGTAAGGAAACCTGCATACCATAGCAATTTGTATTAATTTCTATGGTATGTAAAAGTCCGCCAACCCGCATTAGGCCAGCGTGGTGGACTATATGGCCTAACCACTCTCAATCGTACTCTCGATTGTAGAGGAGGCCCGTGCCCTGCAGTGGGTCGCATATGGGCTGATACAATACAATACAGTTGGGAGAGGCCTATTCAGCAGTGGACTTCATTTGGCTGATGGATGAAGATCATTGTAATCCCACTAACATAACTTATGGAGATGTGTAGGGATCAATCTCCTTCCAAGACGAGATGTTTGAACTAATCGGCTGAACTGAGAACTTCGCCTATCGTCTTAAGCTATATAACTGGTAGGAAATCTATCACGTTTGTTGTTCACGATGGTTTGCTGTAAGATAATGGGACCTCTGCTGTTGAGCTGATCCATTTGTACACTATAATCAAAATTACTCTACGAATTTGAAACTATAATACACAGTAGTAATATGTGATTATATTTAACATTTTTCTAACGAAACATTTTCCTAAAAATAATAATGTAAAACCCACGAAAATAATAATTTGTATAAATTACACATGGCAGCCAGCGTCCTACGCCTGCACAGCAGCGATGTGTCCAGGAATACCAACTACAAAGTACACATGAAACGGTTGTTTAGCACGCGTAATTACCCATTAGCGTCGTACGCGAGGGCCCTTTGTCGCTGCCGGCGGTGCACGAACACGCGCTGTTCGTTGTAACCACTCCGAGCGTGCCCGCGTCGTGTACAGTGCGTGTGTCCGGAGCAGCTGGTGCCGAGTCAGCTCGGCTGATAGCCGCGGCTTCGAGGCTAATGTGACGTGCGGAGTGAGCGCGGCAGAAGCACACGCCGATCATCATAAAGTCATACACCCACAATATAACACCTGTATCCACAAACAAGAGGCAGACGTGTCAATAGTGCCTGACACAGATCGCAGAGCTTATTATGATAAGGATAATATAATATCATCATTCCAGCCATAAATTCCATGCACAAACAACACATATGCAATTTCAAACGGAAAATGTAATGAAATATCATACGAATGAAATCGCGAACATAAATAACAAACGATTCCCTGGTTCCCCACAAATAGTATAACAGCATGATTTAGCTTGTCAGTCACGCAGGGCCGCGATAATGTTGCAACATTATGAGCGAGCTCGAATTACGATACCGACGGAACATGCTACATAAATTGGCCGCACTACATAAACTGTTTTACATATTAAGTAGAGGCTTGAATCGCATTACACAACAGCCGTGTCACACAAATAATGTCGCACTATCGCGGCTCACGTGGCGCGGGGGGGGGGGGGGGGGGGGCAAAGCGACGGGGGGGGGGGTGGAGAATGAACCTCCAGAGTGTAAGCACACCTCTTATCAGCATTCCTCTTCTGTAATTCGAGCGTCGCGCGCTGTTCAATTAGCCACGAGTAGGCCACGCGACTGGAGAGTCGCGTGGCCGACCCCGCGCGCGGTCCTGCACAGAGCCCGCGCCGTCGCCGACTATCTCACCACATACATCACTCTGTCGGTCCCCGACATGCTGCGACAAGACGCCACACTTTGTGAACTATTACCGTTCCTTTTGTCAAACTACTTTAAAAGATACCATTTGTCACGTGAATACAAGGCATTAATGGTCTTACGCGAGCTGCATTTTGTATTGAAATAAAATGAATTCTTACGGATATCGCGAATTTGATGTAATTTTTACATTGTTTAACTTCCCGACGTTTCGGTCACTTTACAGCTTTCGTGGTCACGGGGCGGATTCCAATACCTCAGGTATTAGTCATCCTACGGTCAACGTCAGGAAGTAAAAAAATGAAAAAACTTAATCAAATTAGCGATAAAATCCGTAAGAATTTGTTTTATTTCAATATGTAACATTCACGTAAATCTAAGAAACAATTGTGCATTTTGTATTTTTTAAATTTCCTTTTAATTACAAAAAATATATCTTCACAAACTACATACAATATATAGTATTGGATAATATTGTTCAGTACACGTAAAAATAATGTTAAATGTTCGCTTCACCAGGTCATTTGCTAAATGTGAAAATTGCAGTGATGTGGTCAATTATGTTTAACACGGAGTCGCGCGGATCGACGGGCGGCGCGCGTGAGGGCAGTCTGTTCACGACTTTACAAAACCCACAGCGATTAGCGATACAGGCGCGCGACACTCCCACCGCCTCCGCCGTCGCTCGCGTCGCGCGACTACTCGCGTGCTCGCGCCGCGTCACATCATGTTACCGCTCCGGACGGCATTAACCATGCATGCTCTGATGCATTTAAACATTCTACATGGTTCATACTATTATGTTCAGCGGATAACCAAAGCAACGCCAACTCTTTACTCTTACTAAACACGTTACCAGTAACGCTGCAATGGCACAGTTTATAAGAGGCATCTGGCATATAAGTACATAGTTTGTAAGAGCTTGGCTTCAAACCAAAACTGACAGCAGGGACCACGCGACCACCGGACTACCTCATGCCATGCGATAATCTTATGATCACATAGGAATGTATAATTCAGCAGTAGGCATTCTAGGCCTCAAATTATTGACAATACGAAATAATTGAAAAACAGTGATAGCTTAGGAAATTAATTCTACTCACTCCAAAGCCATAAAGCGCCATTTGCACGGGGAGAGTTTCTCGCAGCGAGAATCGTATACCAATATCGTATTCTGACAATGTTTACACGATGCTATTTTTTTATATCCTTACGATAATCGTGTCTTTGAGGCGAGAAACTCCACCCGTGTAAATGGGGCTTAATTATATATGTACGAAATCGATGTACGCTTTCACAGGTACATTTATGAACATAAATTTATTCAACGATAAATGTTAGTTACAATTTCGCGTTATTATTAGTTTACTTGATAGCTTATCAAGATGAATTTAATTGTAAATAATGTGATGCCGTGAGTATTGACGGAGCGCGGTGCGTCGCGGCCGCGGCGGCGTCGCATTAGCACACTAGTGGCGCCGCGCACGTCATCTGCCCGCAACATAATACGAGTAGCAGCGCCGAGCTTCTACACCAAACTTTATATTCCTAGCGATCATAAGATATAATAAATTTATAAATAAACCTAACAGTCACATACATAGTTCTGACTCCACACTAAGATCGAGTCTTGTGTTGTAGGTATCAAAAAAACTACGAGAGACTTTTCGGTCTCACAAACACTCAGACCCGAAACAAATAACTGTCGTTCACACAAACATTTTCTCGGTGCGAGAATCGAACCCGCGGCCTCTCGTTTTACAGTCGGTGTCTAGCCAACTGCGCCACGGAGGCTGTATAAAACTCAACTATTCCGCCTGCAAGTACATAATATTAAACTCCACGTGTTTTACTCCACCGGTAAAGTTGGGAAGATAGAGGTGTGTGTGTGTGTGTGTCTTGGGTTCGCAATTTTTTAAATAAGAATTTGTAGTCCGCCCGATCGCACCAGGCCGGCGTAGTGTAACTACTAAAAACATGAACCAATCTTGATTGTAGAAGAGGCCCGTGCCCTGCAGTGACACTAATATTATAATTTTATTCTACGAATTCCACGATACATTTGCAAACCGTTTATATAACATTCATCCGACCATTGCGTCGCTAGAATTATCATAAACATCGTCGTTTAACCAAATCGTTGTCGCTCCCAGCAATTATCCAAGGTTTACTTTGACAGAGCTTTAAATAAACGGCATTCTCGTATTACAAGTAAGACATCGTCAGTGATCCGTCGCCGCGCGTGCTCTGCGCAGCGTTCACCACTCCAGTAATCGAATTAACAATGTGTTGAGGAGCGGAGACGTTTGCGTTCAATCAGATTAATGCTCGCTCATATTTACCGCCGATACTGCTCGCCGCCCGCGCGCTGGAGCGTGCCCGCTCTCCCCGCCCTCCCCGCCCTCCCCGCGCCCCCGACCGAACGCCACTTTTATT
This sequence comes from Theretra japonica, assembly GCA_033459515.1. Lineage (NCBI taxonomy): Eukaryota > Metazoa > Arthropoda > Insecta > Lepidoptera > Sphingidae > Theretra > Theretra japonica. Next base: position 13,427,613 of record CM065947.1, read on the forward strand.
GAAGTTTTCCGTTTACTGTGAGGAGCGCGGGCAAATAAAAATATCATAACAAACTAATCTCTTTAATGGCTTGAAGTTTTTATTGTGAGGGTAGCGGCGGGCGGCGCGGTGTGTCGCGGAGAGGCCGCTCGCCTAATGTTTCTCGCAGGCATTTCTCATTGGCTTTTATTTGGCTCGTAAATTACATGCAATAAAGGAACGCAATCTAAGTGAACTACACAGACGAGCCGCACGCTGCCGGAGCAGTCTGCGGTGGAGTTATTGAGCGCGGGGGAGATCGGGACACGTGACCACCGCCTCTATGTCACGCCTTGACATACACAAAACATAGTATATGTCTCATGCAATACAGTGGGCTATAATACTTGGCATTACTAAGCCACGTTGATGTGTGCAAAGTTAAAACATAATCTTACCTTATGTTGAGAATTGAAAGTGACATAAAACTAGGATTCTTAACATAGTATGTAATTTAAATTTGCAACATTTTCGTTTAATTTTAGTCATATGGTTTTCTTTCCGTAACTTGTTCATGTAGTAATTACGTCTATACTTCATTACCGAGAGCTACTTCAGAGATGTAGGAGTCTCTCTTCAGAACATATCAATAAACATCTATTTGAGTGGTCTCTGTTCTGGCCGGAAGCATTGCGGTATTAAGATACTACTCGTATTATAAATTACGTGTGATTTTCGCAGATGTGTTTGCCATGAGTTATCTGGTTGAGTAATCACTATGCTCGTTAGTATATAAAGAAGTATTTCATTACGATAAGTAATTATCAGACTGAAATGGGCAGTACCTCAGACGCCTGACATCAAGTCCTTCTCGGGTCTATACCTTGGAGCTACTACACAACTGCTAAACGATTGACTTTGTTTTCATGTAAATTTCAAGTCAAAACTGTTTTTGTTAGGTGATGAAATAAAATAACATTCCCTACTCAAACACTCTCCTTAAATATTGAAATATATTTTACGTGGGCCGGCGCCTATTCCTCAAAACATCTTGGAATATATTTAAGGAAATTATGTTCACAAAAACTCTAATCAGTTTGTTGAAAATTTAGCGCACTTGTTTACGTTCTTTTAACCTCCCCGCCCCCCTCCACGCCCCGCACCCTCCACTCCACACTCTGAGGAGCCCCCGGTACCGTACCGAGACATTAGTACGTACGGGTATATATATATATATTTACGCTGAGACGCAAAAAACAAAGCTTAGTCTCCGACGTAAAGGCTTTTTGTGAGGTCATGTAATATAACCGCGCGCCCTGTATCAGATAATTGTAGAAACAAAAGGTTTTTGTGTGCGGCCGGCAGGGGACTGGGGGGTCGCGGGGACACGGGCCCCGCAGGCCGGTGCGGCGCAACTCGGACTAATTAATCACAAAGTAAACTACGGCCCGCGCTCCTCCCGCTTTCTTTTAGTGAATAACTCATCATTTACATAAGTGAACTTCTTTGTGTAACTACATGTGTGTGTACGTGTGGACGTACTCCTTATGATCAGTACCCATTGTGCCATTGTAGTGGCGAGCTACTTATGTACTGGCATTTCCAATTCACACAAATAATTGTTAAGCAGCACGTTCATGTGAAGATGCGACTTGCGCAACTATTTATTATTATTTAAATCTTTATTGTAAGTTCTCAAATATGAACAAAAACACTATACAGAAACAATAAATAAATAATTACAAATGGCGGTCTTATCGTTCTACAGCAATCTCTTACAGACAACCAAGGGATGGATTTAAAAGAAGGAGAGAGAGGACAGAGTACAAATTAAAAAATATATAGACAAGCACACATCGTTAAGTAAATTACGTATTAGCAATTTCATTTCTTTGCGTATAACGTGTCCACTAGTAGGAGTGTTTGTTAGCGATCCCAGCGCTGCACTGGCACCGGAACGTGCCTCCTGCATGACTGCATCTGTCACTCTCTGCAGTATATTATGTACGAGTGAACATTTTTATTACCATTACTTTATTATTACGAGTAGTTCAATTACGCTGAAATTTCCTTACTTCGCCTAATCGCTTGCGAGAATCATTCGCACTTAGAAATACATACATCATGAAACTATTGCTGGAGGAGAATAACTGATGTTAGAAATCAAGTAATACAACATTCCAAAACGTTGTGATCGACCGACACCAACGCCACACAGTAACTCGAGATCTTTCAGCTGCTCGTGACCACGCCCGGCCGCAGGCTCTCATTGGTACTGATCTATTCTCCGACAACACAACAATGAGCCGTACTGACCATAGTATGTGCTTGTAATATGCACCCGCGCTAATTAATGTAAACCCCGATCGGAAATAATTACAAACAAAATCAATAAATATTATAATTACAGTTAATGGAAGCGGACAATTTGGCCGACATTGTAATACTGTGCAAATGTTAATTAAATTTGAGGCTTTGTCGTTTTAATTAAGCGCATTGGAAAAATGGTTTATGATACGACTGCGGCGTGGACGCTCGAGCTCTGCCATGTCACACTGGCACTATGACGTCACACTGCAGTGCGCCGAACACAGCGTCTGCAAGCTGCCTCACGCCACATGAAGCTCATTACAGCGGCCACCGGCGCCAACACACAACAACACCGCGTGCGCCGACACTCCTCAACACACAGCCTCCTGCAGGCGTTGCACCCGCGCCCGACCGTGCCGACTAACTCTACATCGCACTCGCCTTTAGCCAAAATTAACGCCACATCCAATATCCACTCTCCATAAATATTGCTCTTAACAACACCCCCACCCCGCGCGCCGCACCCCTCGACCACGCACACTCGGGACCGAGAATTTCCATTGTTCCCATATTCAGATTTAGTTTTACTCCGACTGCCATTAAAACACTGTGCAATATAAAATTGCAGAAGTTTGGTGGCGGGATAAAGCTCATTAGTTGTCGCCGGAGCGACGCGGGGGTGATGCAGGGGTGCGCGGAGTGAGGGGCGGCGCCTCGCTTACTTGAAGCCTGTCGTTCTTGTCTCCGAGTTCAACATAAAGAGAGTGCGCCATTGAAAGTAGTCACCTGCGAGTCGCGTGCGGGATTTAGTTTCCTACTACTTAATCTACTTGCCAACTTTGCTTTGCTTCCAAAACAAACTGCCGCCATTCCACTTTGGTCCTTATAATAAAGGCGGTAAGAGCGAGGTGGCGTGTAATGGCGTTCGGTGCGGTTCTTGCGGCGCCGCGCGCGGGCGTGATATAGCCCTGATAAAGCCAGTTGAGGCGCGCGGCGAGGCCTCCGCTAATGCCGCCATTATTAGTGAATCACTACGCGGCACTGGACCCGCGCCGGCTGACTACCACATCTGTACATCTTTAAGTATTTCCACCGCTGTAGTGAGCAGTGAAACATAAAATCTATGCTTAATTGTTATTCCACATAAAATACTCGTTATTTAAATAGTCTTGTAAAATATCTTTTCAATTATTAATTAAGCCTGACAGCGCTTCGGAACGTGTTGTAGCTGTGTAATTCCCTGTGTTTTAAACATTCTATTCCATGACAATAGAAACAATGTAAAATATATTATTTGCACCAACAGCACCAATGTTGAGCAATTCATTCCCAGACCATATGTGAAATAATCTTTAACAAAATGTCAAAATCATAGTAATACTCTTACACCGCCTAGCTGGTCGTAGCAGTGTGCGTAGCAGTGTGTGTAGCAGTGTGCGTAGCAGTGTGTGTAGCAGTGTGTGTAGCGGTGTGCGTAGCAGTGTGTGTAGCAGTGTGCGTATAGTAGTGCACGGAGCGCGCGAGGTGTGAATAACGCGCGCGAGCGGAGTGCGTCCCGAGGCGATGTCCTCAACAGAGCTGCAGACACTCTACCGCGGTGTCATTACACTGCAAGACGCTACGATATCTGTATCCACCCATGCAACTACTTTCATAACTTTCATCGACGCAATCTTCAGATAATTAATGTGATAATTTTTAAGCAATATCCCAATTAATATCATATAATTTATAGTAATTATAATTTGTACAGAGTTACTTATTATTTTAAAAACCTTTTGCATAGCTATAATCATTGCAAACTCAATCTCATCATCATAATCATCATCAGCCCGTTGCAGTCCACTGCTGTACGTAGGCCTCACCCAAGGTATGCCACAGAGCCCGGCCTGCTGCTTTATACATCCAGTCGTTACCAACTTAACTTCATGTGGTATTCAAAATTTCATTGTTTCGTTTTTTTTTTTATTATGTTCCGCTTTCGACGGCGGAATTCCTTTTCTTTAACTAAAAACGTTTGAAAATGTCGCTTAGCTTGGTAATATCTGGCGACGCAGATTGCAAGCTGTTTGTGGAGCCGTGAACTTATTTCCAAAGGATGTTATTATTTCTTGGCCGGCCTCTCCCCGCGCTCCCCCGCGCCTCTCCGCCCCGGACACCTAGTAATGACGAGTTCTCTGGTCTCGGCCGCGTCCCCGCGCTCCTCCAGGCGCCAGACAGTTACACTAATTACTAATAACTGACAACAAACATAATTCCGGGTGTTGGCTAACAAAGCGTTCAGCTCACTGAACATAAACATGTTTATTTTAGTATGTAAATAACAATTGCACTTCGACCCGTTCGTTATGGTAATAAATTAAAATAATAAAAATAGTTTCTTTCCATTAAAACTAGACATACAAATAGAACATAAAATGGATACAATGTATATTACAGTACAGTTAATACTTCAGCCTAAAGTGTTTTGTCTCAATACCGCACTGATCTACTAATACTAATACCCATGCTAGCTGAACCTGTGTTATAGGTAAAATTGGTCAGTTGTATGTGTGGCGTCCTCATCAAACTGCACTGTGCACTAAAAGATGACATTACGTGTGATCTTAAAATAAATACAGATCTGAAACAACTTCTTCTATCTGGCCTTATCCCACATTTATTAAGAAGTTCACGCAATGGACTGCCTCGGTGGCGTAGTTGTAATACGGTAATATTGCAAAGCTAAGGTCTCGGGTTCGAATCCCGGGTCGGGCTAAGCGATATTGGATTTTTCTAATCATTATCAGCCTGGAGTCAGGAATTTGTGCTCGATATGGCGATAGGCTCGCCCCCTATCACATCGTGGTACGGAACATACAAGACGAAATGTGGGTGTCCTGGTAGCACCTCTGCCTACCCCTTCTGGGAAAAAGGCGTGAATTTATGTATGTGTCTATGTATGTTCACGCAATGTGACTCTTTTATCTATTTTCAATAATGTTTTTTCTTGTTATTTGACGTTACTTAATAACAAATAAAAAATCGAGACCAAAATTAACTGAACTCTTTATTGCGTTGATGAAGAACTTATTCAGTTAATACATAGTTATACACTGCGGCTGCGAACATGTGACGTAATCTCTCCTGTTCTAAGACATATTTGTATCGGAGTGCGCAACGACTAAGTTAATAGCAAGTTTAAGTAGTCGGCGGCCACTTCCCGCGCAACATGCAGTGGTCGCGGACAGCAGGGCAGGTTTGGGGGCGTGTGGAGAGGGGAAGGGGAGGGAGGGGACACTAATACGTCGCTAAGCCGCTCGGGCCGCCACTAAGCCGGCGCGGAGAGTGCACTCGGCGTCTCAGTCGCCACCGCCTCAACACATGCCCGCATAGCACCTCCACGTAGTGCCCACTATAAACACACGCCGGGTTTGCAAACATTACATGTCTCCCGCCGCTCGTAGATGCTTGACGGAATCAGTACATCGATTCCAAGGAACATTTAAACAACATATTTGAACATTGGTACATTTAAACATGTGTATCATGGATTCAGTGATACATAACTTTATTGTCAGTTGAATAAATAAATACATACAAATATAATAAATACATACAAATAATAGTCCTCACCCCACATTAAAAACTTAAGTCTTGTATCGTGGGTATTAGACACTACGAGAGACTTTTCGGTCTCACAAACACTCAGACCCGGGACAAATATTTATGGGCTTCACGAACATTTGTCTCTGTGCGGGGATCGAACCCGCGGCCTCTCGTTTCACAGCCGGCGTCTAACCAACTGCGCCGCGGCGTCTGTGAATGTCTGTCTGGAGTTACAAAATTCACTGATAGTTGAAGAATAAAATTGTTGGCTTACCTTTTCATCTCACACTAATCAACGAAGACACGAAGAAAGGTTACGAATAACCAATAGCAAAATTAGCATTAAAGCCCGGCGAATAGTGATTGCCGACGTGAGGACTGATGCATGATGATGGTAGCATGTGGTTCCATGGCGTGGGCTTCTCGCCAGCAATCTCAATACATCACGTGTCGGCAGCCGAGAGTAGTTGGTGTTGATCCACAGACTGCCTCCTGTCTATATCTCTACATACATGCATACATAAACATCACGTCTTTTTCCCGGAAGGGGTAGGCAGGGGTGCAACCAGGACACCCACGTTTCGCCATGTGTTTTCCGTCCGATTATGTGATAGGGGGCGAGCCTATCGCCATATCGGGCACAAATTCCCGTCTTCGGGAATAGAAAAAACCAATATGACTTTGCCCGATCCGGTATTCGAACCGGCGACCTCAGCTTTGTAATCATACCGTAGTACAACTACGCCACGGAGGCAGTCTATATCTCTACCTTCTTATATTATACCATTTGCCGTCTCCTTGCTTCTCCTCATGCGACTTGTAGACTACAGCGTTGCTATTAACTTTGCCTGTTGGCTTCTGTTATGTTTCACACCTTGTCAAATCAAAATAAAGTAAAACATTCATAATAAGAAGTTAAGAATGGCAATGGACTGGCTTTATCACAAGATACACATCAGTGTATCGTCTATCGTTTATCAAAACGATAGACTGTTGAGACCATACCAAATTATCAGTCACTGCACTTTAATATAATAATATAACACTGCACAAAATCTTCAATCGCGAGTTCGATTACGAAGGCTTAGTCCTTAGTCCACCAGGCTGGACTAAATGCTAGTCTAGTAGGTTCCGCCGTGGTTCGGCGCCGGGTGAATACAGGAAACGAATCGGAGCGCTTTTCGCCCTAAGGTATCCAATGTCGCCCGAAATGCGCGCGACGGCCACCTTAGGGTTTTAATTGGTATGCTCGTATATGATTTGTTAGGTACCTGACTCGGCCCTATTATCCACAGCGTGACGGGCTGAAAGGTGAGTGAGGCTTAGTGACACTAACATACCCCTTTCGGCCTCCTCCGGTTTACCGAAATAGGATCTTGACAGTTTTCCTCTCGAAACAAAAAATGCCTGGTGGGTTGGCGGGCGTCACATACCATAGCAATTGTTGTTTACATCTCCATGATCTATTACAGTGGACAAGTAATGTTGGCAGACCGAAAACAGAATGTACACAAATAGGTGGAAAGAACGTGATGAGAATTGCAGTGACTGTGAGAATAGAACGCGCGAGGTGAGCGCCGAGCGGGAGCGGCGCTCGCCGGCGAACTGACAACTCGTTTACATCGTATAATTACATCTCGTTTGGATGGCAACGCCTCCGCCGACACCAAAATAAACACCACCCTGCCTCACGAACGGCGCGGCTGAGGACGATCTTTAAGCAAATAACGATCAATCTAATGATAATATGTCGAGAATCTCAATAAAATACCGCTTCAAGAGATTGTTGTGTTCACGTGGCTTGCTAAATGCAACACACCGAGGTTCTCGGAATCTGTTTGCGGTGAGCGCACGCCGGAGCAAAGCCGATGCATTACTATGAGTATTGTGTCTAATACTCCGTTCATTTTTCAATTTATTGATGGAAGAAGGTATCAAGCATAGTTTATCTACTGGCAAGTTTCATTCTATTGCCGAAAGTGGGTTAAGTTAGTAGGAAGTTAAATGTATTCAGTTGCGGGTGCAGTGTAGGCCGGCGTCCATGCGTGGAGTGTGCGCCGGGCGCGGGGTCGGTGGTGGCGGAGCGCGAGCCGGCGCAGTAGTTACTGCACCTTTTTAGTGTACTGTCTAATGGAATTAGTGTTGTTCAGCTGCCTGCGCCGCCGCACCCTCATTACATAAAAACAAAGAGAACAAAGGACGCCGCGCACGCACACACACTGGCACACATACCTAGGGGTATCTCTGTAATGTCTTGTCTATACTAACAGTTTGCAACGACATTGCGCAAAACGTTGAGAGACTGCACGCGGAACCAGCGAGAAAACAAGCAAAACTACTCATTACTGTATTTTTGAAATACAAAATTGCATTTACAATAAAGTATTCCACTCTAAACTGTAGCTTTTAAATAAGTAATAATTTGCATATGTAATACATTTCCTACAGTTTCTGTAGCGAGATTTCTTTCCTCCGAAACTAATGTTGACCTATATACGGCGACGCATTCTACGGATGGTATTTGGTTATTGAGCTGCTCGTTAACTTGCTAGCTCACTGAAACTGCGAATTACTCGTACATTTGTGTTTAATTTACTAGTCTGCATAGATAAACTCACGCCTTTACGCGTAAGGTTTAGGCAGAGTTTCCCTTGGTAGCAACCAAGATACCCACGTTTCGCCTTGTGTGTTTCGTTTCACTCTGTGATAGGGGGCGACCCTATCGCCATATTGCGTACAATTTCTTATCTCCGAGCTGATAATAAATAGAAATATTCAATATCGCTTTACCCGACCCGGGATTCGAACCCATGACCTCAGTTTTGTAACCGTACCATGGCACAACTGAGCTATCGAGGCAGTCTATTTGCTAGTCTTATAATCATAGATTAGGGACATATTCCACGACCTCTAAGATATAGCCTGTGGATACTTACCACTGGAGTAAGATAAGATGTTATCAATCCGGTAAGCAACCAGCATACATGGTGATGTAAAACCCACATAGTGAGCCTCGTAATTCGCAGGGGTCGCGATTCTGATTCAGCCTGTGTGTGTACGGGCTCGACCAGGGCGATACATGCACAGAGCTGTCCCTCTGCCCACCGCACAAGGATTCAGATATAAGCGTTTTTGTGCAAGCTTAACGTCGCAGATTCAACAGTGAGCGCATGAGCTCCGTGTAGCAGAACATGGAATACACTCACTTACACATATTTTTTACTGAATTATAGATGAGACACCCTCGTAATGCTTCTCGGGTTAGTAACGTGGCAGTCTACTGATAAAAAGATAAAATACTACACGACATATCGTAATCTCGAAACAATTAATGAAAATGATACGTTGATTTGTGATTTTCACTGATGATAAATACAAAACAGTCGCACTCATTTCGTCATTACTGCATGACTTATCAAGCCGTTAGTAACACCATCATACTCAAATATACAAGTCTGATGAGTTATGGAATATTACTGTGGGGTGGCGCAGCTGACATTAATACTATCTTTGTTCTCCAAAAGAGAGCTATAAGAACAAAAATGCGCCGCCCAAGTGCGGCGAGGTGAGCGTGTGAAGTACTCCGCGAGTGTGGACACCCGCGCCGCACGGCTGTGCGGTGCGAGCCGAGAGCGAGTCCGCTCTTACTTATATTAAGTCTTTTACATCTTCATCTCTACGGTATAAAGCATCTGTTCATAGCTGTGCTAACGCATCAAATTACCACCACTATAAAATTGTATTTTCATTTCTAAGGTATTCATTAATCTTCGCGAAACACCTTGTGTTTCCCTGATAGACTTCTCCTTCACCTTGCTCTATTTGTAAGTGTTATTCTTCCACCCAGTTTATTAATTGCTAGAACAACCGCGAGATGTAACGTCCATCGGCATTATTCAAAGACAGTTTTAAAACCTATTTTAGTTATCGAATGTTTTTACCTTCTTCGCTCAAACTGGATTCAACAATCGTTTGATAGGGACAAAACATTTCATAACTAAAATAGGTTTAAAACTGCCAATGAATAAGGCTGAATATTATGCATCAATCTCGGCCTCATGACGGTGCTAGTAAGCCTGCATATATCGGCGCGTAGAAGGGGTGCGGGGAGCGGGGGCGGGGGGTATGGCTCGTTAGTCGCGGCGATTCTCGCCAATCAAAATTATAAGTGCGCACAACAAATTGGAAAACTATTGGCGGCGCTCGCCACTAGAGCTCTCCGCGCTCGCTCGCTGCCCGTATTTGTGGACCAATTTGTCGAACAAATGAACTAGTAGCCGCCGCCCGACCACCACAGCGAGCTCGGACGCACCGCGCCGCTCCACCACGTCACTCTTTCTTTTCCTCATACATTATACATGCGGGCGGCGCGGCGTTTAGTTACCTCGTCACTTGTGGAGAGCCCTCGCACTGCGCGACGCACGTGGCGCCGCGGTAATTAGCACGCGCGTATTGACATCTACAAGCGCAGTACAAGTCATCACGCCGGCATTGTAACCGGAGTGTTTCACTCACATGACACACACTTCTTGGCACGAGCGGTTGACACCACTCATCTACAGATCAATCGACAGTGTATTGAAACCTCGCGTCCCCCTGCCCCCCGCGCGTCTCACGCATCGAGTGCTGTCGCGCTAACAAATAGTATGTGAGGTGACAGGAAAGCGTCGCGGCACAATAGCACTACGTACGAGACGCCATTGAACCGCGCGACACCGTCACGGCAGCGGCCGAGTACTAGTCGATATAATATCGGGCAGATATCACGTTAATAAATTATATGGCAATATATCGCTGGCTGTGAAACGAGAGGACGCAGGTTCGATCCCCGCACCGAGACAAATGTTTGTGTGAACTACAAGTATTTGTTTCGGGTCTGGGTGTTTGTGAGACCGAAAAGTCTCTCGTGCTTTCTGATACCCACGACACAAGACTCGATCTTAGGGTGGGGTCAGGACTATGTATGTGACAGTTGAGTGTATTTATTTATATTTATTACATCACAGTTCTCGTGAAGTACGTGTGTACCTTCTATATAAAATATTATGGAAACAAATGTGACTGTTTCTCACTCCCACATACAAAGAGTTTTGCCACGTGCAATTAAAAGCGATTAACGTGAAATCTATAACATAGCATTATGTTTTAGTCTGGGTTATTGAATGAATTAATTGACGCTTTCGATTATTGTATAGGGGCTTGTTGTTATTACCAATGTTATGACTCATTGGTATTTGTAGTTTCCAGCTTACCTTCGCTTTCTGGAAACGAATTATCAGGCTTTCAGGTTATATCTAAACTGAGACCGAAAACGAAGGCAGGTGATAGTTTTAGTGACTACACTACAGATACAATGCAACTAAAATTTTGCAAAAAAAGAGACAACTGTTTTTTGATTTTTCAAGTATCATCGTGTTTGCTGGTAAATACTTATTTTTCTCCGTATTTTTTTTTGTTTTAATTTAATGATGTGGTGGTGGGATGAGTCTGACAAAAAGCGGAGATGACATAGTCGCTGTTGGTGGTAAAAGTTGATCGGCAACGAATGCGCAGAGCCCACGACATAGCCACAGACAACACGCGACAGAAAGCTCATTACCGGCACATACGACACAACAGAACTGCACAACAACAAGCGACAACACTCCACAACACTCGCACACATCACGCTCGCACTTATTATTGTTGCAAAAAGTTTCCGTCGTATCGAAGTGTGTTGCACAAACATGGCTGCAAAGACGTCGTGTTGCAACTAGAACGGAACAATGTCACACAGACACTGCAACAACTTATAACAACTTCACCAACTCTAAATAAAGACTGCATAACAAACAAGATTTAATTCATGGATGATACAATAGCATCGGGCTCCATCATCGTATCGCTTATTATTATTCCGCGCACACCAGCAATAATATGAAACGGGCGAGTAAAGTCAATGATTGCAGCGTAGTGCCGCAGATTAAGCACTCTGAGAAATCAGAGAACTTCCTACTTGAGTAGCAGCTGCCGAACAAGTTTGTTTAAACCCTTCTACAAAGTATGTTCAATTTCACTCACTCAGTAAACCAGTACAATGTGTGAACTAAATGTACCCCACCAGCACTATAAGTACGAGCTCACCGGGTCAAATGTTCTCTTAGAAATGTAATATGTTAATAAATATATAAATGCATCATAAAGAACCAACGTGTGTCATAAAAATAAAACTGTACGAAGTGATAGTACCGCGATACAAAACAATCTGTACTGTGCCGTGAGCTGCTTCAATAACGGAAATACATTTAAATTGCGAGGGGACATTGTTTCGGATAATAACCGTAAACGCATGTTAGATCATACGAGGTTGTTGGAATCTGTGCTATACGAGTACAAGGATAAAATAGATTCCATTATATCCAAGCTTAGCCTCAACCGTTTAGAAGTTGGCGCAATGCACAAACAAACTTTATTGAGCAACCCTGCATCAGAATAAACCTGCATGTTATATGATTTATTTATTCACAAAGACAATTTTTAATTAAGCACATCAGTTTTGTATCCTAATCTTGAAGTTTTTTTTAATATGTTGGTATTACCTAGCTTAAAGCTATGAATGCCTAATCATGGCATAAGTTCCTAAAAAATAAAGAGAATAAAAAATCATACCAGTACTATGATCGTTTCAAATGCTATACATATGTATCTGCTGCATGCCTTGCCGACGAAGTGTTTCAGTCGACACAGTTATTATTGTGGACATCAGTTGAGGAGGATGCATGATATCACATTGGCACTCGGAGCTGCGTCGTGTTGTATAACTGCCGCGCGCCGTCCGTGTGTCACGCACCACGCCGCGGCAACTGTCGCCGGCCTCGCTCCGGCGGCACAACTCGGACGCTCGGCTAATATGTGTATACCGCGCAATTGTATACAAAACTCAAGCATTATAGCATACCGCCAGGCATACTAGCAGCTAGCTGCCTTCCCGTCCACCAATATTGAAGTGGTTCACCCTACCAGAACAGACTGAAAGCTTATTACAAAATATCAACACGCACGCTTACACGGAGTCGCGGTGGGAAAGTCTAACGCAGTCCGCTGTATTTGTACTGGGCCCACACTCATGCAGCTCATACAGCTGTTAAACATTCAGCGAATGCTGGGTTCGTGAGAGCTGCGCCATTTGGCGGGGGATCTGGAGCAATACAGAATTAATGAAAGAATATCCTCGCCCCACTAAATAATATTTTATTTCATAAAACATTTAGGTCGGCGAGCTCTCGAGCATCGTTATTACTCGCCGAAACCACTGATTCATGTTCCTTACATAAAGAGCAGTTTCCTTTGAAAAGCTTTCTCACGCCGCGGCTCGGTCGCCTCTATTCGCCAATAGAAATACGCATTCTGAACTCTAGTTTTGCAATTTGTTATTTTTAAAATATAATCTCATGTAGTTCGTAGCTGGTAGTGGATTAGTTTTAGGCTATGTTCAGCAGTGGACTTCGTGTGGCTGAAGAGAGAGAGAGAGAGAGAATGGATTAGTATTTAAAACATTTGTATTGTTATCGTGGAGACAACGGAAGAAGCCATTCTGTATATTATGGTCCCGCGGTAATTAGCATTAGGCACGGGACTCGCCGCCCGCTAAATATACAATTCCTTCTCGGTTATTCTTTCTCTTTCGCCCCCGCAGCATTCCGCCTGCCTGTCGCGAACAGATGAGGATTGATGCGGGGCCGCCAGTACAGACCGCGCGCTGCGATCACACTGGTCAGTGATGAGCCGCTCGGACGCCCCCGCGAGACTCGCGCTGCGTCGCCTTCCCGCACCGAAACAACAATATCGAGGGTCATTATTCAGAGTAGTAATTTCTATCCATGTGACTGTATCGCCGAGCTTTAAGGAACTAGTATAGCATAGCACGTCAGCCTATCCTACGGATCCGTATATTAAATGTTCATAATATTCGAAATAGTTAATGTGACCCGTAGTTATTATGGCTAGGGAATTTGTAATGACCTGAAGTGACGAATTAAATAATATTTTGTCTCCCTTATTAAATATGCGCGTGCACCAGACTGGTGGTCGCGAGCTCGCGGGCGGCGAGTGCTGTGTCGGGGCGGTGCCGCTGCAATCCTGCCGCGAGTGATGACTTGCGTCGTAATGAGTGCCATGTTATTAATGATCGTCTCGGCGGCACCTCCCCCTACCCACACACACACCTCCTCTGCACTCCCCAATCTACCTCTTCACTGAATATTCAAACCGTTTTCGGGCGGAGATGAATATTATATTGCAGTACGAGTGATACTCTGCGATGTGAACTTTCTGATTGATTGTTCCCGCCGGCGAGGGATCGGTGTCGTGACATCACCGCGGCGACTGCATCTGTGCTTAATGATGGAGCCACGGAATAAGTACACTCGACTATCGAGTAAAAAGTCACTATTAGCAGCACGGTATGTAAGTCGTGAAGCGTGTTGTGCAAGTGATGTCGCTCCGCGTGTCGCACTCGACATTGCGTGCTCCACTCGAAACTGCCCGATAAAAGCGAACAACATGAATGCAGCGCCAGTGAGCAGTGTGGGAGCTGGGACCGGCGCTGTGTAATTAATAACTCGGGCCAGAGGGCCCGCGCGGCGGCCGGTGACGCGCCGCACATACGGTCCAGCGGGTGGCGCCATTAGTCTCGTGTCACCCCTACATAGGAATTTCATTTGGACCCTCGCACCAGGAACAATTAAAACTGCAGCCTCGCGCCTCATCACGCACACCGACTTAGCGTTCACTTCTCCATACTTTACAAGCTGTGCTGGTGTGTAGCGGTCTTGTAGCTACGGCGTAGCACAAGCTACATCAACTACTAGCGTAGTACTAGCGTAGCTCTATTCATCTGTAGTCTGTACTGTACATAGTACTCGTATTAAGCTGTAATTATTTAACTGAATACTAATATAACAATATACAGAGTATATCCAGACTGCGACGAAAAACGAAGCCAGGTGGTAGTATTAATGACTTCAGAGACATTGTTACTAAAAAATCGCAGAAAAAGCGACCATTTTTTGTTGTAATTTTTACTTATCGTCGTATTTGGGTAGTATACATCATTTTCCCAAAACAACAATGTTCACCTTTTTATTTTAAAAGACACAAGGGTGTGCAAGGGCTTAAATTATAATTTTAGCAGAAACTAGGGATGTACCATGCAAACATGACGATATTTAAAAAAATGCAAAAAGAAACCTGACGTTTTTTTAGAATGTTTTAGTTGCATTGTGTCTGTAATAACTAAGATTACCATCTGGCTTCGTTTTCGGTCGCAGTCTTGATATACCCTGTATATTGCAGTAACACTGTTGTGTTCTGTGTACCGCGCCCACTGTGCAGTGAGTTGTGCGTAGGCTGGCGAGATGCGTTACGCACTGCAATAAAAAGCCTTGTTCGGTATAACAGTACACATCGACTGTGCCCCAGTATGAACGACGGAAAAAAACCACTGTGGTGCCTCCAGTCCCTATTTTAAATAATCAACACATCCACGGACCTTACTCGCAGAAATAGCTGATGTGAGCGTCTAGACGGGACAGTCACTTGTCGTGCCTGAAGTGAGTAATGTGCATTACACGCTGTTGCTGCTCGCAGTGCTTCCCGGGACGGATAACGTTTGAGTGGACCATGACGCAGCGGGAAGCGAGCGCGGGGTGAGGGGGGTGGCACATCGCGGTCCACATTGCAGCTGTAATTATATGTCACCATGTTGTCCTCGCGTCATCTCGCAGGAGACACGGCGCCGTATCCGCGCCAGACCTACACACTGGCTAGGCAGCAGGCAGCTCGCGTGCACAGCACACAACGGCCGTGCAGCACCGACCGAGCGGCGCACCCCGCGGCCCTGGCTGGGCGGGCGAAGCGCGGGGGGGCGAGTGCTTCGCGCTGAACTAATTAATGATCATCAAAAGTGATTAATTTACATAATTGAAGGTGAATTACAGGCATTCAAATGCTAAATAACCGAACGAAACAGAAGTCGAAACGGAAATTTGCATAACGATGGAATTAATTACCAGCGCTCATCTGGCGCGGGGCGCGTGGCGCGTGGCGCAGAGCGCGGGGTGCGGGGTGGGGGGTACGGGGCGCAGGGGTGAGGCGCGGGATGATGGCGGGACAGTCTCCGTTCAAAATTTTAGACAACAGAACATGTATTTTTTCACCACCTGATACTTGTATTTTTATTCTGCTCTGCTTACACCACGTATAATTTTCATATAATAAAAAAATACTTTTCAAAGAAAAATCCCGTGTGAAACGACATTTTAATTAAATAAAAATACGTAGACGGTTTGTCACTAACACTGGGACACTTAGTCATACATTTCAATCAATTTTTATAAATTGACAAATTTTAGTCCTTTTTATGAACTACTAGCGGCCCGGCCCAGCTTCGCCTGGGTGCTTAGATGTTTAGACTCTACTCCACACCAGAAATATTTTATTCCCGTTCAAACTTTTGTACTCCTGAACTCAACCTAAGTACCTACTACTACTATCCCTTTTCGCATCGTATCCCATCCCATCTCATCTGGCTCCTTTTCTTTCTGCTACATCCCGTCCCATTATTTCCCATCGAATGCAATCCGGATCCGACCGGTCTCATCGCGTTCGTCCCACTTTATCCCTTAATGCCTAAATAGGCATGTTGACAATTTTTTGAAACTGCTTTTATTTTGTAGATAGGCCTTATATAAACACGAAAATACGACGAATATCATTTTAAAAATACGCAAACACAAATACTTTGCAAAATTCCTGCTAAAACTTTCCGCTCAGCCAAAATTCTGACTACGAAATTGATTTTTTTAAGTATAGTAAACTACTTATTTCTCAAATGTAAACAATGCAATAGTCATAAAGTTTTTCCCTTCTTGGTGATTTCTGTTGTTTAATTCCTACCTGAAACACCGCTAAGAATGTTCGTAAAAACAAACCCCTTTTCGTCGCTTTAGGCTAATAAAGAAGACTATGCATTACCTATTGACTGCCTCTGTGGCGTGGTGGTACTACGGTACGATTGCAAAGCTGAGGTCTCGGGTTCGAATCCCGGGTCGGGCAAAGTGATATTGGATTTTTCTATTCATTATCAGCCCGGAGTCAGGAATTTGTGCCCGATATGGCGATAGGCTCGCCCCCTATCACATCGTGGGACGGAATATATAAGGCGAAACGTGAGTGTTCTGGTAGCACCTCTGCCTACCCCTTCTGGGAAAAAGGCGTGTGTTTATGTATGCATTACCTAAGATGTTTTTATAGTGCACATTATTTTTCGTTACTGGTGTCAAATTATAAGTTTTTATATCAATAGCTTTAGCGGTTTTGATTTTCCGTACAATATTTCTACCCTTATTTTACCCCCGTAATGATGTTTTTCCAAAATTATTGTAAGCCATTATTTTTTGTTTGTAATAAGGAGCTGAAATATATATTTTTATAGTAATAGCTTCAGCTGTTTCGATTTTGCATATAAAATTCCAACCCTTATTTTAACCCCTTTAGAGTTAATTTATATATTTTTATTTTTAAATGAGTAACTAAAGTGCCAAGTTTAACGTCTTAACTTTAACGGTTTAGATTTTTCCATACATACTTTCATCCCTTATTTCAACCCCTTTAAGCCTTTTTTTCACAAAAAAAAGTACCCTATGTCCGTCTCCTGGCTCTAAGCTACCTCCTCACCAATTTTCAGCCATATCGGTAAAGCTGTTCTTGAGTTATAAATAGTGTAACAAATACGACTTTCTTTTATCTTATATATATAAATCTCGTGACACAATGTTTGTCCTCAATGGACTCCTAAACTACTTAACCGATTATAATAAAATTTGCACACCATGTGCAGTTCGATCCAACTTGAGAGATAGGATAGTTTAAATCTCAAATTATAGTCGCAATTTTAATTTATTGCTAATTATTTGTCTGTTATTATTTGACAGTCACAATCATCTGTTAACTCCAAATGATTCTAACAGATGTCGATACCTTTCGACTGGGTTGAGTAAGTAATCAATAGATGGCGCTGCTATGGTAAATCTACGAACGTGTCATATAAGCTACATTTTAACAGTATAATTACCACGTGTTGTTGACGCTATAAAATTAATTAAATTTAAAATAAGTAGTTCATTATACTTTAAAAAATCAATTTCGTAGTCAGAATTTTGGCTGAGCGGAAAGTTTTAGCAGGAATTTTGCAAAGTATTTGTGTTTGCGTATTTTTTAAATGATATTCGTCGTATTTTCGTGTTTATATAAGGCCTATCTACAAAATAAAAGTAATTCCAAAAAAATGTCAACATGCCTATTTAGGCATTAAGGGATGAAATGGGATAAAGTGGGAAGAACGCGATGAAACCGGTCGGATCCGGATTGCATTCGATGGGAAATAATGGGACGGGATGTAACAGAAAGAAAAGGAGCCAGATGAGATGGGATGGGATACGATAGGAAAAGGGATAGTAGGTACTTAGGTTGAGTTCAGGAGTACAAAAGTTTGAACGCGAATAAGATATTTCTGGTGTGGAGTGGAGTCTAAACATCTTAGCACCCAGGCGAAGCTGGGCCGGGCCGCTAGTATATATATAGATTAAAAGAAGAAGTTGGTGGAGAAATCATCAAATGCAATGGATGTAAAGATTACTTGCCGTCACAGATGTGTAAATATTACATTAACTGCGTTCAGAGGGACAAGTGCAATTCGGGTGTTCCTTGGCCTCGGGGGAGTCGAGCTGTGTGATGAATGTTTCGAAAAGGCACAGTCAACGAAATACAGCGAGAACTGTTGGTGTGACTCTTGTTACAGTTGAGCGAGTACTCCATCGTTTCCATAAAACTGAATCCAATCTACGAAGACCAGGAACAGGCCGAATAAGATGCACGACGGCGCAGGATGATCGCTAATGGTGTCAACTATTTTTGAAACTATTTAAGAAATTGCTTTCTTACGGCTGTTGAAGTAAATAATCATAATTTCTGAGCTGGAGGAAACAATCTCAGTACGGATACAAGAAGCCGGCGTCCAGCTGAAGCAAATCTAAAGCCATTAACACCTGCAAAAGGCCCAAAACCCGAAAGAATAAATCGCGGTTTCCCTGTCTCATGAGACGAAGACAAAACAATGTTTAACAACAATTAATAATACCTAATGATAAATAACCTCAGTAGAATGTGAGACAGAATTAAGGGACATTGTAGCATGGTCGTAGGATTTGTTGGGGGTCTTTTATTGTATGGGTAATTAAATGATTCACAATTCTAAAGCAAAACATCTTTCTTACATCTTACATATTTTTATCATTTCTGACATCTTTGTCCAAAACAGGAACCGTTCCTGTTTTTTGATAAAACATAATAGTTCCATGTGCAATTCTCATTTATATGTCCAGAGTGTTAGACGCAAGTTAAAGGCGCACATTAAATTCGTTATGCTATTGTGACTGATCCCTATGGCGGTGTTGGGGTGTTGGTGTGAGGCATGTCGTTCCTAGTTGTTGTGTATACGACGAATGACGCGTACCTGTCGTGTTGCAGTGTTGTCGTGCGGCGAGGCGGCGGGCGCGGCGCGGCTGCACAAGCGCTACGTGGGCCTCTACACCGGGCCCTACTTCGACCCCTCCGCGCCCAACAATATCACCACGCAGCTCGGCACGCACGCCTACCTGCCCTGCAAGGTACCGATCCTCACCTCCCCTGCCTCCTGCCTCTACTAGCCCTCGCCCAGGTTAAGAACGTGTGTCGCCGCAGGTGCGGCAGCTGAGCAACAAGTCGGTGTCGTGGATCCGTCGGCGCGACGCGCACATTCTCACCGTGGACCGCTTCACGTTCATCGCGGACGAGCGCTTCCAGGCGTTCCTCGTGGAGGCCACGGACACGTGGACGCTGCAGGTGCGCCGCCACTCCGCGCCATTCCCCACGCTGTGTGCCAGTAGTGCGTGTAGTACAGTGACGTCACCGGTGTTGCAGGTCAAGTACGTGCAGGCGCGGGACGCCGGCGTGTACGAGTGCCAGGTGGGCACCGAGCCAAAAATGAGCCACTTCGTGCAACTTAACGTAGTCGGTGAGTCATCGAGCCACCGCGCCGTCACACACACGCACAGACATCATCACACTCATGACACATGTGCAGCCTCACTTTTATCCCGCATCAACATAATGGCATTGCGTCCACTTCATAACATTTAGAAACATAGTAGAAAGCTTTCCCGTACATTTTCCGTCATTCTCATAATCAACATTTAGCACTTCCAGCGTTTATATTTGTATCTGTATCACACATATACGTCCGACAGCTGGGCACGGGCCTCCTCTAACATCGAGAATACCATTGAGAGTGCATAGGCCATATAATCTACCACGCAGTCCTAGTGCTGGTTGATGGACTTTACATACCATAGAAATGCGTTAATGTGCACTTATTATATCCCAGTATACTCGTAATTGTCGAAACCATATCCTTTACAACGCACGTAGGTAATTCATAATATGATATTTCACTGGGTTGTACATGTATAAGTGTATGTATGCATGTGGTTTCCGCAGTGCCAAAGATCGAGATAATGGGCGAGTCGGACCTGTACGTGAAGGCGGGCAGCACGGTGAGCCTCAAGTGCGTGATCACGCAGGCGCTGGAGGAGCCCGCCTACATCTTCTGGTACCACAACGACGAGCGCGTGCTCAACTACGACCGCAGCCTCGTCGAGATCCGCATGGAGCGCGTGGCGCCCGACACCACGGTGCGTGCACCCTCGCCTCCCCCGCCCCCACACACACACTCCGCACCGCCCCTCACTTCACGGCCTCCGCTTGTGTTGCAGGTAGGCAACCTGATCATCTACAGCTCGCGGCGGGAGGACTCCGGCAACTACTCGTGCGCGCCCTCCAACCTCGACTCCGCCTCGGTGGTGCTGCACGTGCTCAGCGGTATGTGTCCGCGCGTCGTGACGTCATTATTGTATCGTGCGGTACTATAGTGATGTTGGTGTCGTGCAGGCGAGCAGCCGGCCGCCATGCAGCACGGCAACGCGGCGCCGCGCGCGCCCCGGCCGCCGCCGCCGCCCGCGCTCGCCGCCGCCGCCGCCGCCGCGCTGCTGGCGCCGCGCCCGCCGCGCCTCACGCGCGCCCTGCTCGCCGCCCTGCTCGCCACGCTGCTGTCAGTACACACCACCCCGCTGTATCACCTACACTTTACATCGTCATTATACAAACTGAGTGAATCAACAATGTCAAATAAGAACCGATGACAACAATTGGACGACACTTAGGTGACGGCGTGTTCGTTTCATTCACAGAAATATTGAGATATTTGAGAGTGCGTGTGTGTGCGTTGCAGGTTGTTGTGTCACGACGAGGACGAGCGCAAATAGCGGAGCGAGCGGTGCCTGCGCCGGCGCCCCGCCACCGCCGCCGCCCCCGCCGCCCGCGCACCCTCCGCGCCACACGCGCGACACACGCGCGCCACGCGCCTCCCGCGCGCCACGCGCGCGCCTCTGTAAATACGTACCGGTGCGGCGCGGCGGGCACGCAAGCCAAGTGCCGCACCACTTGTAAAGTTGTACATACATATAAATATTATAAATATATATTATAGTTAAAATAATATTGATTATAAATAAATTATGTAAAGTAAGGTCGGGGAGCGGGAAGTCCCTCGCGCGCTCCACTATAAAGCGACATCGAAATTTATGAAATTGTTCTCGTTACGCGGACGGAATGTGGTTTTGGATTTGTTGAACAGTACAAACGTTAAAACGAACCAATGGAATTGTGTGCCGTCGCTGTTAACATATTTTATGTCAGTTTGTTGCTCGACATTGTTTGATGTATGATATCATTTTATCGCCGAGTCCGTTGTGGTGCGGGGCCGTGCGGGCCACGTACCCCGCGCCCCGCACGGCCCCGCACTCGCCCGCGCCACGCGCCACGCGCGGGCCACACGCCACACGCGCGGCGCGGGAGCAGCGCGGGAGCAGCGCGCGGCGGCCAAGTCGCCGCGTCACTTGTAGTGGGTTCCGTTCACACTGTTACTGCCTCACTTGTAAATATGATACATGTAAGTGATATAAATAAAGATGAAATCGTTGAAACATCGCTTGTTGTATTATTTAATACTAGCGGCCCGACCCGGCTTCGCCTGGGTACAGACACTTTTTCAGTCCCGTCTAGGGATGCAACGATATATCGGAGAACCGATATAAATCGATATATCGGAGCCTAGAATATCGATATTTATCGATATCGACGAAACACCGATATCGATATATCAATATCGAAAAAAACTAATCAAATCGTAACAAAATGTTGAAAATAATATCAATAGTTTAATCTACGTCAATAGTACATTATTAAAAATCGAAAGTTATTTATAGCTTTTAGGTTTACTTTTGGAAGCACCACAAATCTTTAGCTCACACGCAAATAAAAAAGACAAAAACTGAGGGTGACGATGAGCTAACGCTTTATCTTTCTGCTCCTGTAAACACTCTAAAAGTAAACGTCCTTGAAACATGGCAAGAGATGCAGAGTGTGTTTCCCACTCTTTTTAAAGTTGCAATGAGTCATCTACCAATTGTAGCAACAAGTGTACCTTCCGAACATCTTTTTTCAAAGGCAGGAGCAACTTTAACACAGAGCCGAAACCAGCTGCAAGGCAGTAGACTGTCTAAATTATTATTTTTAAATTCCATAGCAGGCTCAAAGTACTGGAATTAAACTTATCCCCGACTTTAATAAACATACTAAAATATATATATATATATATATATATATATATATTTCTTGTTGTTAATTCGATAAACCTAAAAAAATATTTAGTGAAATATCGATATATCGAGTTACTAGACCGATATATTGATATATCGATATCGACTTAATTCGATATTTATTGATATCGATATATCGATATTTGTATGAAACTTGCATCCCTAGTCCCGTCCACTTCAGACATACTCGTATAATATTATTTCGCGTACGAACTGTTTCATATTTTAACTCAACATGACTGCCGCTCTTTATATTGCTTTTTCCGTGCCCGTCCGGTCCCGTCCGGTCCCGTCTCAACCTGTTCCATGACTCAAGGCATGTAATCCTGTCCTCTTATATCTCATTTATCCACTCTACATTCTGTCCCAAACTATACCGTTGAATTTAAAAGAGTAGCAAATATACATGTTTGAATTCCTTTGTTCTTTGGACTGCCTCGGTGGCGTAGTGGTACTACGGTACGATTGCAAAGCTGAGGTCTCGGGTTCGAATCCCGGGTCGGGCAAAGTGATATTGGATTTTTCTATTCATTATCAGCCCGGAGTCAGGAATTTGTGCCCAATATGGTGATAGGTTCGCCCCCTATCACATCGTGGGACGGAATATACAAGGCGAAACGTGGGTGTTCTGGTAGCATCTCTGCCTACCCCTTCTGGGAAAAAGGCGTGTGTTTATGTATGTGTTTATGTATGTTGAATTCCTTTGTTATCACACGGAAAAACTACATTTTCGGGTTAACAAGTAGGCTATGCGTTAATCCAGGGTATCAGCTACCTATTTAACAAATTTTATCAATACACACAGCTGACGGCGGCACTCTGCACACAAGCACTGGGGCCGTCCATCCCGGCGCTCGACGACAGCGTCCATGAATGCTGAATATTATGATTACATACTAGTAATTTTATCACAAACTCCTCTTTTGGTGTATTTTAGCTCTGGTAGGACACTAGTTAACTTGAAGACTATTACTACTGGAGTCAGCTTTCACAAAGTCCACAGTCCTACCAACAGGCCACCACGCACTTAAGCCACCTTTAGCCAAGACCAATTTGAGCAAAACAGAACGATGTTGAACTCGGGAGATATAGAAATCAAATACCCAAAGAAAATGATTGTCTGGATAACCTACGTACTCAAAATGTATTCCTGTGATTTTGGGCGAGAAGTTGATCTCCTGTTCACTCTCCAAGCCCGTGACAGCGTAGAGCAACATCACTTAAATAAAACATCTACGCTCGAAGATGATATATTTATTTGTGTAAAGACGCACACGTGTTCCAACACTGGATACAGACAGGACATGAGGCACAGATAAGAATAATTCTTAATTCCTATCAAAATGCGAAACAAATTGCCTAGAAATGTCCTCGTCGACGTCCGTGCAGTACGCAGCGGACACGGCGCTCACTGCAGCGGTAGCGCTGCGAGATAGGCGCGCAGCTGCGAGCGCACGCCGTAGTTGGGCATCACGCGCGCGTTGCGCAGTCGCCGCCCCGACACCGGCGACACCGCCCCACCTGCACACACCGCGCCGTCACACATACACGCACACACGCGCGCCCAGCACCACGCCACACTCACCCGCCGCCAGGAACCATTCCAATATAGCGGCGCGCTCGTAGGTGAAGCCGTCGGCGGCGCGCGCCGGCTCGCTCATCAGCCGGTGCGTCAGCGGACACAGCAGCGCGTGCGGCGCCGCCGCAACCTGCACACACGCCCGCTCAATACATACCATGCAGCGAGCTGCACTTCGCCTCCCCGCGCGCTCACCAGGTGCGGCGGCGACGGCGCGCGGCGCAGCCACGCCAGCTCCGTGCGCAGACTCTCCCGCGTCGCCGCGCGCTCCAACTCCTCCTTCGAGCGCTCCGTGTTGCTATCCGCCACCTCGCACTCCTCTCCTTTACCGATAAAGTTAATGTCGTCACTAGTGTTACCTTTCTTATAAACCTTTCATATGAGGATAAGTGCTGTGCACTGCACGTGCAGGGTTACCGTATCCGAGGTCGGCCAGCAGTCGGTCGAGCGGCTCGTCCAGCAGCAGCGCGCCGGTGAGGCACAGGTCCCGCGCGCGTTGCAACAGCGCCGCCTCGCCCTCGCGCGACATGGACGATCCTGGCACAGTGGAAACGCATATTAGTACGCAGTATAATTCGTGCATTATGTGCGACTAGGTGTGGCGCACTGACCAGGAACGCGCGTGATGTACTCTCGCAGCCAGCGCAGCACGCCGGCCTCGCTCCACCAGCGCGGCGCAGCGCCCTCGTCGTCCTCGCGCGCGCGCTCCTCCACAGCAGGCACGCACCACAGCGCCAGCCCGCCGCCCAGCGAGCCTACCACCAGCAGTGGCTCGCACGGACACTCCTCCACCGCGAGCTCCAAGTCGTCAGGATCCGGCGCGGGACAAAGCAGCGCCACGGACAGCGCGCCGCCCTCCGCGCTCACGGCGGCGTGCGGCGCCACGCGCGCTCCTGCGTCCGCCACGCGCCACACGCGTGCCCATCGGTCCGCGCCCGCCGACGCCAGCAGCGCCGCCGCGCCGCCCGCGCCCCAACGCACGCTCGTCACGCCGCCGCCGTGCGCCTCCCACTGCCGTACGCACCGCACCGCCGCGCTCTCTCCCGTCTGCCAACATCAAACGTCAAATGTATTCTCCATAGAGTGATATTGTAATCACAACATGTGCGTCATGTCATGAACCTCGGCCATCTCTATCAGCCACAGCTTGATTAGCGAGTCGCAGCCGCCGGTGGCCAGCGCGTAGGTACCGTCGGCCAAGTTGAGAGAGCTCGACTCCGGCGCGAAGTCACAACTCTGGACGCCTGAGGAAAAGAGTAGGCGGCCATTATCACGTGTCATGGGCGTGGAGTGGTGAGTGGAGCTGGAGATGTCGGCTCGCACCGAGATCGTGCGCGACGGACTCGTGGTGCAGGGTGGAGGCGCGTGGCGGCGGTGCGTGCAGGCGCAGCTCCCCGCTGGCGGCGCCGGTGGCAGCCGCGCGCCCGTCCGGCGCCCACGCGCAGCACGTCACCGCCTCGGCGTGCCCCGCGAATACGCTGCCGACACACCAGAGACTGCATTACCAACACACAGTGTGACCGTGCAAGCTGTGGCGATACATACTGCGCGGGCGCGGGGCTGGTGGCGGTGAGCGGCCACAGCGGCGCCACGCCGTCGTCGGTGGCGAGCAGCAGCAGCGGCGGGCGGTGCGGGGAAACACGCGCGCCGCGCACGCCGCCGCCGCCTGCTTCGCCGCCGCCCGCGCCTCCCGCGCCGCACGCGCCCCACGCGCCGCTTGGCACGCGCAGCGAACGCAGCTGCACGCCCGTCTGCAAACACATTCCACCACGTTTCAATACTCGACTAATAATAATTATGCTATGGATGTTATCATATTATATTAGTAATAAGAATATGTATTTTTTTATAAAATCACCTTTACTTCAATCCAGCATACAAATGCTCGAACTGGGCTTGATCTTCTCTGATTTGGTAGGTTTCAGCTTTGTACGATGGAATCAAAAATAACCGCTGAGCTAGCAACGAAATGGGGGCGCTTGAACCGGCCATTAACCTAGCCAGTACTTATTTGATTAACAATGAGCGTAGGTACTCGTAGTGTAAATGGGTAATATTAAAAAAAATTGTACATTTTAAGTAATAAAATGTCCATGCTAGTTTCTGGCAATATTTATGTGAATCTTTCTTTGTTATTAATGTCTACCTTAAGTTATAATTGTACTCTGAATGTATATTATGATTATCCATTCTAGATTACACTTGTAGTTTTTTAATTCACGTTTTAGTTTCCAGGTACCGTATTTCTCCCATAGTAAAAGACCTGTCCTCAAAAACGTGCGCGTTACAAAACAATAATTATTTTCTGACTTGCTACTTACGTTCTACATTTAATTTAAAATTAGGTTCAGTTTTACTAAAACTATCTAGAACTCCTAGATTTTCGAAAAAAAAAAGAATTGGATGATTTAAGTTACATTAAATCTGCATCCTCGCGGCTCTTCATTTTTGTTATTCTATTTTATAACAATAATATTTAATAGGTTTTAATTTTTTTTATCGGCGACCGCGCGTTTGTAGCCAACAACCACACACAACGTCACACAATCACATAACGTCAAATAGTGACAGGCAGAAATTTTGGGGCGTGGTTTTTGCTGAGAGTTGTGTACTTATTGCTGTGGTGAATACACTCAACATTACAAAGTTCCTTTTGTGTCCTAGCTGGATATCAAAACGGTAAGTGAAGTAAATACTGTGTAGCCGTATAAATGTAGTATTATTATCGCAAAAAAAATGTAATCGCAAAAATAATCAAAACACCTTTCGCAAGATTTTATTTTGTTTGAGGTTATATTAAACATGTGACTTTAATTCCTTTTGTCACAATTTATTCGTCTCGTAACAAAAATGAGGCAACAAAAAGGAAGTAAAGGGTTTTTTACACCAATTTAAATCAACACTTCTCATTTTTGTTACGAAAATCATATTTGTTTCTTTTTGGTGACTGTACATTTTTTTCTAATATTACCCAAATATAAATTTATCCTAGCAATTGCCGCTTGCTGAGGTCACGATCCGTAAAAATCAAATTATCCTTAGATTCCGTTCCCTAACCTCCCTATGCTTCGACTTTAATTGTCTTTTTAGAGGAGCGTAGTATAGTGCCTCACCTGCACGTCCCAAACGCGGGCGACGCCGTCCAGCCCCGCCGACAGCAGCACGCGCCCGCCCGCGCCGAACTCCGCCGCCAGCACCGGGTACTGGTGACCCACCAGCGCGTGCAGCTGATCCACTGCACGCGCCGCCGGCTGCCAGCGGAACACCTTCACCACGCCGTCGCTGCGCACGCGCGTTGCACGTCAGTACATAACCCATCCCACTGGCAGTCGATGTATGGTGGCATAGGGGACGTACCTGGACGCGGTAGCCAGCAGGTGCTGGTGTGCGGCCACGCAGTTAACAGCGCCGGCGTGCGCGTGCGGCAGCAACGCGGCGAGGCGCGCGCACCCCTCCCCCGCCGCGCCCTCCTCCGCACACTCCTCCGCCGCGTCCGGCTCCTCCGCTGGCGCGATGCCCTGCCGTCACATCACGTACTGTGAACACGCGGCGACAGCGTCACGCGCACTACTCACTCGCACGCACCTCGAGGTCGCCAAGCGCAAAGTGAGCCAGCGCCGCGCATGCCGGCTCCAACTCCGCCTCCAGCGAGAACGCGCCCAGCGACCACGTGCGTACCGACTTGTCGTTCGACCCTGCGAACCCGACGCACACTCTTACACAATAAACTGCATCAACCACACATCAACATTTTGGCAAGAAATTAAAATTAACGGAACACAGGGTCTCTCAGGCCTCAATTTTGCAATAAAAGTATCCTTACAAGTACAGGCAGTCATAAGATATAACATGGATATTTTGGTTATAAATAATTGTTGTATGAAAACATGTACGGAAACTGTCGAGAGTATTCACCGGTGATGAGGTAGGTGAGGTCGGGCGCCAGCGCCACGCACGTGAGGTACCGCGGGTGCGCGCTCAGCACGCACAGGCACGCGCCGTCTGCCGCCCACAGCCGCGCCGTGCGGTCCAGTGAGGCCGACGCCAGCACGGCGCGCCCACCCGCGCCGCACGCCCAGCGCAGCGCCGTCACCGCCGCCGAGTGCCCCTCCAGCGACGCGCCCGCCGACGCCACGCGAGCGCCCACGCGCCACACGCGCACCAGCGCGTCGTGCCCGCCCGTGGCCGCCAGCGCGCCGTCCTCGCTGGCGTCCGCGCACAGCGCGCCCAGGTCGTGTGCGCCGTCCACCCACACCAGCGGCGCCGGCGCCGCGCCCCCCGCCTCGCCGCTCTCGCACACCTCTACCCACGAGATACGCCGCATTATTAATAATAATATTACATTATGTTTTATACTAACTTCCCTTTTGAAGTAAAACTTCTTTAGGCACGCTTGACTTGGGGGGTAAACTGGTGAATGCATGACGAGAGCGTTACGGAAGTCGTGTGACACGGCGAAGACAACGGAAGTTGAAAATTGTCAATACATATCCATGAATAATCATTAAAGGAGATCAGACGATTTGGTCCAAGTACGAGCAAGAAATTCATGATGACTAAAAAACAGGCTTATTTTTTTAGGTTTATTTCTCATTTTATTTTCATTCTACACAATCGGAATAAGATTTATAAGAAAAAAAAAGGACATATAATTTATTGCATGCAATATTCATATTTGACACCTGTCAAATCATTAGTATGAAGTATTTGTGAAACTTTGTGTATATTATGTGTAAGTGAAAAATTATTGACAAAAGTAACTTTTAACATAAAATTTTAAAAATAAAGTGCATGGATATAAAGATTTGAGGTTAATTGTCGGTACGTATTTTTTTTCTTGAAAATATTTATTTATAAATATACATGTGTTTGCGTGATTAAAAATAATATTATATGGTGGATGGAAGGATAGGCCATTGTAATAATTCGTGATAAAAGTGAATTTTATCAATTATATAGACGGAGCTAAAGAAGTTTTACTTCAGTCGTGTGGTCCAAAGCACACTCGTTTTTTATATTTATTGTGGATTTTCAAAAAAGAAAGAAATCATTAAAACTATTATTGTATGGGACAATCGGTGTACGTGGTATTATTATCGTGATTCATATTATCTTCTATATCTATACATATTATAATACATTTGTAACCAAAAGATGTCTGTACATGGAAGATAAATAAGAAAAACTGACATGGGGGGACTGTATTAGCGTAATAGAACCCAAAACAATGGTTTTTAGAATATTTGTCAGTCTGTTTGTCTGTTTAGTTGTGCGCGAAGAACTCAGAAAATGCTTAATTGATTTCGATTAAATTTGGTATGGAGGCAGCTGACACCCTGGATTAACACTTAGGCTAAATATAGTGTTCCCGCGGGATGAGGGGGGAATTCCGATATATTTGTTACTTTTTGGACTCAAATGGATGTGAGTGAGAATGAGATGGAACAGGACAATATATAACGGGATGGGAAATCTATACATTTATAATATAATTTGTAATGCGTTCAAAAAAACTTGATTTTAAAAAGAATTACTGTACTTTGGCTACCCACAATATTGGCTTGTGTTTTAGCCCGATTTAATTTAAGTTCGTATGCTTTACTCCGCTCCAAAATAACATGAAAGTCGCTATTCATAAGACGGATAGCATTATTCAGCTGATGTGGCGGGTGAACGACCTTGTGCCGTGTGATGTGAGCGTGATGCTGCGATCTATATCGAGTCTAGGTATCTAATTCAGATTAAGAAAACCTAAAATAAATTCCACCAATTTCATGTTTGGAAGAATTGAGTGTAGTTTGTTATTATATTAGTAGCAAATGTTAGTTATTATATTAGTGGTCACCTGCGAAGTCGAACACCTTAAGCACGCCGTGCGTGCAGGCGGTAAGCAGAAGCGCGCCTCGCGCCGGTGCCGCCAGTGCGTGCAGCGAGCCCTCGTGCGCCACCAGCCGCGCTAGCAGCACGCCGCGCGCCGGCGCCCACACGCACAGCGCGCCGTCGTCGTGTCCTGACGCCAGCCGCGCCGCGCCGCCCGCCCAGCACAGCGCGCGCACCGCCGCCGCGCCCGGCGCCGCCAGCAGCCGCCGCGCCGCTAGCGAGCGCCCGCACCACACGCGGACGTTGCCGTCCACGCCGCCCGACGCCACCAGCGCGCCCGCGCCCGCCCAGCGCGCCGCTGTCACGCCGTAGCGGTGCGCGGCTGCCGCCGCCGCCGCCTCCTGCCAGCCGCCGCCGCGCGCCCAGCGCCACAGGCGCAGCGAGCGGTCCCCACCGCCCGTCACCAGCCACGCGCCGCTTGCGTCCACGCAGCTCACCTCGCCGCGGTGCGGCCGCAGCGCCTGCACCAGCGTCGGGTCGCCCAACTCCTGCATTGCTGTGCTCTGCGGAACGAGACCTGCTCACTGAACTTACGAGCCACGTCCGTACACGCGCGACGCTCGTGTCGACTGTTGTGTGTCGACCTCCACCGCCGACCTTCGTCGTAGTGATCGATTGATGTGTGACAATAGCACTGCGCGTAATGATATCCACACATTGCTTGCTCACTGACCAAACAACATTCCTAGTTTGTTTTGAACGAGCGCCCTCGCAGCGGGTGACGGCTGGCACGGTGGCAGATCGGGCCGACGTTGCCAACACATGGAGGCAGCGGCGAGTAGTTGCCTCCCTCCCGCGCCGCCCGCGTCACGCCGCGTGCTGACGTGGTGGTCACGGCGGTGGTTATTGATCGCTGTGTCTGTGTATAATGAGTGGTGGCGAGGCGCGCGACCCTGTCACTCCACGAACTTGATGTTATAATAGCACAGCAATCATGTCAAAAACACTTGCTTCTACTTAATGGACAATACATAGCTTCACAAGTATAACAATCGTGTTTATTATATGGACATTATTAAATAATAAATACATTATATGTTTCTCAATTTTGTGTGTTTATTTTAGCCATAATTTAAGATTCAAATAAAGATCCAAACCCGGAGGTGTAGTGGTGTAAACAAATAATCCAGGAATTTTAAATAATTGCCAAAGATACATTTATTAGTAACTAGCGGCCCGGCCCGGTTTTGCTCGGGTGCAGATATGTATCTTGAATCATCCTCATACCAGAAACATCTTATTGAAAACTTGACCGTTATTAGAAGCTTACTATTTAAGATTTATTTAAAGATTAGTTTTATTTCTCTCTTTTTATTGAAGTAAAACTTATTTAGGCACGCTTGACTTGGGGTGTAAACTGGCGAATGCATGACGAAAGCGTTGGGGCAGTCGTGTGACACGACGAGGACGACGGGAGTTGAAAATTGTCAATGGAAATCTATAATTAATCATTGAAGCAGATCAGTCGATTTGGTCCAAGTATGGACAAGAAATTCATGATAACCAAAAAATCAGGCTTATTTTTTTAGGTTTATTTCTCTATTAAATTTCACCCCACATCATCGGAATAAGATTTATAAGAAAATAAGGACATATAATATTAAATATTTCTACCATTATTACATTATTTGACACCTGTCAAGTCATTCATATGAAGTATTTGTCAAACTTCGTTGTATATTAATTTGTCTCGAAGAGATTGTGTATTTAAAATTAAATTAATAAGAATGTGTCCTCATTTTGTGATTGAGTTATTTTGTGTTAATCTTTGCGACGTCCCTTGCAGTCGATGCGCTATCTAGATCCAGCCGTATTGCAGGACTTATAAGTTATAATGTTTGTCATCGCCATGCATGCAATAACTATAAGAAAGAATTGCTG